>CM050412.1:5772386-5861147 GCA_027564155.1 Gymnocypris eckloni scoliostomus
TCTTCGCGTCACATATATAAACTTGTTTCCCCGTCTTGCATTGTTTATGTTTCTTTTGGACTTTTACGTGCTTGTCGCTTCTGTTATATCATTTATAGTAGTATTATTTATTTATATGATTTCGATCGATTTGGATGTGGCATTTGAAACGTAACATGAAATTATAAATTATACTTATCGATAAATTTGACCATATGTTTGACCAAATACAGTTTAAAAATGACTTGACAATCACTTTTCAGTAAAATGACACTTTAAGCAGCTGACATATAAAATTACTTGAATTCACGATTTCAACTCTTCTATAATGAGCATAAAAATCATAATTAAAAAGCTAGGGCTATTCACCTGTAGGCTACTGTTAAAAGAATGTCATTCTTAAGAGCAAAAGCTTAGTTTGGCATAATGTTTAATTATTATTATTTGTGATTTTTTTTTATTAAAGATTGCTTATTTATTAATATGTGCAAAAGGTTATGGTCTGGTCAACAAAGTCCAGCAGTCCAACTGGCATGCAGAAAAAATAAAAAAGCAAATTATATCATAGATACCATTAATGCATGGTATTTATAAGCAAGTAAGTAAATATATTGGTCACACCACATGACAATTTTAGAGTCATTTAGTTAAAACTTTTATTAAAAACCAACCACGATCTTAGGATCTGATGAAGTTGGCCAAAACGTCAATGTTTGTTTGTTTATATATTTATTTTATTGTTCACAGAGTTGGTCTGCACTTTCTTTTTAATTCTTTTAAAGCACATTTAGATTGTATTGGGTCGAACCTTGGATGAGCATTTTCCTTAAATTTTTAACCTGATTTTTAAGATTTTTTCATATTTTTATTGTAAAGACTCTTTTGTCCACTTTAAAATGTATCATACAAAAATATGGTATGAAAAACAGTCTTTTTCAATAATTTCAATATATTCAATAATTGTTGATTGAGGAATGTATCTTTAGTCTCAGGGTCAGATGCCCTCACTGCTCCATGTTCAAATTAATTCACTTCTTGAAAATGTCTGCAGTCAAATCTCTCCTCTTGCTTCATAACATATAATAATGATCTAAGACTTAACTACTAATTGATAATATAACTAATATGAAATACAGGGGCGTAGATCACTTGGGGGACATGTCCCCCCCACTTTTAATATCACGTAAATTCGTCCCCCACACTTTTTCGGGCAACTGTGTTCACATAGAGGTTTTCAAGAGCCGGTGTAAATAAATATAGATTTAAATTCAAAGAGACAGTCTGTGTTTGACCTGATGTTTTATTCGAAATCCAGAATAAGGTGAGATAAACATAACGGAGCGCTAAACACTCATTATGTGCAGTGTATGTTTAGTTCATACACGAAGCCAGAGGGCGCTCTCGAGCAGAAAAGGAAATCCCTTATATGGACAAAAGCTCCAGCTATCGCTGTATGAAAACATGTTTCCAAACGTTTCTTTGAAAAGAACTGAAGACATTGAACATGCGATTGCGAAAAGATATGGTTTATTTGTGATTTTAAAGCCATCTCCAGGTAATACATTTAGAATATGAACAATGCAGTGCTAATTGATATAACATTTATCACAGTATATAAACTATTCTGCCTTAAACTAGACGTAGCAGCCAGCTAGCGACGATGTATGATGACGTAACAGTAACCAAGTGGTGTCTCATTTCATAGGGGGATGTTTTCACCCCTAGCGCTTACCACTCGGTTTTGAGGGACAAGGGCTAGGGGTAAGACGAAGGGTAGGGGAAGGGGCAAGATAGAGAAATGGGATTCACCCTAAGTCAAATTCATGAAAAAAAGTTTGCGGTGCCCTAGGAGTACTGTTGTCATAATATCCTAATATCTTTTCAATGTTTAAGGGTACCATACTCAAGGGTACCATACTTTACCCCTCATGTCACTAGCTCCGCCCTTGCGCCCTCACTCGTGACCAGTAGAGTAGAGAAGTAGTTTTAAGGGGAGGGAAGGTTTACGTTTTTGATTGAAGATTACAAGGGAACATGAATTTAAAAAAATTCGGCACGGACAAATTATTTATAGTTAACTTAACACTACAGTATTCCATCAAAAAATAAGAATGGCCAATTTAGAATTCATGCCGACTTTAAGATTTGTAATGTTTTTTAAAGAATTATCTTCTGTTCACCAAACCTGCATTTATTTAATCCAAAGTACAGCAAATCAGTACAATTTTTACATATTTTTACTATATAAAATAACTGTTTTATATTTGAATATATATAAAAATGTAATTTATTGTGATTTTAAAGCAATTTTTTTGGCATCATTACTCAAGTCACACAATCCTTCAGAAATCAGTCTGATATGCTCATTTGCTGCAAAAAAAATCATTTATTATGATGTTGGAAACAGAGTAGAAATTTTGTTCAGGATTCTTTGATGAACAGAAAGTTCAGAAGAAAAGCATTTATCTGAAATAGAAATCTTTTGTAACATTATACATGTCTTTATCATCACTTTTGATCAATTTAAAGCACCCTTGCTAAATAAAAGTATTAATTTATATAATTATTAAACAAAATATATAATAATACTTACCCTTAAGCTTCTTAATGGTATAATAGTGTATAATGTTACAAAAGCTTTTTATTTCAGATAAATGCTGATCTTTGGATCTTTCTATTCATCAAAGGATCCTGAAAAAATGTACTCAGCTGTTTTAAATAATGACAATAATAATAATAAATGTTTCTTGAACAGGAAATCTGAATTATTTCTGAAGGATTATGTGACAATGAAGACTGGTATAACGATGCTTAATTACATTTTAAAATGTGTTCAAATAGAAAGAAGTTGTTTTTAGCAAAATGTTTCATAACATTACTGCATTTGCTGTATTTTGAATCAAATAAATGCAGGCTTGGTGAACAGAAGAGACTTCTTTAAAAAAACATAAAAAAGCTTACTGTTCAAAAACTTTTGACTGGTAGGTTATATATTACAGAAATGTTATATTGTAACGTTTATATATATATATATCATTTCTGTTCCCCTCACTTCTGAAATGATGGCTATGCCCCTGATGAAATATAATAAGGTTTTGTGTGTGCGTGTGCGTGTGTGTATGTATAGTTTATGTTTGGTCTTATATTATAAGTGCATATACATTTTGGAATTTTAAATATCATGATTCCAGTATGAAAGACGCTAGGCTAGATTATTTTGTGTTTCCCTCACTTTTATGTCCATAGGTGACTGTGGTGAAGGTGTGAAAGTTCAGGATTGTGGGAAATGGGACAGTAGAAGTACCAGAAATGCCAGACCATGATACAGAGTTCCATCTGAATCCACAGACAAAAAGAAGACGAGTGGGCATTGGAGCGAAGAAAATTGTTAGCTCATCTGCCTCATCAACACAAACAGCTTCTACCGTCATCCCTGTCACCCCTGCAGCCAAATCCACTGTCATCTTTGATGCAATGAACTCCCATCATAGTAAAAAGCAGGATGTGTTTGAGTGCCAAGGGGCTCAGCTCGGTGAGGCCAGATCAAATGTTCTCCGCAAACTGCTTAAAAGTGGCAGCTCATATGAGGATAACATGATACCCTTTTCTGGTACCACTATCATCACGAACCTACTGAAGAGCAATAAGACAATTAGAGGAACAGGAGGCAAGGAGTCAGTTTTCCCCAGGAAAGCAGAACCTGAACTACTACAGGAGGACACTTGCAGCAACTCATCCCAAGAGAGCGCTGAAGAGTGTCTCTCACCATTTGGAAAAATCTCACTGGACCACTTTGACTCTGAGCGGCTAAATGAAGAGCACCTTCAGGCCAAGCGTGCTCGTGTCGAGAACATAATTCGTGGAATTAACCACTTACCAAATGTGATGGCAACCTCTGTTTCTAGTGGAAAGGATTGTGAGCGGGAGTTAGAGGGAGAAACCAACATTACTGCACAGTCCTTCAGCCCAAGAGAAAGCAATCGTGAGAACAAGAGGAAACAAAAATTACCTCAGCAGCAGCAGCATTGCTTCCAGCAGATGGTTTCCACACATAAACAGCAGAAGGTTGAAGAACGCAGGCAGCTAAAACTACAGCTGGAAGACATGCAGAAACAGCTGAAACAGCTTCAAGAAAAGTTCTTCCAGATCTATGACAGCACAGATTCAGAGGTAGATAGAGAGAATTTCTCAGAAGACAGTGTACGATCTAATGGGATGTTAGGTAATGGTGCCATCAATGAACATCTCATTCAAAATTCTGTGGCTGATCGATATAATAATGAGATAGCAGACTTGGATCCAGGATGCTTTCTGGATGAAGCGAAGGCCCTGCACCATGAACAAGTATTGCCGGATGGAGAGATGGCCAAACAGGAAGGTTCTTTGAGGAGCAAAGGTTTGATGTCTATGCATGAAGTAGGCAAACATCTGGCAGAAACCATTAAGCAGGAGCTAAACTCTGCCATGTCTCAGGTGATAGACACCGTGGTGAATGTTTTTTCGAAACCTCCACGTCCACTCTTACAAGTATTTCCATCACTCCCAGAAAATGAGGACCACTTTGCTTTTAAAGGGGACAACCAGAACTTCCACACTGCTAATCAGAACCTGCAGTGCTTTGGTGATGTTATCTTTCCCAGCCCGCTTGACTCATTTGTCGGGGTCCCTCTTCCTTGTGCCAACGATCAGGCGGAGGCACTACCCCTGATAGTACGAAAGTCTGCATCCAAACACCACCAGTCTTCAGATCCTGGAGCTCAGAATGGTCACCCTCATCCCTCCTTACACACTTCTTCTCTTTCTGGAAACACCGGCTTCATCTCCCCATCATTCCGTCATCCATTTTCACTTCCTCTTCTGGGTTACTCATTTCAGAGCACACTTGGTGCCTCATCAACAGGATATTCTAGTAAAGACTCTCCTGGCTTAATGGATCTGTCAAGGGAGACCACAAGCTTACGAACAAAAATGGCTTCCAGCCAGCATTTGCTGCTTAACCGTTCTTGCTCACCACTTCTCCCTGGAAGCAATGCTGAAGGGCTGTCACTCATCCAATCTGAATGTGGGGACCTCCAGGACATGTCAGACATCTCTCCAAACTCAGGCTGTACAATATCCTTTTCGTAGTAGTGAAACTTTCCTTTCATTTACTATTTACGTCTTTGATAGCTCATGTTAATGTTAATCAATAGCCAAACAGCATAGGAGCAAATGCTCTTTCATTTTATAGACAAATTCATCGGACAATGGTAAGAATAACTTCAATTTTGGGTGCTAAATGTTGTATACAAAAAAAGCTGGTTGACAAAATGCAACTGCTGTTTTTATTGTTCTGTGTGTGAAATGCATTAAAGTGTAACAGCAATATGTTAGGTGTCTTCGTCTTCTTTGTTCAGCTCCAACTCTAATCAAACACACCTGCCTTTGATTTTCAAGCGATCCTGAAGACCTTAATTAGTTGCTTCAGATGTGTTTGATTAGAGTTGGAGATGAACTTTGCAGGACAGTCGATCGCCAGGAGCAGGATTGGGCACCCCTGTCATACACTGATCATTCTGCATAGCGCCGCTTCAAGTCGCACGCGCCTATAGTCGGCCCAGATCCGGCCCACATCTGGGCACACGTGGAAAGATAATCTGGCCCACATGTAGCATGGAATGATGACAATTGGGTGGACCGCTCCTGTTTGCCAGATCTGTGCCAAAAGCAGGCCACATGTCAGCCAAGAGCAGAGAAATAAACCACACTGGACCTTATCTGAGCCACAAAATCTTCATACATTATTTATAGAGTCAGCTCAGCTTGACTAAGATTTTTAACAAGCAAAATCACTGCAGGAAAGAAGAGATGAACAGAAAGTCAACAACTGACTTCAGTCACAGCCTTAGATGAATTAAACTGACAATAAAATACATTAAATCTCTGAAGATCTCAGCAGAGGAGGATTAAACAACTCCACAAACAGCATCACCAACTTCACTTACTAACCAGGGGTGCATTTCCCAAAAGCATCGTTAGCAATCTAGGGTCGTTAGTTCCGTTGAACTCTATTGGTAACAACGGAAGTTGTGGCCATAGTTGTTTTTGGAAAATGCACCCCAGATTGACTTAATATCTGTTAGAGGTCTACAGAAGTTCTTATTGAGAATTAACAGGGGTTTATATCTAATGTTTGTTTCATTTGACGTCACTTGGTGATTGGTGCTTCCATTAGTTGGGCTCTTATTACAATTATTAGCTAGCAATAGCAAATAAAGACAAAAATTAGATCTGGGGCCTCATGTATAAATGTTGTAAACACTCAAAATGAACATAAAAATGTGCGTATGCAGTTTTCCAAGCACATATCTGGATTTATAAAAAGTAAATATGTGCGCACCGTACGGATGCTGTTTCCTGGAATAATGAAGTAAACAAAGATTTTAAACTATTTTCAGGTCTCCTTTTTAAAATACTTTGTCAGTGACGCTCGAATCAGAGAATTGTATTTACACTGCAATAAATGGCTTACCCGTTTCCACTAAAAATAGCTAAAAGATGTTCACCTTTTCATCAAAACTTCATAAATTTGATTTGATTTGATTTGATTTGAGTTGTTTAAAACAATTGAAATACTACTTGGTCAGTGAAAAGAATGAGGTCAAGTATATTCTAAAATATTCTATCTTAGAATCATATTTTGATATATCCGAAAACATTCTGGATGATTTCGGCAATCAAAATTAATGTGGCACACTTGGCATTTAGTCCGTATCTCATATTTCCTTAACATCATCCACGTCACGTGGATGGGAATATGCATGGGAAAGATATGCAGATGAGGTTATGCATTGTAAAACTAGGCGTTGTAAGCTCCATATAGTGTGATTTCTGGGAGGAGATAGGGTGGAGATGCACCTACGCAAATCTTCCCCTGACTGGGATTAATAAAAGGATTTTTGTGCATGTTATGGCGTACGCACGCATTTATAAATCTGAAACATTTTGAGCGTACACAAAATCTAGCTTTTGTGCTTACGTACACTTTTAGGATGAAATCTACAGAGAGTTTTAAACATGAGGCCCCAGGTGATGATAGGCAACTATTGATGGTTCATCATAACAAAATGCCTGAATTAACAATTGTGTTGCCAATAATACATTTGCTGTATAAAACTGCAGTTCAAGATCAACAGTATTATAGTACCAGTTAAAAAATGTAATAAAGCACACAAAAAGCTGAACTTTTGGAACACACAAAGTCATCATTAATCAACATATAAACCTCAACACTGGTGACAGTAAAAAGTGTAATGATGCAATGCATTCTGGGTACCATAGTACAAAACTCCCAGCATGAATATATTATGCTGCTGAATTATCCTATTATTTTATTTAATTCTTACTTTGGGTCATGTATTTATTTTTTGCTGTTTTTTGTTGTGTCTTTTAGTAGCTTTTTGTGACGTTGTGACAAACTAATGTTGTGCTAGCTGAATGTTTTCTAATCCATTGTTGAGATTCATATGCTGATTGCTGATATCTCTGTGTGTCACCACCAGTGTTGGGGGTTATGCATTGCAAATAACGCAAGTTACGTAATAATATTACTTTTTCCAAATAACTAGTAAAGTAACGCATTACTTTTTCATTTACTAGAAAATATCTGAGTTACTGTTTCAACAAAGTAACGGCAGTTACTTTTTTCCATTTATTGACTGACAGTGCGCTGTGAACATGATCTTACTGTAGTTCATAACATAATTAAATATGTTAAACAACACAAATGTACGAATCCCATTTTTTAAACCAATGTGTTTGCTGCTGACCTTTGATGATCCAGTTTCAACTATATTAATAAGCAAAAATGACTTTACATTAACAATTGTGCTTGAGTGCTTTTTAATTGCTGAAGAGTGTTGAATCTTCTCTTGCATTCTACTGTACAGACGTGATTTACTCTTACTTCAGCCTGAGGTTTATTACACTTTTTGGTGTGAAAGGCTTTTACATTTGCTATAATAGAACTTCTTATATTAAAAACAAACAATCAAGCCCTGCTCATATTTAAAAAGTAATGAAAGTAATGTAACGCATTACTTTCCATAAAAAGTAACTAAGTAACGTAATTAGTTTTTTTTAGAGAGTAACGCAATATTGTAATGCATTACTTTTAAAAGTAACTTTCCCCAACACTGGTCCCCACTATTCTTCTTTTCTTATATCTTCAAACTGACGTTGGAACTCATAATGTGAACTCAAAGAATTGCACTGCTTCTAGATTCAAATGATTTCAGTGAATCAGGCCATCACATGATAATTGTGAAACCAGCAACAGCTAACTATCATATAATGCAAATGTGTCAAACATACAGTCATAGGAGTCGACTAAAAACAACAATAAATAATGAGTTAAGATCTCATCTAATGGAAACACCAGTCACATTCCCCTGTTACCCCTGTTAATTCTCAATAAGAACTTCTGTAGACCTCTAACAGAAATAAAGTTAGTAATATGTGAAGCTGTTGATGTTGTTTGTGGAGTTGTTTAATCCTCCTCTGCTGAGATCTTCAGAGATTTAACGTAGTTTACCTTTGGCTGATTTAATCTAAGACTGCTGTCAGTTGTAGTTCTTGAGTTTCTGTTCGTATCTTTTTTTCTGTTCTCTTATTTCCTTCAGTGATTTTGCTTGTTAACAATCTTACTTAAACTGAGAACACTCCACATGCTACATGACACTATATGATGCACACAACAAAAAAACGATATGAAGACTTGTGGCTCAGATAAGGTCCAGTGTGTTTTATTTCTGTGCTCTTGGCTGACATGTGGCATTTCTATGTCCTGCTTTTGGCCCAGATCTGGCAAACAGGAGCGGTCCATCCAAGTGCCATCATTCCACAGTACACGTGGGCAGATGATCATTCCACATGTGCTCAGATATGGGCCAGATCTGGGCTGACAAAATGTTGCTATCTGAGTTGTTAAACTGGCTAAGTAATTCTTGATAGCTGTGTGTCTTTCAACCAATCAGATTCAAACATCCAACTGCATTTACTATTTATAGCTCATTGCTTAAGTACAAAATAATAAACTGTGACCTTTAAATGTAGTGGGCTACGTAGGGAATTTCGGTGGACTGGGTCTATGGTTATATTAATTTCGGAGTTAGATAAACCTGACCAATATGGAGTTGCTTGCTAGTTGTTACTTCCATTTTAAGCTGATAAAAGTCTGTCCAAAGTTATATTGGCAGTGGTTGAGTTTTTTTTAAACAGTTACACAAAAGGCTTTGCACTGATGTCAGAGCTCAGAGAGGCCTTAAAGGAGGTAACTCAGTCCTCTTTGTCTGGGAAATTAGCCCACTCAGCCATTTTGTTGTCTGGCAGAGGTCAGGGCAGGATAACAACAGAGTGTCACACAATGCAGTTTGAACTGTGCTCTTATCTTAAATAGATTATTGATGAATGCTGAAAGTATGGAGGGAAATGTGCAGCATTGGCAGGCAGCCAAACTGTTTCCCCTTCAAGGTCTGACATAGTAAACCTTTATAATTTATTTAATAACATCAGCAACACTATGTAGTTTTATTTTGTTTGTTTATTTTTTTGCTTATAATTTAATTTAATTCCAAACAATTTTTTGGGCTTTATCCAGATTCACAACAAAAACTTTCTAATAGTGATTAATGTTTAAGAATGTTGGATCAAAATAGTCACCTATGAAAAGCTTTTCTGGCTTGCCATGCTCAAAAGAGCCTCCCAAAACCTTTACCGCTATATTTGTGTTCTGTCCCTGCTAAAACGAAGGTTACAAACACATTTGAAGGTGATATGCAAATGCTATCTTTATCTCTTTGACAGCTGGAGGTTTGGGATCAGGGCATAGGGAAAGACGTTGCCCGCTTTGCCTGTAAAATGAGTTTCTGATGTAAAATATGTTGGCGTGGTGTTTTTCATGTTTTATTGAACGTGACGAGCCGACACCTTGAGTGATGAGATGATAATGTCAAGCAAATCTTAGCAATGGGTTTATTTTCCTTTACTGCTAGTGTTAAATCCAGGAGGGACTGTCCCCAAATCACCTGAAGAAGGCCAAACTGATGTTCTTCTACACCCGGTACCCAAGCTCCAGCATGCTCAAGATGTACTTCTCAGATGTGAAGGTGAGTGCAGACTGATAGAGATTCTTCAAAACCTAACTAATCCGTATTTAACACTCTTTGTGTTTTAGTTTAACAGGTGTATCACATCTCAGCTGATAAAGTGGTTCAGTAACTTTAGAGAGTTCTACTACATCCAGATGGAGAAGTTTGCCAGGCAGGCCATAAATGACGGTGTGGCAGCTGTTGATGATATCAATGTGAGCCATGATTCAGAGCTCTACAAAGTGCTCAACATGCACTACAACAAGGCAAATGATTTTGAGGTATGTGCTCACTTACAAACACACACAGAGACTTAACGTTGGTTAATGTTAAGAGTCATCTGTTAGACAGCCATTGGTGAAATGACTTCTTAGAGAGTGTAACCATTGTGAAGTATTTTCAAATCATTGCTTCAAAATGCACTGTTTGTTTGAATGGCCCATTTCACACTCTTCTGCACATTTGGTGTATTTTGAGTTGCAGTTCATTTATAATACTGTAATGTGATACTGTATGTAATGTATGTCAAATTACGGTAATTCTATCACAATGCCTATTGTATTGTGAAGCGGTCAATCAAGTCTAAGTTTATATAAAACACTATATTAAACACTATTTATCTGTTCTCATGCAGCACACACAAATACAGTAATTACAAATATAAGGACACAGCCCTTCAATTGGGTAACTAACTATTGGGTTCAACTAAAAAAGGCACAATAACTAAACTAAAGTCTTCATAAGAAATGATCCAATATTAAAAGGAGCAAAACATGTAACCTGATCTCATATACTCATGGTGAAATCATAATTAGATTATTATAAAAACAACGGAGAGTTTCTGCTGTCTTCACTATAAAGAGGGTGGTAGAAGACGTCATTTTACAGTAGAAGGGTTTGTTTGAGTGTGTTTATAGGGGAAGGTGACCCATCACTGCTGAGTGTTTCTGTGGCACAAATGTGCTGGAGTCATGTGATAGAAATCTACCCTCTCCTTCTCACTGCAACAGAATCTCTTCATCCCTTGTGCATTTTCTGCCTCCACAGCCCTTAAGATTTAATTCATGTATCAACTGCCTCAGTTGTTTCGACTAAAAATAATGTGGATATCATTAATTAATTAATTACTTAGACAATCTGGTCCTTGACAAATTTGTCGGGAACATCATTGTGATTGCTCAGATTTCCAAAGATACCAAGTGTGAAGCTAGAGTAGACACATATCAAACATATCATATAAATGAAAATCATTTGTGTGGTTAAATTATCTCAGTAATCTAATTTTTTCTTACCTGTGGCTGTTCTTTCCTAATTTGACTGAACTGAAGAAATGGTCATTCTTTTACACAAAAACACACACACACACACACATACAGAGACACAAGACATGCTGTTCTGGTTCCAGGAACTGCAGCATCACTGCTATTTACATAAATAAATGAGGAATTTGCAAATAGTGCAGAGATCAGTGTACACATCTACTGTTAGCTCTGTCACATGCTTCATCTGTGTGAAGACATGGAAGCGAACATGTTTTGCATGTGAAGGATTTTCTCAGTAGGTGTCTAAGAGATGGGATGGCTGATTAACACTTTGCTTAGGGAAAGTGTGCCAAGCCATGCAAATTTCACACACAAATCAACCGCCTTGGCTTTTACCTGTGTGTGTGTGTGTGTGTGTGTGTGTGTGTGTGTTTCTAAGTCAGTGTTTATCCACTGGAATGAGAAATTGTACTACTTGTGAACGCAAGTTTCCCTTACCAATATAAAAATACAATAAATCCCAATTAAAACCAATTGCAGGTTGCAAATATTTCAATTTAATAGAAAAGTTAACTTCTGACCCTGTATGGTTCCTTGAATGAAGGAGTACTGCAGCTGTGACATCAAAACAACACTAATTCACTGATGGCTTCCTCAAGATTTTCCTATGGGTTTTTATAATGGGGTTTTTCAATTAATTAGTAAATTAACGGTTTGTGGTGAAGGGTGAACATAACTTGACGGTACTTTGATATTTTGCTCTACAATGTGAATTACAAACACCCATACTGAAAATGTCAAGCTGTTATTTTTATTTGTAAAAATAACTATGTTTGTAGTCACTTCATAAGAACATTTGGGCATGAGTGTGTGTATTTTCTGTTGTAGAACGGAATATAAAAGTATCTACTAAGTTATGTTAACCAACCACCTTATTTTACTCATGAATTGGAAAACCCCATTATAGAAAACCGTAGGAAAATCTTGAGGGAACCAGTTGTGAATTAGTCTCCTGGGTTTTGAGATCACGGCTGCAGCACTGCACCCAAGTGATGAATTCTAAAGCCTGAATGCAATCATGCCAGTAGAGTAAATACACTTATATGAATAAATACAAATATATAGATGCATAATGCATAAATAAATAAGTAAGTAAGTATAATAAATAACTAGTTCCAATTTATATCAGCTTTGAAATAGTGGAGGAAAAGATGCCAATGAAAAAAAGTGGACTTTTCACAAAGTGGAGCACATAACCTGACATGCAAATCACCCATTTTGGGCAGAAGCTGACACCATGCATTCTATACTGTAATAGTTATTTGGTTTTGTAAGATTCAGCTAGGTCAAATTAGGTAAAGGGCAGAATAAGACCATAAGGATACAATAAGTCAGCCTGAAAAGTGTAAAAGGGTCTGAATGTGATATTAAGATTTTGACATTTTTTACGATGTGGCAAAACATACAGTAGCCCTAGCAGTCATTGGAAGGTGGGAATCAAGCTTGCTGACTGTCCTTTTTAGTGTATTTATGTTCCATTGTAAGTGAAAATTGTGCTGAATTCAGGACTCAGATTTCTAAAGTGATATCAGTGTGTTCTTTTAGTTGTTCTACACTTTTACCTGAGGGTGAAACACAGTCTTTTGATATCCACACCTCTGACCTTGAGCAATCAAGGTCTCTGTAGTGCAGTGGCAAAACAACACAGTACAGTTTCAGATGTATGACTGAGTTTTGTCATTTAGTCAGATTAGTGGTGAACTTTATTTTTTATTCTAAAGGCAGAATGGACAGAATATGGATTGAAGATTGACCACCACAGTGGGACACAATAGTCAGATTAGTGGTAAACTTTATTTTTTTATTCTAAAGGCAGAATGGACAGAATACGGTGGATTGAAGATTGGACCACCACAGTGGGACACAATAGTCAGATTAGTGGTAAACTTTATTTTTTTATTCTAAAGGCAGAATGGCAGAATACAGTGGATAGTTAGTGTTCCACAGTAGCCAAGTGTTCCTGTGGTTCAGTGGTAGAGCATTGCGTTAGCTAGTGCAAAGGTGGTGGGTTCTATTACCAGGGACATTAAATTTATAATCTGAATACACTGTAAGTCGCTTTGTATAAAAGTGTCTGATAAATGTAGTTATTTATTATTACTAAGCTGTGACAATATTTACAAATTGTCAATAAGAAATATACACTACCACTACAAAATGTAATTCGGGTCATTTTAATATGAATAGTGCTACTATATAAATGTGTGCGGTGGAACAATTTTATCACACACCCTGAAAAACATGCCATCATGACACTGTGTGAAAGTGAAACGCAAGGCTCAACTCAAGGCCAGAGTTAAATGTGTTTATTTATCCTTCATCAAGGCTCTCAGTTTGATGCCTTGCTTTCAGAGAGGCCATCTGTGGGCCCTCAAATCAATCAGACAAACAGAAAGAGAGTGTGTCCGAACATTGTACCTGTCTAATTCGCAGCTGACATGGGAAGTGTTCTGGACTACATTCCCATGTTGGTTGGTTATGGATTAAACTGAGCAGTTTAGAGTGTGTGTGCAGTTCATGGATTCTTCAAGTATATCGCTTCCTCTATCTCTCATGGTCAATGTTTGTTTTGTGATCACAGATCAAATAAAAACATGTTCCCTGAAGAAGACTGCGTCAAAGTACTGTCCTCTGTACTTTTAGACAAGGTCAACTCCAGAGTTTTGGCAACTATTTTTAAAGGAACAGTTCATCCAATAATTCTGACATTATTGGCTCCGACATTCCAAACTTGTATGCTTTTTTCTCCCTGCGTAATGCAAAAGATTATGCTATTATGAAGTTTTAAATATCTGTCTCATCGGTTGTTGTTGGTTTTGTTTTACATTAAAATGCAGTATTTGACAAAATAATCTTTATATATATATCCCTCCTTCACCCATCCCAAAGCGACATCCCATAAGCACCACTCACTAATGTCAAGTCAAGTCAAGTCACCTTTATTTATATAGCACTTTTAACAATACAAATTGTGCCAAAGCAACTGCACAATATCAAAATAGGAAAATAGTGTGTAAATAATGTAAAATGACAAGATTAAACACGCAGAATTTTCAGTTGAAGTCATTTCATTATTGAATTCAGTGATGGCATTGTCCAGCTAAGTTCAGTTTAAATAGTATCTGTGCAATCAAGTTGAAGATATGGCTGTAAATGAAGTGTCCCCAACTAAGCAAGCCAGAGGCGACAGCGGCAAGGAACCAAAACGCCCATCAGTGACAGAAGTTGATGTAGTGGAAGATGATGTAGTTCCGACCAAAACAATCCGCATCTACCCCAACCAAAAACCGTGGATTAACAGCGATGTTCGATCAGCCTTGTCTGCGCGGACATCTGCCTTTAAATCCGGAAACACTGACGATCGGAAACAAGCCAGTTACGATCTCAGGAGATCCATCAAAGTAGCCAAACGAACATATAAAAACAGAGTTGAAGAACATTTCAACAACAATAACCCAAGAAGCATGTGGCAGGGCATTAACAACATCACAGGCTTTAAAGGGAATAAACCAGCTACTGTGAACATTGCCGCCTCTCTACCGGACGAGCTCAACACCTTTTATGCTCGGTTCGAGGCTGATAACACCGCACACAGAGAGCGCCACACGGCTGCAGCAGAAGAGGTGAGTCCACTCACGCTTTCTGTCGCGGACGTAACCCGATCCTTTAAACGGGTGAATATCCGTAGCCGAGGCCCAGATGGTATACCAGGCCGTGTGCTCAAAGCATGCGCTTTCCAGCTAGCCGGGTTTTACAGACATTTTCAATCTGTCCTCTCTCTGTCTGTGGTTCCTCATGCTTCAAAAAATCAACCATTGTGCCCATACCAAAGAAAAATAAAATCACATGCTTGAATGACTGGAGGCCCGTTGCTCTGACCCCCATCTTCAGCAAGTGTTTTGAGAAGCTTCTCAGAGACTACATCTGCTCTGTGCTGCCTGCTTCACTGGACCCACTACAATTTGCATACCGCAGTAACCATTCCACAGACGATGCTATTGCCTTCACCCTACACACTGCTCTCTCCCACCTGGAAAATAAGAACACCTATGTGAGGATGCTGTTCGTGGATTATAGTTCGGCATTTAACACCATAGTGCCTGCCACACTGGTTGCGAAGCTCAGACTCTAGGACTGAACAGATCTCTGTGCAGCTGGATCCTGGACTTCCTGACAGGCAGAAGTCAGGTGGTCAGAATGGCAACAACAAATCATCTCCCCTGATCCTCAACACTGGTGCACCGCAGGGCTGCGTCCTCAGCCCACTCCTGTACTCCCTGTACACACGACTGTACAGCAACACACAGCTCCAATGTCATCGTCAAATTTGCTGATGACACAGCGGTGATAGGCCTGATCACCGACAACGATGAGACGCCTACAGAGAGGAGGTGAGTACCCTGAATAAATGGTGTCAGGAGAACCACCTCTCACTCAACATCGACAAGACCAAGGAGCTGGTGGTGGATTACAGGAGGCAGAGCAGAGAACACACACCCATCACCATCGACAAGACACCTGTGGAGCGGGTGAGCAGCTTTAAGTTCCTCTGCATTCACATCACCGAGGATCTCACATGGTCTGCTCACACAGATGCAGTGCTGAAGAAGGCACATCAGCCTCTTCTTCCTGAGACGGCTGAGGAAGTTTGGAACGAGCCCCAGAATCCTCAGGTCCTTCTACACCTGCACTGTGGAGAGCATCCTGACCGGCTGTATCACCGCCTGGTTTGGAAACAGCACCGCTGGCAACCGCAGGGCTCTGCAAAGGGTCGTGTGAACTGCCCGCCACATTGTTGGAGGTGAGCTTCCTCCTCCAGGATATCTACACCAGGCGGTGTACAAGGAAAGCCGGAGGATTATCAAAGACTCCAGCCACCCGTCCCACAGACTGCTCTCTCTGTTGCCCTCAGGGTGGCGTTTCCATCAGCATCCGATCCCGCACTAGCCGACTGAGGGACAGCTTTTCCCTTAGGCTATCAGGCTAATGAACAGTCACAAATAACTCACCTACACCACACTCCCATTCACACAACATGCCATGCACTGCACTTTAATACAGTTCAACCACACACTGCACTAACACAACCTATCTGCTATCACTGGACACCATACAATGCACATCCACGACACTGCATATGCATAATCTGTTGCACCTTTGCACAACTATCTGCTGCTCTCCAGTCTGTAAATATGTACTGTCCATATGTAAATGTTTTTTTTTTTTTTGCACTGTCTGGAGCACAAATAAGTCACTCACCCACTTGTGCTGTGGTGATGTGACAAAAAAGTGATTTGATTTGTGATTTGATTTGATTTGAATGGAGGAAAAAAAACTTTGAGAGAAACCAGGCTCAGTCGGGGGACCAGTTCTTCTCTGGCCAGACGAACCAGTAGTTCTAACTATAGCAACGTCAGATTGTAAAGGCTCAACTGGTTCCAGTGGTCTTTTCCCGATGGCTGTCTAGGTGACGGGGTCCTTACTGGGGATCTGTCTCTGGGGCTTATATAGGTTTCCTGGTCTCCACTGACGTTCAGAGCTGTAGAGGTCATCTCTAGGTGCTGATCCACCATCTTATCTGGATACGGACTGGATCTGGTGACTGCAGTGATCATCTGGGCTGTATAAGGACCGGATCGGGTGGCTACGGTGACCTCAGAATAAGAAAGAAACAGACTAATATTAGCATAGATGTCAATCTTCTTACGATGTAACAAGTACATTGTGTGTTATGAGAAGTGTTCCCGGTTCCAGTTGACCTAATTAATGCAGCCTAACAATCCTTTAACAAATTTGAATATTAGAAGTGTATTAGTGTGTTATGTGTACACCAGGTTAAATCTAGATTTAAACTGACAGAGTGTGTCTGCCTCCCGAACAGTGTTGGGTAGATTGTTCCAGAGTTTGGGAGCTAAATAGAAAAAGGATCTGCCACCAGCAGTTGATTTTGATATTCTAGGTATTATCAAATGGCCAGAGTTTTGAGAACGCAGTGGACATGAATGACTATAATGCGATAAGAGCTCACTCAAGTACTGTGGAGCTAAGCCATTCAGGGCTTTATAAGTAATTAACACAATTTTTAAATCTATACAATGTTTAATAGGGAGCCAGTGCAGTGTTGACAGAACCGGGTTAATGTGGTCATAATTCCTGGTTCTAATAAGGACTCTAGCTGCTGCATTTTGATCCATCTGTAGTTTGTTTACTAAGCGTGCAGTACATCCACCCAATAAACTTTACAATAATCTATCCTTGAGGTCGTAAACGCATGAATGAACATTTCTGCATTTGACATTGTAGTTTGTCAAGTTTAGGTCTCAGGTACATAAGATTTAGGTCTCAGTTTAGATATATTTTTAAGATGAAAATATTCAGTTTTACAAATACTAGAAATGTGGCTATCAAAGGAGAGATTGCTATCAAATAGCACACCAAGGTTGCTGACTGATGATGAAGAATCGAGAGAGCAGCCATCAAGTGTTCACTTGTGGGGGTTTTAGGTCCGATAATTAACACCTCTGTTTTTTCAGAATTCAGCAGTAAGAAATTACTTGTCATCCAGTTTTTTATATTGACTATGCATTCCATAAGTTTCTCAATTTGGTGTGTTTCACCGGGCCGCGAAGTATCATCGTATCAAGTATCATAGAGCTGAGTATCATCAGCATAACAGTGAAAGCTAACCCCATGTTTCCTGAAGATATTTCCCAAGGGTAACATGTAAAGCGTGAAAAGTAACGGCCATAGTACTGAGCCTTGAGGTACTCCATACTGCACTTGTGATAGATATGATACCTCTTCATTCACTGCTATGAATTGATGGCGGTCAGATAAGTACGATTTGAACCATGCTTATGCACTGCCACTAATGCCAACAAAGTTTTCTTGTCTATTCAAAAGAATGTTGTGATCGATAGTGTCGAACGCTGCGCTAAGATCCAGTCTTACTAATAGAGAGATACAAACTCGATTAGATGATAAGAGCAGGTAATTTGTCCTTTTAATGAGAGCAGTCTCAGTACTATGAGATGGTCTAAATCCTGACTGGAAATCCTCACATATATAATTTTTTCAAAGTAAGGAATATAATTGTGAGGATACCACCTTTTCTAGTATCTTTGACAGAAAAGGGAGATTTGAGATAGGTCTGTAATTCAATAGATATTTGGGGTCAAATTGTGGCTTTACTAATTCGATAATGTCACTTTATATTAGAACTAGTAACGAAGGAATGTTAAGTTGCTTCATTAAAAGCTTATTGTATTACTGTAGTAAAAGCAGTGTATGATGTGAAGTAGAGAGATTGACTGAGCGATTATGATTACCTGCATCTGATACAGCATTCATTCTTCAGATCAATCTCATATTCAGAATAAAACATAAGTTTGAATGTCCGAAAGGCTCCTACTATCCTTCATCTTTTAAGGGTGATTCCTGATCACAGCGCTGCTTGGTGCATTTTCTGTGTACAAGCTGTTTTTGAAAGAAAATATAACTTCCTTGTTTAAAACAGCACTTTAGTATTTTTCAATTTAAGGTCTTTATTGCTGACTCGTAAAAACAGTATATTGTAGCCATTTAATGGCATAACAATGTAATTAAATCACCATCACAAACAAACAAACACACACACACACACACACACACACACACACACACACACACACACACACACACTGTTTCCTAATACTAAATACTACTATTTATATAAAGTATTACTGATTGAATAATAATATTTAATAAAAAACAACAGCCATCATAAAAGTTTCTAGGCAATTCAGTAAAAAGTACAAAGGCAGCGCTTTGATATACAGCATTGGATTTACTTAAACATGCTGAGATTTTGTCAAAACTACTTGCTCTGGAATAAAACAAATATTAATAATAATAATACTTTGTTACATTTATATAGTGCTTTTCTAGGCACTCAAAGCGCTTTACGTAGTAAGGGGGGGGTATCTCCTCATCCACCACCAGTGTGCAGTATCCACCTGGATGATGCAACGGCAGCCATATTGCGCCAGAACGCTCACTACACACCAGCTTATTAGTAATGAGGAGTAATGAAGCCAATCAGTGTATGGGGACGATTAAGAGGCCATGATGGTCAGAGGCCAATGGGGAAATTTGGCCAGGATGCCGGGGTTACACCCCTACTCTTTTTCGAAGGACATCCTGGGGTTTTAATGACCACAGAGTGTCAGGACCTCGGTTTAACATCTCATCCGAAGGAAGCTGCTTTTTACAGTATAGTGTCCCCATCACTATACTCGGGCGTTAGGACCCACACAGACTGCAGGGTGAGCACCCCCTGCTTGTCTCACTAACACATCTTCCAGCAGCAACCTAGTTTTCCCAGGAGGTCTCCCATCCAGATACTGACCAGGCTCAACCCTGCAAAGCTTCAGTGGGCAACCGGTCTTGTGCTAAATGGTTATATGGCTACTAGACCATGAGACCAAAGACTGCCCATTAGATTTACCCAAAACAAATAATATCTTATGTTTAACCACTATAGAGAAACCAGAGCCTGCCGAAAATTCCAGAAGATCTGGCCGAGGTGAGGCACTTTGTCCACGGGTTCATGAGCGCAGAATAGCCGCTGACATCCTGGAGCTCACATCTCTGAGAAAGTTTAAGCAAATGTTCACATAGAAGTCCAAAGTCCAAATAAGTAGGCTACATTCTCTCCTAAAAAGCTCTTAGTACTAAATTCTGTGAATTTTTTAATTATAGTGGATTTGGGCATTCTTAGCGACACTCGCTGTTAGAAATACGGCAACTTCAGCAAGCGGAGCAATAAAAATGGTGAAACGGCTGTTGGGTTTCTGTTGAAAACGTTTGTTATTTGAAATACCATCAAAATTACTGCAATTTACTATTTAAAATCTTAATAGATACAGGTATAAATTAATTCATTTAGCGATTACTTCTACATAATTTAACTCTATAACACTTCCCTGGTTGCAGTAATTTATATGTTGAAAATAAAACATTATTAATTATATAAATAAACCATTGGCAGGTTGACCTCCTGAAGTATGTAAACACTTGATTGAAGCCAACCAAAAAAAATCATTTGAATTTACAGCTGAAACTTACAGGAAGGTAGACCCCAGAACTGGAGACAATGAATACTAAGAATACTTAGATAGAAAGCTGATGGGATACTGAAAGCAGTGGTTCCCAACCACATTCCCGGAGCCCATCCAACGCTGCATATTTTGCATGTCTCCTTTGTTTGATACACTTATTTCAGGTCATGGAGTCTCTACTAATGGGCTCATTACCTGAAACAGTTGTGTTTGATTAAGGAGTGGAGATAAAATTGCAAAATACTATTTGCAGTGTAGTGGAGGCTTCTGCAATGTGGTTGGGACCCACTGACCTAAAGGACTGGACTTAAGGGTGCTTTTTATGCCTAGCTCAGACTACATGACTTTAAATGTTGGCAGATCGCTGTGGTGTTCTCAGATTACATTATTTAAAGGGGTCCTATTATGCTTTTTCAATTTTTGAATTGAATCAGTGTGTAGTGTGTATGGTCGGGCATAAAAATATCTACAAAGTTACACATCTCAAAGTCGACGACGGCATCTTAGCCCTGTATCGGCCACCGTAGCTTCTCTAAAGGGAGGAGCGAGCAGGGGACTGAGCAGGTGGTTGCAATTCGCAACATCAACCGCTAGATGCTGCCAAAATCTACACACAACACCTCTAAAGCACGGAATGAACATGAATAAACATCAGAAAGTATTTTATTTCAACCGCGGTACACACAACATTTTTCAAGTTTAAGTGCCGAATATGACAGGTTTTCTGTTACGCAAAACAAGTATTTTAAAGGAGTTCCTTAGCTTAGTCACACCCACGTGCTGATCGGGCTTTTCAAATTCAATTATCCACGTGAGGCACGCGTGAATTTAAATGCCCACATTGCCTCCGCATAAACAAACAATTTCATCCCGGTTAACATTACTTTTTTGTTTCTGGAAGAAATACGCACTGAGATAAATAACCCAGAATTTACATCACAACGTGATGCGTTGCGCAGCTGGATCCAGTGAAGACTCGCGTAAATAGCAGCTGTAAATAAATAAAAATAAAAATTTAAAACATTAAAAACCAGCTGAGCAGTGTCCAGTCTCCAGGATAAGCGCACTGACTGCTGAGGCGACAAGAACTAGTAAGTGATTTGCCTAATACAATTATTCTGTCTTTTAGAGTAAAGTTCTGCTAGTTTTATGAAGTTATTAGTTTACTGAGTATTTTATCTGAAACGCTTGGGCTAATTGCCAGTGTGGTTTGCTGTTGGCTGTAATTAGAAAGTACAGAAAGACTGTTTTGCCACCTGTTAAATAGCGATTAAGCACTGGCAAACTGACCCACACTTAGTTTCGATTCGAGCCATTTGCGTGCTTTAGGCGTTGCTGTGAGAATTAGAAAGGTTTGATCAACTGTTTCCACTCAAATGGATTAGATGTGTATTTAAATTGATGCCAGTTTGCTGGCGCGGAAGCGCCTCCTCATGTGAAGACCGAGGAGTGTAAAGACCTGCGACTTGTTGCTGTGCAACTTCCCCCGAGCAGCGACACCGGCAACGCACATACCTATTTTTAACTCTTATTTTATTTATTTCCTCTTTCCCCTTCAATCGTCATCTCCCCACATTTATCATGTGTTTCCAATACATTCCGGTTGTCTCACAACAGCGCTCTTACATCAAACGCAGATGGCAACGCAATCTTGCTCACCTGCGGCCTATCTGCACCTCTTCTTCTTTACCCCTCTCTTTCTCTATGGGCCTCTGGAACTGTCAGTCTGCGGTCAACAAAGCAGATCTTATTCCCGCTATTGCTTCCCAAACAGCACTTAACATTTTGGGCCTGACTGAGACCTGGATTCGTCCAGAAGACTCAGCAATCCCTGTCGCGCTCTCTTACAACTTCTCCTTCTCTCACACCACACCGTCAGGTTAGGAAGGGTGGAGGTACTGGTATTCTCATTTCTAACAATGGAAATACTCAAATTATACTCCCCTATGCTATAATCACTCATTGGAATCTCATGCTATTACTGTAACTGCTCCAGGTAAAACTTCACGTTATTGTCTTTTATCGCCCTCCTGGGCAATTGGGCACCTTACTAGAAGAGCTGGATGGCCTGTTGTCCTCATTCCCCAAGGATGGCAGCCCACTCATAGTCTTTGGTGACTTCAATAATCATTTGGACGGGCCTTATGCTGCAAATGTCCGTCACTCCTAGCATCATTTGACTTAAAACACCTTACCACCACAAGCATTCACAAATTTGGCAGCCAGCTAGACTTAGTTTACACACACAATTGTGTTTAAGACAACGTTTTGGTGAAACCCCTACACACCACTGACCACTACTTCATAACATTTAACCTACATCTTGCTACCTCTGAGCCACCAACACCTCTACCAGTTATCTTTAGGCGAAATCTTCATTCCCTTTCACCCTCACATCTTACCTCGGTGGTGCTAGTTTTGACAACAAGATCAAAAGTGCATCTGACAGACGCACTTTCTTCAAAACATTCAACTCTCTCCTCTGTCCCCCTCCACCACCCCCCACTACCTCCTTAACAGCCGATGACTTTGCCACTTCCTTCACAAACAAAACTAGGTCAATAAGTAGCCAGTTCCCAGCTCCAAACACGCAGGATCTCAAACCAACCACATCCACTGATAAAACTCCCCTCTTCTCCTTCTGTCCCAACTGGCAGACCACAAGTGGTGAAAATGGGCCAGTTCACCTCCAACTCCATCACCCTGAATGTAGGAGCCCCGCAGGGCTGTGTCCTAAGTCCCCTGCTCTACTCTCTCTACACACATGACTGTGTGTCCTCTCACAGCTCCACTTCTATTGTTAAATTTGCTGATGATACTGTGGTTCTGGGCCTCATTTCTAACAATGATGAGACCGCATACTTGGATGAGGTAGAGAGACTTACATCATGGTGCCAGGACAACTGTCTCTCTGAATGTGAGCAAAACTAAAGAGCTGATTGTAGACTTCAGGAAGAGACAGCAGCGGCCCTACACTCCTCTTATGATCAGTGGGACCCCTGTGGAGAGGGTGAGCAGCTTCAAGTACCTCGGTGTAAACATCTCCGAGGACCTGACATGGACTGCACACATCCAAACACAGGTCAAGAAAGTCAGGCAAAGACTGTACCATCTGCGACAGCTAAGGCAATTCAGGGTCTCACCAGCAATACTGAAAAATGTCTATTCAGGGGCCATAGAAAGTGTACTGACTCAGTGCATCTCAGTGTGGTATGGTAATTCTAAGGGTGCTAGAACGCCCACCACACACCAGCTTAGCACACCAGAATGCTTTCAATAGTGCAACGGTAAAAGTTCAGCAGTTTAAATAGTATCTGTGCAATCAAGTTGTTTATATCGCTGGAAATAAAGTGTCCCCAACTAAGCAAGCCAGAGGCGACAATGGCAAGGAACCAAAACTCCATCTGTGACAGAACGGAGAAAAAAACCTTGGGAGAAACCAGGCTCAGTCGGGGGCCAGTTTCCCTCTGGCCAGAGGAACCAGTAGTTTGTTCCAGCTGCAGCAGACTCCACTGGTTCCAGTGGTCTTTTCCCGATGGCTGTCTAGGTGACGATGTCCTCACTGGGGATCTGTCTCTGGGGCTCATCTATGTTTCCTAGACTCCGCTGACATTCAGAGCTGTAGAGGTCGTCTCTAGGTGCTGATCCACCATCTGATCTGGATGCGGACTGGACCTGGTGACTGCAGTGATCATCTGGGCTGGATAAGGACCGGATCGGTTGGCTACGGTGACCTCGGAATAAGAAAGAAAAAGACTAATATTAGCGTAGATGTCAATCTTCTTATGATGTAACAAGTACATCGTGTTTCATGGGAAGTGTTCCCCGGTTCCGGTTGACCTAATTAATGCAGCAGCCTAACAATCCTTTAACAGATTTGAATATTAGAAGTGTATTAGTGTGTTATGTGTAGGCCAGGTTAAAGAGATGGGTCTTTAATCTAGATTTAAACTGACATAGAGTGTGTCTGCCTCCCGAAAAGTGTTAGGTAGATTGTTTCAGATTTTGGGCGCTAAATAGAAAAGGGATCTGCCTCCGGCAGTTAATTTTGATATTCTAGGTATTATCAGATGGCCAGAGTTTTTAGATTGTAGCAGACGTGGAGGACTATAATGCGATTAGAGCTCACTCAAGTACTGAGGAGCTATGCCATTCAGGGCTTTATAAGTAATTAACAAGATTTTAAAATCTATACGATGTTTAATAGGAGCCAGTGCAATGTTGACAGAACCGGGCTAATGTGGTCATACTTCCTGGTTCTAGTAAGAACTCTAGTTGCTGCATTTTGGGCCATCTGTAGTTTGTTTATTAAGCGTGCAGAACAACCACCTAATAAAGCATGATAATAATCTAACCTTGAGGTCATAAACGCATGAATGAACATTTCTACATTTGACATTGTAGTTTGTCAAGTTTAGGTCTCAGGTACATAAGATTTAGGTCTCAGAGACCTAAAAGTACTGAGTACCATAGGTCTCAGTTTAGATATATTTTTAAGATGAAAATATTCAGTTTTACAAATGCTAGAAACATGGCTGTCAAGGGAGATATTGCTATCAAATAGCACACCTAGGTTCCTGACTGATGATGAAGAATCGAGAGAACAGCCATCAAATGTTAGACAGTGTTCTAGGTTATTACTTGTGTGGTTTTTAGGTCCGATAGTTAACACCTCTGTTTTTTTTCAGAATTTAGTTGTAAGAATTTATTCGTCATCCAGTTTTTTATATTGACCATGCATTCCATAATTTTCTCAATTTGGTGTGTTTCACCGGGCCATGAAGAAAGTGAAAGCAGTTAGCTTTCACTGTTATGCTGATAGCTAACCCCGTGTTTCCTGGTGATATTTCCCAAGGGTAACATGTAAAGCGTGAAAAGTAACGGCCCTAGTACTGAGCCTTGGGGTACTCCATACTGCACTTGTGTTCGATATGATACCTCTTCATTCATTGCTACAAATTGATTGATACAGAGGGAGGGGCTGATGCCAAGATCAATGACCTGGGAGATCAGCTTGGATGGGATCACTGTATTGAAGGCAGAACTGAAATCAATGAATAGCATCCTGACATATGTGTTGGTTATGTCCAGGTGCGTCAGGGCAGAGTGGAGAGCTGAGGTGATGGCATCCTCAGTTGACCTGTTGGATTTGTAGGCGAACTGGTATGGGTCCAGTGTTGGGGACAAGCATGTCTTCAGGTGGGATAGAACCAGCCTCTCAAAACACTTTGCAATAATGGGAGTAAGAGCAACTGGGTGGAAGTCATTGAGGGCCACTGCACCAGCATATTTTGGTACAGGTACAATGGTGGCTGTTTTGAAGCAGTTGGGAACAATGGCTTGGGTCAAAGAGAGGTTGAAAATGTTGGTGAAGACCTCAGCCAGCTGTTCTGCACAGGCCCTAAGCACTCCAGGGATGCCATCAGGACCGGCAGCTTTATGTCCGCACTGCGCATTATAACAAATCACACACGATGCTGTTGAGCTTATGAATGCAGTCAGAGGCGTTTAGATGAGTCATCACTAAAATTCTGGTGTTTTTTTCACTTACTCACTAACTGAAAACCTCTTTCTGGCAAATTGTGCAGTTGTGTGTACGAATATGTAAGTAAGATACTCATTTCACAGTGTAAACAGCTTCAGTGATTTTAATGGGAGTTTTTGAGAGTGCTTGAACTCTAGACTGTCGGTAAAAATGTTCTTTGATAATGTAGCTAAATGTTCTTTGCTCTCTTTCTGTACAATGAAAGTGTTATGATTAGTATCCTAACTTACAATTTTTTTATTCACATTAACTTTCAATGTTAAATTCACATTAAATATAAACTCAGTTGTATTAAAATATGTTATGGCATGACACCCATAACTGTTAATTAAGTAAACCGACAGGTTATTATGCATAGTTAATAGATTACATTATTAGGTTACTTATTTGTTCATCGCTCAGATTAACTAACATAATCTATAAAGGTGAGAATCGAGATATTTAATGATTTAGTTAATGCATTTGAGAATGTTTCAAATAAAACAGAAAAAAATAAAACATAAGTGCTGTTGTTGTTGCTGCTGTGTGTCACATGACGACCCCCCAACTCGTGCCCCTCAAAAATAATGAGTGCATGACACCCCTGGATGTACTCACACTAGGGGATCTGATCCATGCTTGAGTGCAATTGACCCCCAAAGTCCAGTTAATTTCACAAGTGTGACTGCTCTGTACCGTGTCAGTGCAGTTCGTTTAACCATAACCCACTTGAAGAGGTGGCTCGGGCGTGGTACGCATGTAGTGTGACCGATAACCACAGAACTGTTAATTGACTATTTTTGTATGTGCTATTGTTATCGTTGTGACAGCAAAAATCTTTATTACTACTTGGATATCACACTTTTCAATTAAATTAATTTGAGTACATTTAGATTTACAATGGGTCTGGTTCTCATCTTATTGATGAACATGTATTGTAGTTTGTGAGTAAAGCAAAAAATTCCACCATTATCCTCAGTTGCCGCTGTAATAATCCTGTGATATCTGTCTGTTAGCAAAATGACAATCGCGCTTGGGTTTTAGTACAAGGCAACTGTGCCTAGTGTGAGTATGCCCTAGAACAATATTTTGAACTTTGTATCTTTATTATCAGTGTTGGGGAAAGTTACATTTACAAGTAATGCATTACAATATTGCGTTACTCCCTAAAAAGTAACTAATTACAGTACTCAGTTATTTTCTATGGAAAGTAATGCGTACGTTACTTTTGCATTACTTTCACGTTAATTTTTAAATATGAGCAGGGCTTGATTGTTTGTTTTAGTTTTTTTACTTTTTAAATATGAGCAGGGCTTGATTGTTTGCTTTTAATACAAGAAGTTATATTTATAGAAAACGTAAAAGCCCTTTCACACCAAGAAGTGCAATGAATAAACCTCAGACTGAAGGAAAAGTAAATGCAGAAAAAGAAGGTTCAACACTCTTCAGCAATAAAAAACAATGAAGCACAATTGTTAGTTTATCTAAAGTCATTTTGCTTATTAGTATGGTTGAACTGGATCATCAAAGGTCAGCAGCAAAGACATTGGTTAGTAAAATGGGATTAGATATATTTGTGTAGTTTAACATATTTAATTATTGCAGGTTTGCGTCATATTCTGAGTTTGCATTTCACTTTTTTAATTCATTTTGATGAATACTGAATCTGTTTTTTGAGTGGGATGAATTAATACACATTCACATTTAGTCTAAATTAGATCTACAGTAAGATCATGTTCACACAGCGCACTGCTGTCAATAAATGGAAAAAAGACACTGGCGTTATGCTTTTGAAAAAGTAACTCATATTTTCTTGTAAATTAAAATGTAATGCGTTACTTTACTAGTTACTTGAAAAAAGTAATAATATTTTGTAACTTGTAATGCGTTACCCACAGCACTGTTTATTATTAGCATTATATTATCTTTGTCTTGGAATATACACACACACACAGAAAGCTGCTTATTACTAATTTATCCATGTTTCTTTATCGCTCTGACGTGTCAATAACTCCTGCCCACTAAAATATACATAAATGATACAGAAAAAGTTCAATTGATTTTCACTTTATATCATCGCCAACATATATGTGACCCTGGACCACAAAAACAGTCTTAAGTCGCTGGGGTATATTTGTAGCAATAGCCAAAAATGCATTGTATGGGTCAAAATTATCGATTTTTCTTTTATGGCAAAGATCATTAGGGCATTAAGTAAAGATCATGTTCCAAGAAGATATTCTGTAAATTTTTACCATAAATATATAAAAACATTTTTTTATTAGTAATATGCTTTGATAAGAACTTCATTTTGACAACTTTAAAGGCGATTTTCTCAATATTTAGATTTTTTTGCACCCTCAGATTCCAGATTTTCAAATAGTTGTATCTCGGCCAAATATTGTCCGATCCTAGCAAACCATACATCAATGGAAAGTTTATTTATTCAGCTTTCAAATTATGTATGAATCTTAATTTCGATAAATTGACACTTAAGTTTTTGTGGTTCCATGGTCACATATATTGTCATATTGGCTTAGCAACCAGTAATGCTTAAAGTTTAATGAACACATTTGACTAGCTAGGTCACCAAGTTCAGTCCTGGAGGGCCGGTGTCCTGCAGGGTTTAATTCCTACCCTAATTAAACACACCTGAAGCAGCTAATCAAGGTCTTACTTGGTATACTTCAAACTTCCAGGCAGGTGTTTTGAGGCAAGTTGGAGCTAAACTCTGCAGGACACCGGCCCTTCAGGATCAAGTTTGATGACCCCTGAGCTAGGTGATAAAAACAAAATCTTACAAAAAAAATAAACTATCAAGACTGACTAGAGGTTATGGTATGTTTCCCTTGCTAGTGCTCTTTTTTCCTTAATGCTAAGTGCTATCTGAGTGGGGTTCCATTTTAACCTTAATCAGCAAGTGCAACCGGCCATGACATCCTCACCCTAACGTATGCTGCCTTCACAGGCAATCAATTTTGTATTCATTTATTTTTTTGTTAATATTAGTTTTCTAGTTGTAAATTGGACATGATTGCCTTTGTCATATTTTCTACTGAGAAGGCTTGAGATCATTTGTATACCCAAGTTTCTGAGTTGTGCAGGCTATAAATATTGTGGAGGGGAACACAGTTGCTGCTGGGACAGGCATTTGTTTTTCTGCCACAAAAGCAAGATCATCTTGTTTTAATGTTAAAATCATGCACACCGTAGTGCAATGACAATTTCAAGCATTTTGTATGTTTTATACACAGCAAAACAGCATGTATTTGACTGAAAATCCAGAATCACCAACAAGCTAACTATATACATAGCTCTGTGAATGATGATATGGTTGTCAACAAATGGAATACTACATTTTATTCAAAGTTAAATACCTTAAATATCTACAATTTTGGTTTTAATAAGATTTTCGCAGGAAACTTGGCATCCTCCACGATTCCTGCTTTTTCCAACAGCACTTGAATGCGACAAGCTTGTAATCAGGCTTCTGAAATTCTGAAAACTTGCTTACCTAATTCTAGATGTCAGAAGTCATACAGCTGCCACTCACATGCATGAAAGTGGCATCTTTGAAGTAGTTGATACAAGAAATCAGCAGTCTAATAAAGAGGTTGATTGGCAAAAAGTATTTTATGTATTTTGAAAATACAAAAATACTAAGATTAAATGTATTTAAATGCAACATACATTAGTTTATTTAATGGTATTTAAATACAAAATATTACTTTGTATTTCAAATGCATGTACACTGCCCATCCCTGGTCATGGTCTTGCAACCAAAGATAGCCTACGATACAGCATGATCATCGCACAGAATGTTTGCTGCTACGATCCATGTTTACTGACCAACCAATAAAAATGCAACATGAAATCAACACGACATGGCGCTAAAACATAAAACTACTTACCTCAAGCTCTTACGCCTCCTCTTTCGCCGCTTTCACTTTTTTCAGCACACATAAGAACTACAACTGCTAAAGTGTGATTTATCATGCTCTTTTTGTTTACCACTAGCACATGTTGATGACTTGTATTCTTCTGTAGTAATGTGCATCGTAGCATACGAGACATTAGGGGTCATTATCGTACAGTCTACACACGTCATAGCCAAGTTTATTAGATCCACACAGGGTGACATGCAATGATCTTACAGATTGCTAAAATCGTGCAGTGTGTCTCGGGCTTAACAGATTTACATGTACACCAGTAATATGATAAACTGACAGTAATCAGAGTAATGACTTCATTGAATTATGTTCACTTGACAAATCTCTTCACACTTGTTTACATGTCGTTGTCCACTAATATGAATATTTGTAAGAATTGTGGTGGGTTTAATTCTTGTTTTTTTATTCAAATGCCATAGTCCTGTATATTTTAATTTACCTACTCCAAATGCAAAAGGCAGTGTTATAAGAGAATGCTGATAATTATATGGTGGATCTAGAGATCCTGTGATGAACTAACAACTAACACTTTTCATTTCATGGTATATTTAACTTCCTCTCCTTGTGTGTTTCTGCAGGTCCCTGAATGTTTCCTGGAAGTAGCTCAGATAACATTGCGTGAGTTCTTCAGTGCTATAGTGGCTAGGAGAGATGTGGATCCATCATGGAAGAAGGCCATTTATAAAGTTATCTGCAAACTGGACTCTGAGGTTCCAAAGATATTTAAATCAGCCAATTGTCTTCAAGAACTCTTGCGAGAGTAATGTGTTAAAAACTTTATATAATTATTTTCATTCCTTTTTAAATGTATATTGATAATTTGATATGCAGGATTGTACCTGTTTTTTGTTTTGTTTTTTCTGCCTTTTCACAATTGAATTTATGATGTGAAGTAGCATTATATTTATTGTTTTTATTGTTTCATTGGGTAACTTTTAATGTATCTCTCTACAGTCCATGCAGGCTACTGATTGTGGATCATACTCCTGGGGCCTTAGTTTACAAAATGTGCATATAAACAGATTTGATTTTAGAATGAGCATACGCTAAAATACACACCATTAAAATTAATAAAAACTGTCTTTACCAAGGAAAAGTGCTTTGTGCCACATCAGGATATAATCAGATGTATGAACTTTTCCTTGTGGTAGAGCTGGAGTACTGTAAGTATTTGGAAGCAATTCTTGTCGCTCGCCATTCTCAAGTAAATGATTTGGATGTTGACTGGTGCTCTTATTTGATCAGTGGATCTCAGTTCAGCTTTGTGCACACTGTCAGCCTAATCCCTGTTTTTTTTTTGCAAATCTGACTGAAATCCGATCATATTTAGATGGCAACAAACTACATGAAATAAAAGTTTAGCAAATCCATTGCACGGTTTGAAATCCTGTTTAAATCGCATTACACCGGTTAGATTGGATTTAGCTTTTTCACGTTCTCACGCCACGTAAAACATAAACACATCAGACATATTTGTACAAAACATGCTGAACGTCTTTGCAGAAACAAGCTTGTGTTGTGTGAAGTACAAATCAAGCGGAAAACAACAATATATTGCTAGTATATACACCTCTTTTGAAACCAGTAGAGATGGCAGCACATAATAAAGTCACACATTCCAGGTCCTGCATTTCTGCCACTGCCTCATAATATGAAATTTCAGGACTTTAAGCAACAGCATTTTGAACAGTTGTGATACACAGTGTGGACAATCAGTCATTTTAGATCGGATTCGGATTTGCACATAATTAAATAGAATTTGGACTGACAGTCTTAACAGGGCATTTCAGTCGTGGCGACCACCCGGCCGCTATGCATATTTTGCATATCTCTCTTATTTAACACACCTGATTCAGATAACAAGCTCAGAAGAGAGCTCCATGCATAAACTGAGTTATGATTGACATGGTCCCTACACAGTGTTTGTTGCTCCCTACTCCCCTGAGTATGAGGAATTAATTGACGATTCATGGATTTGCTCTGTACGGCGTCTTCACATACAGACAAAACTTACAGAGAAGTGTGCCATAATATACCTCTGTAAATACAAATACAAATTAAATTCATGTCTCACACCCTTTATTAATAGCCTATGAATGGAATATATATGCTCTCTTCAAACTAGAATCATGGTGCAATATCCTGTAAAGCCCACTTCACAGGGCACTTACGGTTAAATAGTCTGACCAGCGGTGTATAAAGTACCTGAAAGCCATACTCATGCTAAAAGTACAGATATCTTACCAGAAAATGACTTTAGTAGAAGTTGAAGTAACCATTTAGAATTTTGCTTGAGTAATATTACTTTTTTCTTATCTTAAACGTACTTAAGTATTGAAAGTACAAGTACAAGTACAAGTACAAGCAAATGTAAAATAATCAAATAAATATGAATAAAAAATGTTCATACACAGCTTGAGTAAGAAGATTGCGTTCAGTTTTAACTCTTTCTTCCATTTTGTATTTTTTGATAAGAATAAGAAGCACTTCATCCGGTACTTAGTGTCTTTCATTCCAAGATAAGAAAACATTTCTGGAATCTGCATCTGAATTAGCATTTATATGTATTTGCACAGTTCAATGTATCTCAGAGGGACATGGATACCTTTAACCTGCAGTTACATAAAACGTTAAATACTGATATTTGAAATCATTTAAAACATGAAAATAATTGTTGAAATGTGAAATTAAAACCGCCAGTAGGTGGCCGCAAGTGACTTTTAATTAGTGAGTCATTGCGATTCAACCGATTTATTCAAATGGCTGATTCATTCAGAAACAAACCATTTCACTATGTTTATGAGTGTATCACTGAATAATTTATTCAACCGATTTGTTCAAAAACCTGATTCATTCAATAAGTAAACACCGTCCATTGCTCAGAGACACAAAACAGTGCTGTGATATTTGTTTGGAACTATTTTCATTGGTGAAATTGAGCAAAAAAAAGTTCATTTATGTCTAAAATGTGAGTCACTTATTGCTTTACTGAACTTATATAAAATTATTATTAAATGTGTTATCATGCTGATATCTGCAGAAAAACGGTACTCTTTGTGCGATATAGATTAAGTTAACTATATTAAATTCTATAAACATAAAAAAGCATACAGAATAATTTTTACCTTCTACAATTTAGAATGCCTGGAATTTTGAGTTTTGATAGACTAATAAATCAACGAGCGTGCACCCAGTGTGTGATTTGGTGATATACTCGAGAATGTCAGATCGCACATCATTACAACAATACTTTCCATGTCGCAGACGATGCTGTATATCGTATGAACCAGCATTGACTTTGACTGGAAAATGAATCATCTGCAGTTGTTTGCACATGAGCAAAGGTTTTCTGCATTCTGTTTACTTATGTACTGTCAAATTATTATTACTTCATTACAATATACCCAAGGGTCATGAGGACTGGAATTGAGAACCACTGTGTTAGATGTTAATGACATTAATTAGACAGAGTTTACAAGGCAGAGATCTGAAATCATTCTGCTGCACACAATTTCAAGACCATTGGCAATTTATAAACTTAAATTCTGAAAGAAAGGCATATGCACATACAAATCATATGTACGTTTGTTCTCTGAATCACACATATGTACATTTGAGAAATTATTGCAAGATCAAATGTAGGACAGTTTCCACGCAACATTTTATAAAAAAGAGGCTCCAGGGGTCTAAATCTTTGCACCTTACTTAATACATCTGAAACAATTTGATCTGTGCCAGATCTTGTTATAATTGATCTCTGGCTAATTTGGTTTTGCAAAAAATTAGCAGATTTGATTAAAACATCTGGATTAGGTTGTCTGAGATTACTGTGCAACCTGCTGATCGTAAAGGGCAAATATGTTGATACCAGGAGCGTAGCCAGAAAGGAGACTCTGGATGTGCATCAGAAAAACTGGGTGTGCCACATTTATTGTCAGATTAATGCGCAAAAAAAATAAAAAAAATAAGCATGCTTATTGGGTATTAATATGTTAGTTTAACCATTTCATTTTTGTGTAGGCTACATGTGTCTGTTAACCTATTCTCCATTTTGGATGTCTTTGAAAATCACTATTTTATATCTGCAACAAAGTGAGTGTGTGTGTGTGTGTGTGTGTGTGTGTGGGCATGTTTATGTGGTTTATGAGGACACAAATTTGTATAATGACATGGGTATGACATAGGTATTACAAGGAGAAGGTGATTTATGAGGACATTTTCAGTGTCCCCGTAATTTAAAACGCTTATAAATCATACAGAGTGAGTTTTTTTGAGGGAAAATAGAAATGCACCGTCTCCTGTGAGGGCTAAGTTTAGGTGTAGGGTAGGTGTAGGGCAATAGCACATACAGCTTGTACAGTATAAAACCATTACGCCTATGGAAAGTCCTAAACCATAAAACCAACATGTGTGTGTATGTGTGTGTGTGTGTGTGTGTGTGTGCTGTATATTTAGTATTATTAAACCTTTCATTTCTGCGTATGTCTGTGTGTGTGTGTTTGTGTGCTTACTGTTTATTAAGCATTTTTAAACCTTTCATTTCTGTGTGTGTGTGTGTGTGTGTGTGTGTGTATGTGACAGAGAGAGAGACAGTTTTAATGAATTCTCCATTGTGAATGTGTTCTATTGTCAGCCCTGCATTTCACATTGGCCTACCAGGGGTCTCCAACCCTGCTCCTGGAGAGCTACGTCCTACAGATTTCAGCTCCAACCCCAATCAAACACACCTGAACCAGCTAATCACAGTCTTCAAGGCTACTTGTTAATTTCAGACAGGTGTGTTGGAGCAGGGTTGTAACTGAAATCTGCAGCATGGTAGCTCTCCAGGAGCAGGGTTGAGATCCCTGAATAAACTCTTAAAAAGAGAAGACTTGCAAAGAGTATTGTCACCTGTCATTTATTTCAAATATCTATATCTGCAACAAAATATGTGTGCATGTATATGAGTGTGTCTGTGTGTGTATCTGTGTAAGCAAGCTTAATGATTATTAATATGATGTTTAACCATTTCATTTCTATTTTTGTGTGTGTGTGTGTGTGTGTGTGTGTGTGTGTGTGTGTGTTTCTGTGAGCCTATTGTCCATTTTCGATGAGTTTCAATGTCAGCTATGCATCCAGCTATGTTGGCCTAGACCCTAAAAGCATACCACCTTAGGCCTTAAAATTCTTGAACCCTGGTTATCGCTGCTTGCAGCTATATATATATATATTTTTTTTTTCATTTTCCGAAGCTTTCTCGCTCAAGAGGGTCACCGACAATCACATACAGTATAACCTACAACAGCTGTTTAACTGCGCTCTAGTCAAACGCGCTCACTGTAGCCTAATCATTAACTACACACATCAGAAACCCCTTTTAGGCAAGTACAATTTATCACATATTTTAATAAGACTAAACTCCTATTTAACCTGATGATCACAGGTTTAATAAAAATACATTTTAAGTTTCTAATTATAACATCGCATTTCCACGGTTATTCAAACAACGAACAAATTATACAGTGAGCAAAGCACATTTACTTTATCAAAGAATAATCATTGACTTCAGTGACTAGACTGTGTAAAAATATATTATGTAAAAACAGCTGTAGCTGCTGTACTAAATAAAAACAAAATGCTTTTAAATAATCCCTCCTTTTTTAAATCATTAACATTTTGCACATCCTGCAATGGTGACTTTGAACTTTCAAAAATACAAAATTCAACAGCAAGTTCATATATATTTATGCTTTTATTTATGTAGGCTACACAGAGAAACAATACATAGAGAAACAAGATGCGCTTTCTGCCGTCTCATGCAGTCTCCGTGAAATGGAGCGTCACAGCAATGAACCGGCTACTTTTATAAAAATAAAAAATAAATCTTTAATTACGTAGTCGGAATGAAAAGGTGCATTTCTTTATTAAAGTCAGCGTCACATTCTGCAACTTTATCTTTTCAGCTGACACTGACTGAGAAGAAATCACTAGTTTATTAACGAATAATTCAAATGTTTTATTTTGCCTTTCCCCAACATTCATAATCATTAGCCTACTTTTGCCGTTTGCACGCTTTTAGACGCGGCGCTTACGCCGGAATAGGCTATACGCCTATATATTAAAGGATGGTTAGTAGCCTAAGTTATTATATTAATCAATTTATGTGTGACTAGTGAAATCTCTAGTCGGGGACAGGCCTTCTTGGCACAAGGAACCGATCAATTTTTTAAATAAAATGCTGTCAATTCGAAAAGTGCGCCTGCTAATCACGTCACGTTATATTGCAATGCAGAGTTATGAATGCGTAATAATAAGTAAAATGTTTTTAATTTATTTAATTTCTTATGGGTGCAATAGCGGTGCTTTGGTCTTTCTTGGGGGTGCTGAAGCATCTGCTAGCCCCTCCTCTGCGCTGCCCATGTTTATTACGATTAAAAAAATTATAATTCTGCATCTGTTTTTAGGCACACCCTGGCACACCCGTGGCTACACCCCTGGTTGATACTTGAAAACCCTGCAAACAAAACCCTTCAAACAGCAATGGTGACACCAGCAAAGAAATATCAAATAACTCTGCTTTGCTGTTAAATACAGGGTTACACTTTATTTTCATAGTCCACTTTGGACATTCTTCTAATTATAAGTAACTTAGCAACAACATGTAAACTTATTCTCATTAATTTGCAACTGCATGTCTACTAACTCTCAGAGTAGACTGTTACGGTAGGTTTAGGGTTAGTCGAATAAGTTGATATATGCTTGCAAACATTCTTATAGTCAGTGTGTTGCGTGTTGTGGGCCCATCAAAATAAAATGTAATAAGATATTTTGCAGATGGTCTAGTGAAACTCTAATGACTGCAATTTGACATGTAGTTGCAAAGTTACTTACTGTTAGTTGAATGTCTAAAGTGGACTATGAAAAAGGTCAACATTTTGTGTCACTCATTTCAGAAAATGAAACCCATTTTATTATATAGATTCACTACACATAGAGTGAAATATTTCCAGCCTTTATTTCTTGAAATTTGGATAATTATGTCTTACAGATAATGAAAACCCAAAATTCAGTGTCTCAGAAAATTTGAATATTATATAAGATATATTTTACACAGAAATGTCAGGCTTCTGAAAAGTATGTTCATTTCTATGCACTCAATACTTGGTTGGGCCTCCTTTTGCATGAATTACTGCATCAGTGCGGCGTGGCATGAAGGCAATCAGCCTGTGGCACTGCTCAGGTGTAATGAAGCCCAGGCTGCTTTGATAGCGGCCTTCAGGTAATTTGCCTTGGTATGGTGTCTCTTATCTTCCTCTAGACAATACCAATACCATAGATTTTCTATGGGGTTCAGGTCAGGCGAGTTTGCTGGCCAATCAAGCACAGTAACACCATGGCCATTGAGCCAGCTTTTGGTACCTTTGGCAGTGTGGGCAGGTGCCAATCCTGCTGGAAAATGCCTGCGGGCAGTAGTGGCCTAATGGATTGAGTATTGGACTTGAAACCCGAGGTAACCCAAGGTTGTGGGTTTGAATCCCGGCTCCGGCAGGAAGTCCGCGACTGCTCCCTGGGCGCCACACAGTCGGCTGCCCACTGCTTCAAGTGTGTGTACTTGGATGGGTTAAATGCAGAGAACACATTTCACTCCTCATTGTACTCTGTATAATTGTGTATGTGACAAAAAAAGCTCATCTGAGCTTAATTTGTTGTTTGTTTGTAAAAATGAAATCGGCATATCCATAAAGCTTGTCAGCAGAAGGAAGCATGAAGTGCTCTAAAATTTCCTGGTAGATGGCTGCGTTGACTGTGGACTTCAGAAAACACAGTGGACCAACACCAGCAGATGACACAGCAGCCCAAATCATCACTGACTGTGGAAACTTCACACTGGACTTCAAGCAACATGGATTCTGTGCCTCTTCACTCTTCCTCTAGACCTTGATTTCCAAAATAAATGCAAAATACTTTCATCTGAAAATAGGACTTTGGACCACTGAGCAACAGTCCAGTTCTTTTTCTCTTTAGCCCAGGTAAGATGCTTCTGACGATGTTTCTGTTTCAGAAGTGGCTTGGTAGCTCTTTTCCTGAAGATGTCTGAGCGTGGTGACTCTTGATGCACTAACTCCAGCTTCAGTTCACTCCTTGTGAAGCTCTCCCAAGTGTTTGAATCGGCTTTGACAGTATTCTCAAGCTTGCAGTCATCCCTGTTGCTTGTGCACATTTCCCTACCCAATCTCTTCCTTTCGGTCAACTTTGGATTTAATATGCGTTGATACTGCACTCCTTGAACAGCCACCCCTTTCAGCAATGACCCTCTGTGGCTTAAAATGTATAACCTGAATGCACTGTAAGTCGCTTTTGGATAAAAGCATCTGCTAAATGCATAAAATATACATTTATAATGTACTCTCTTTGTGGAGGGTGTCAATGATCGTCTTCTGGACCATTGCCAAGTCAGCAGTGTTCCCCATTATTGTGTTTTCAAAGAACAAGAGATACCCACAATCAATACTGTATTGATGGTCATTTATTGAAACTCAAATGTAAATATTCTAATATTTTGAGATACTGGTTTTTGACTTTCATTAGCTGTAAGCTCTAATCATCAAAATAAAAAAAATACTTTTGAAGTATTTTACTTTACATGTAATGAATCTAAAAGATATGGAAGATTCACTTATTGAAATGTTACAAGAAAAAATTTACAGTTTCACCATATTCAAATGTTTTTTAGATGTACCTGTAAAGTAGCTTAAATATTGGCTCTGAATCAGTATGTAATCAGTGACACTGATTATATACTATGTATTTTAAATTCAGCCAGATCTATTTGTCTAATATACCTGGAATAATTTATATGACTTTTGTTAATGTCTTAATATGCAAATCAAATGGACGTCCAAAACTTTCCACTGGAAGAAACTGCCATCCAAACTGTGTCAAAGTGATATCTGGTTGCAGACTACAGAACAAATGTTATTTTGACACATTTATTTTACAATTATTATTATTGTTGTTATTATTTTGTATTATCAATGTAAGAAAATAGCAGTGGCAGGGTAAGGCATTCAGTATCACTGCTTAAAATGATGCAATCTAATCTTGTTTATGTGAAATACTGTAAGTCTGCTCCCAAGCCTGGGACTGTTTGCGATGCTAGGAGCTCACTGGAGTTCACTGGTTGTGAACTCCAAGATGAGCTTTAAAGAACTTCATCAATTACGTCAACAGTAAAATCCAGATAACTGAGTAATCCATGTATGAAGAATGGGCCCCTAGTATGAGGTTCATTTTTTTGATTACTATTATACACCTTTCACTTGGTTATGCCTGCTCTGAGGTTTTGTATTTGTTCTATATTGTAAAATTCAAAGACATTAATTATTAGTACAAAGTCTGTGTTCTGGGGTCTAATGAAATAATTGCCCTGGCTGACAGCTTAAAATACTAAACAGAGTAGTCCTGCCTTCTTGCATAACATCATTATTCTTCACAGCATGGAAGACAGAAATGCTGACACAGCTGGAAATGCTTCTAGTCTTCAATCACACGGTGTATGCACTTGGCACTTGTACAGCTCTAGACTAGCTTGGTGTCTTTGAACCAAAAGTATGTAAGCAGAATGGGGTCACTTTTAATGTCATTCCAGAATTCTCATTTGAAAAAGCCATCAAAAGCAAATATTGTCTGTTATTATCTCTTGAGAAAAAAAGAGAAAACATTTGGCGAAAGTGTTCAATGTTTATATGTATGTCTGCAACTTATAATTTTCCAGTTGCATCCAGTTTGTGCAGTTAATCTCTTATTTTGTATTACTTTTTGTCATGCAGAACAAAATACAGATTAGAAAACGGATAATTGATTGTGAAATGTTGACCCCTGTTTGAAGCAAATGTAAATTACTCTAGAAATATACACCTGTTACCTCGTTACATTAGTTGTGGCAACCATTCCGCTATAAGCATTATTGCACCAAAGAAATTGTTTCAATACATCAGATTTTGTTGGCGATTTATGTTATCCAGTGTCACTGCAAATAGGCATTCCATCTAATATAAAGTCAAAATGTACATTGTTATTGGTAGTTATTTGTTAACATATGTTACAACCAGGAGTACCCAATCCTGTTCCTGGAGATCGAGGCTGTATCCGAAAACTTGGGCAGCTGACTTGACTCACAACACTGATTTTGGATGAGCTTCTGAGGCAGCAAAATGGCTTAATAATCTACAAAAAAATAGAGTGAGATTTGGTTATAACTAATGTAATAGTGATTTCTTTCTGTGGAAATAACAAATAAAGTGCAAAAAGTTGGAAGTCAGAAACACACTTTTACATACAAATTGACCACCAAACGCAACTTTCAGATTCATCACCGAATGGAACGCACAGAATTGTGGGACATCAACAGCAGAGATGGATACATCTATACCAGGGGTGGTGAACGTCGGTCCTGGAGAGCCAAGCCCTGCAGAGTTTTGCTTCAACCCTAATCAAACACACCTGGACAAGCTAATCAAGGTCTGAAGGGTTACTAGAAAGCTACATGCAGGTGAGTTTTAATTAGGGTTGTAGCTGAACTCTGCAGGGCTGCGGCTCTCCAGAACCGGAGTTCGCCCATCCCTCATCTATATACTACCTTCAAAAATCAAGCAAATAAAGTCACCCGAGACAGGAAGTGAAGCTGACATTGGATTTGGACATGCCTTGATGCCTTACTACCATGGAAAATATCTTGAAGGGAGCATAGAAGGGATACAGCTCTGAAATGAACAATAAAATAAATGTTCTACCTATTATATTGTGTTTTTCTAACATTTACACCTCCCCCAATACTAAACCTATCCCTTATACCAGGGTAGTGCTGGGCGGTATACCGGATCATACCGAATACCGGTGTTTATTTTTCTTACGATATGAATTTTTAAAATACCGCAATACCGGTGTCATTTAAATAACGTTTGAAAGCGACACTGTTAGAGAGGGGTCTCTTTTCACTATTGCATTTTGGCGAGGTTACAGCTGTATGTGTTAATAAGTGTGAAAGTTCAGAAACTGAAGCACTCGTAGAATGTGATGAGAGAAGTCATCCACAATATCCACATTGACCGCCACAAATATCCACCGTCCGCTGCATCAGCTCCCGCGTCTCTCACACACAAGTTCTCCGTCGATACGACGGATTCCCTTCAATTGCAGGGTTCCCGCCTTCTTAAATTCACTTTTCATCATTTTAAGACCGTAAATAGGCTTACATTTCTCAAATAGTGTTATAAATGTCTTGATTTTATCTTGAATAGGTCTTAAATGAAGGAAAGACGAGGTGTATTCAGTCTGTTGAGGGGTGTGATCAAAGCCTGGAGTGGATTAAAGCACGTTCCTCTCTCCGCTCTAAGCGTTCTGTAATCACTCCGCTCTGGATCCACTCCGGGTTTTACATTCCCGCTCACGGAGAAACTGCTCCGTGTTCACCATTTAAACGTTATCAGGGATTACTGAGGGGAAAGAAACATGTAGGAATCATGTAGCACACTGTTGTTGTTCTGGAACACCAAAATCATCCCCACCTCGGCAAACAACATAGTAACGCCTGCATTCATTCACAGTCGGGTTCTTAGCAGAGAACAAGCAGAACTTGAATGTCGGGCGCTGATTGCGGCTATTAATAATAATTATACTCATTCCCACAGGTTCCGACAGCAGAATGCATCACATTTTCACGTGCTTTTGATTCTTGAGAACTCACTCACGGGCTCTCAATGTCTGTGCACCCACAGATCGCGATCAGGAGACAGTATTAATTATAATTATTAATTATTAATAATAATTAATAATTATAAGGGGAGTTTGCAAATGTGATATATTGATTTAATACAAAAGATCAATAAACACGCATTGCATGATTTTGTTCTATTTCATCAACGAAAATAGTTCAAAATAAAGTAACAGCTGAGCCGTTGTGCATCACTAAAAGCAAATTTATATGTAAAACATTAATGTCCACATGAATCTATGAATGTGTAATTGCACTCATGCCACCTCTGAGCCTCATTAAACTTTTGTGTTCTTCTGTGCCTTAAATATACAAAATATTTTTATTAATACTAATTTCATGATTGGTAACTTATTTGTCGATTGTACTTATTATATTGTTTTAAATATAAACTTATAAACATACATTTTTGAATTTGAAGTAGATGAAAATTATGCAAAGGTAAAAATAAAATACCCCTTTAAGTCACTTTAAGGAGTCACGTCACCTCGTGGAGGGCTAATTTTTACCAGAATTTTTTATTGATCAGAAGGTACTCATAAATGTTTTTAATTTGGAGGACAAGCTCCTAATTACAAGAAGAAAAGCACCTCTTAAACTGTGTGTGTGTGAATGTAGCCGTATGGCTGTGGAATGGGTTTGGCCGAGAAATATTTTCAGTCAAAATATTATTTTTGCTTTAACCCCTGTATTTAGTGTGGACTTTTTCTACAATATTCACTCATCATGACACTAAAATATGGCATTCTAAGTCAATCTACTGCAGTTTTTCCTCAGTCAGTAGAAAATGTGGTTAACACCGGTCATGCATGAAAAAAATAAATACCGCTGATATACCGTGAAACCGGTATAATTTAGAAAAATACCGTGATATAAATTTTGGTCATACACTCCCCAATACTAAACCTACACCAGGGTCACCAAGTTCGGTCCTGGAGGGCCGGTGTCCCTACAGAGTTTAGCGCCAACCCTAATCAAACACACCTGAAGCAGCTAATCAAGGTCTTACTAGTTAAACTTGAAACTTCCAAGGCAGGTGTGTTGAGGCAAGTTGAAGCTAAACTTTGCAGGACACCGGTCCTCCAGGATCAAGTTTGATGACCCCTGCCTTACACGAATGAAAAAATTGTAATTAGTGTTGTACAGTGTGACAAAACACTGCACAACACTATGCCCAGTAGCGCCATACATATCCTTTCTAGCTTTTACAGACTTCAGTTCCAGTCCTGCTGTACACCCCTCAAAGTCTAGTGTCAAGCTACGATGTGGAACATCAACCGGCCTATATCGCCCCCTGGGTGCTCCATTGTGGTCTACCCATCAAAGCTTAATGTAGAAAATCTTTAAGGTGAAACACAACATGCCAATCAACAATTCGCTTCAAGTCTAAAAACTATTTCTCTGAAAGGATTTCTAAAAATGTGTTTAAAAGATAATGAGTATTTCAGGATCTTGACGTCAGTTGCGCTCTTAACCAGAATGATGGGTACTTTTGAAGCACTGCTTTGTGAATCTTGGAAACCTCTGCGAGTGTTTAGTTTTGAACGTGTGAATTGTATTAGTATGCATCAAACTGCGGAAGTCACGCAATTTCAGTAAAGGAGCCTTTGCTTCTTTAGAGCAGTTCTGAAATCTTTGGAAATTTCAACGATCCGCTGCTAGGGCGTTTGGTGTAAACCATGAACAAGTGTCTTCATGGGCTTTACCTGATCTCAGAAAAACTGGTTAATTTTATCGAGATTTCAATGACACATTTGTGCAATAAACTAATTTGTTACAGTACATAATCTCTTATTGTCCTCATCAAACAAGCTCTCCATACAAAAAAAACAAAACATTATGCAGATTTGGTCATCATATACAGTGCTGGTGTGTAACTAGTTACATGTAAAGGAATTACGTAATTGAATTACAAAATTAAAGTAACTGTAATCAATTAAAGTCACTGAGAAAAAAATGTGTTATTAAATTACAGTTACTTCTGAAAATGTTTTCATATGGATTACAAAGGGGGTTACATCTGCTTTTTTCACACACTCCCACATACAGATTTAATTGATTTATTTAATAAATTGCAGTGACTGCTCTAAAATAATCACTTTACTACACTTACTGATTAGGCATTTGGAGGGGAAAGGGTGTCACGCAAGAGTTTTATTTGTAGATTTTTCTTCTGCCTTTAATACAATTCAACCTCATGTCTTAAATAGGTAGGCTTTTAGAAGAATTTAAACTGAGTTATAATGTATTGGGGTGGATCTTAGACTTTCTAACTAATAGGACGCAAATTACTTCCTCCACTGGCTCCCCACAAGGATGTGTACTTTCGTCTTTATTGTTCATACTCTACACGAATATGTGTCAAAGTAATTGGGAGAATTGTACTATTCTGAAGTGTGCAGATGATACTGTAATTGTTAGTCTGCTTCAGAATGGTGAGACTGGTCATGGACCAGCCACCAGTGACTTTGTAGAGTGGTGTGAGAAGTCCTACCTTCACTTGAATGTATTAAAGACTAAAGACATGATAATTGATTTTAGAAGAACGTTCCCATGCATAAGGTTACATACATTAAGGGTCAAACTGTAGATAGTGTGCAATCATACAAATATTTGGAGACAATAATTGACTCAAAACTGAGATCAGCGATTGTTCTTTTTAAGAAAATTGTGTAAATTTCACATTGATAAAACATTATTGATTATCAATAATCGATCAAGTACATCGAATCAGTTTTATCATTTTGTCTGGTGTCCTACAGGAATTTATCATTAACACCTCCTAGGGCTTAGTGGCCACATACGTGGACAGCACATTTTAACTCTTATGTCCACAATTGTGTTCACTGCTGAATTGGTGGTGTTATGGACACGTATGGGGGTACTTACACTGCCATCTGGTGGTGTCAGAAGTTTATAACACACTACGGTCAAAATTCAAAATGGCGGCGAACACAAGGGAAGATTCAAGTGGTAGCTCCATACACAAACGTCGACCAGGTAAGAAGTTCTGCCATATTTTCATGGCTTATTCTGATTTAGATATTTATAAAAGCCTTGTATATTTGTCATGACATGCAAATTTGAAAAAAAAGTGTAAAACTAGCATCTTTGTAGGTCATTAAACATGAAGTACACGTATGTGTACTTATGGACTGATGCTCCTCGAAACTAATATGCTAGTAAACATGCACACATGTAAAATGGGAAAAAAGCTAGCTCTGATGCAGCTAAAAAGCTGTACATGGTCCCAATAAAATAAATAACAATTAAATCACTAAATACATACATAATTAGTTGGGTTGAAAATGTTAGTAAAAATGTAATATGCTAGTAAAAATGTGCACATGTAAATTAGCTTGCATATTATCCCATTGGAATAAATAACAAATAAATAATGCAAACCTACATACATAAATGAAATTAATTTGTATTTGATTTTATCATGTTTTTATTTCCAGAGTGTTTTTCTTTGCAAAGAGCATTGGAGCTACTTGAGTTAATTGATGGAGACAACTCCGATTTGGATGTGTCTGACAACGATGATCCCATCCTGGATGGCAATTACCAACAATCACCACAGGAGGAAAGCAGCAGTGAGGACAGTAGTGATGATGAGGACCCCATTCCTGAGCCCACAGACCACAGCAGAGGACGCAAACACGCAGATAGTGCAGATAATGGTTAGCTAAGACCCAGCAGATATTTGTTTATTTTATGCAGTTAGGGCCTTAGGGCTATGTGAAGGATTGGAAGCAAAATGCTTATTTACAAAACTTGTTGACAGGTTCATGGACAGGGACAGGTACAGGTACAGGGACAGGCAAAGGTGTATTGTGACCGGTTCTTCACCACCATCAAAGGTGCGCAACGAATGATGGAAAAAGAGCTGTACATGACTGGTACAATAATTAAGAACCGACTCGCTGAAGCGAAGCATAAGTTACCCAGTGACAAAGCCATGAAAAACGCAGGAAGAGGTACCTCATCAGAAGTTTCCGCTGAAGATGGAAAGTTGTGTGTAGTGAAGTGGTACGACAACAAACCAGTATTGCTGATGTCTGTTGTTCATGGTACACAGCCAGAAGACACCTGCCAGCGCTGGGACAAGAAAATGAAACAATATGTCACTGTCTCGTGACCAAGCATTATCCATGAGTACAACAACAAGATGGGCGGAGTTGATTTGATGGATAGAATGATAAGTTACTATCGCATGAGCACCCGTACTAAGAAGTGGACAATGCGGATGGTAATGCACTTCACGGATCTGGCTTTAGCCAACAGCTGGCTACTCTACTGAAAAGACCATGCAATATGTGCTGGACCAAAGACAAGACCCATCCAGTTCCTTCAGTTCCGCATGGAAGTGGCTACGATCCTCTTGGCCCAGCATCACGGTGCAGATGCAGACCTTTCGACACAGTCAGAGAAAGAAGAAGATTCAAACCAGGGAGTGAAACGTCATGTGACAGAGTTGCCCCATGTCTCGGTCCGCAGGAGGGCTAATGCCCACCTCCCAGAGATGATCGGCCTGAAAAATGCAATGCGCTGCAGACAACTAGGCTGCACTGGAAGAACCCGAGTGCGTTGTATGACCTGCAAAGTGTTCTTGTGCTTGCAAACCGAGCGCAACTGTTACTCAGCCTTTCACACATAAGTGATGGCAGTGATTCTCAAGTTGTGTATATGTTCCTTGGTTCCTCCATGTTCTCCGACTTCATGAAGGTCAATCAATCAGGTGACCTCTGGGCCTCTGTAAGCAGGCCTGGTCCTTCAGTGCTCAGTTATCGCAGCCTTTTTTACATTACCAATGCAAAATGTCACATGAGCTACTGTTTTTCTTTTTTCACTATGATGTTCAAAACACATTAGTAGCCTAATGCAAGAGTGGCTATTTAAAATGCTTTGAATGTTTTATATTTTGTTACAGACATACAGTGTCATCCTGCAACTGTTTTGCAGCATATCAAATGTTCCAAACACTATTTTTAACTGTCCAAAATGGGCAAAAATGTTGTTTTTACTCTCTGATAGTCAAAACATGTTCAAAAAATATGTGTGTATGTGTTATTAATGCATTAAAAAACAGTCAGAAAAAAACTGCTGTGTTCAAGGCAGAAAGTAAAAAGTTTTTCATTCTATTACACAAAGGTGATTTTATTGTGTTTTATGGAAATTCGGACCATGAATCCACATATATGGACATCATTTTTCTCTAAAAGTACATCATATCAAAAGATGATACTTAGTTTTTATTCTAATTAGTTTCCAATAAGCACAAATAGCAAAGAGAAATAAAAAATGCATGTAAAAAAACAGCTTGGGCCTTAAGAGGTTAAAAAGCCGGAACTCTATTGATCAAATTGCAAAATGGGCCAGTAGGTTGATTGGGGAGCCTTTACTTACCCCTGTTTCGCTGTATATTAGGCAGGTACAGCGAGTGGGAGCTTCAATCTTAAGTGATAGGCTCCATCCCTTGTATTATGAGTTCCAGTATCTTCCGTCTAATCGACGGCTGAGAGTACCGCTTTGCACAACGAAACGATACAAGAATAGCTTTGTTCCTGCAGTGATTAATCACATAAACAGTAATAAGATGATCTAAGGGGTGGTGTTTATGTTTTTATTGTGTAATGATGTCTTGTAGTGTGTTTTGTTTTACTGTTATTTTATTGCATATGTGAGAAAGTGCCTGAACTTATTCATTGGAAACTAATTTACCTTCGGGTACGAAATAAAGAAACTCAATATGAAACACCAATGTTTCCGATAACCTCTGATATATTTAACCTCAGCATGATTTTAAAGAAAATCTGATTTTGTGGTAGCTATGCTTCAAATGCCCATTTGCATTTGCATCAATGCCCAAATGCCCCTTGAATGCCCATTTTCGACAAGGTGGTATGATTCATTAGGGTCTTCTTGAAATGGTGTCAGTGGTAAAACAACACCCTTTTTTACCTTGTCAAAAACAGCTCTGTTCACAGTGACTCGTTTCGGTTCATATCTCTTTACGTGCTAATGAGCACTGCTCACCCCGCCCCTCTCTTCTGTGGAAGTGATCATCCTTGAGCTTTAACTTTTTAACAAAACATGCCTTGAATTGTCCCTCATTCAGAAAACAGTCTGGAGTAAAATTATTTGCACAGCCAGGCATAAATTAATTTAATGAAATTGAAGTGAAGTGTGGCCAAGTGTGGTGACCCATACTCGGAATTTGTGCTCTGTATTTAAACCATCCAAGTGCACACACACAGTAGTGAACACACACACACACACGTGAACACACACCTGGGGCAGTGGGCAGCCAGATTGCTGAGGCACCCGAGGTTTGGCAGTTGGGGGTTCGGTGCCTTGCTCAAGGGTCTCACCTCAGTCGTGGTATTGAAGGTGGAAGAGAGCGCTGGTTATTTACTCCAAAATCCAAATGGCTTGATAATTTAGACTGTTTAGGTTTTGGGAGGATTAAAAAAGGAGTGAATTTCTATCATTGTTGGGTACTATGCGAAAACACAGAAAATCGAACCTGATCCGATTTTTTTTATGACAGACGAAAGTTTTGGAGTCAGTGTGTAAATGTGATTGACACAACGTGAGGTCGTATTTTTTTTTTTACGTGTGAAAATTTCAAACTTGGTGTGCAGTGGTCTTAACAGTTGAAAACATTAGAAATTTAGAAACGTAATCAAACAGTAATCAAATAACATTACTTTAATAAAGTAATTGAAAAGTTACACTACTTATTACATTTTAAGAAGGGTAACTTGTATTATGTTACCTATTACATTTCCAAAGTAACCTTCCCAACACTGGTTATATAGAATTATAAAAATATAGAAATAAAATGGAATAAAAAATAGAAATGGAATAAAGTTAAAAAGGGATAAATCATTACACTTAATATATTCCTTGAATATTCTTTCAAGTGTATGATATGGTATATGTTGTCTTCAACAATTGATTTTGCATGTCGTGGTACATGATCGGTTGATCAGTTGATTGGTTTTGACTTTTTCGTGAGTGTTCGCTTTTGGGGGGAGTGGTCATGCTGCTTAGTTAATACACAGCTTCAGAAGAAGACGCAGCAGCTCTATCTCTTGTGGTTTTTTCTTAACTGTTTATTTCCCCTCATCAGGTATAAAGTGTACATTAATGCATTTAAGTTATTGTCAACATGTTAACAGTAGTATGCGATATGAATGTTATTGTTTACTGTGTTATATGAGTTTCCGAGTGTTCGAGCATTATTACAGCTAGTTATGCTAATCGGCGACCATGTGGTTCTTGCAATGTTTTGATAATATAGTGATTAATTATATTATCTGACAAGACAAGAAATATCACAAAGATTTGTACGTTATATGTTTTTGATGATTTGTTTCATAACCATTTATAAAATGTGTGAAACAGTAATTGTGGGAAAGCTGTATGTATTTCATAATGTTTCCCCATTTCATATAAAATGTAATGTGGATTAGTTAATGTTACATTATTGTTAATTTTCACTGATACTTCCTTTAATTTGACAAATGTTATTAACTTGCTGTTCAAGTTAATACACAGCTCCAGACGAAGATGCATCAGCTCCGTCTCTTGTGTTTTTTTTCTTAACTGTTTATTTTCCCTAATCAGGCGGTGAGGGTACTACATTTTGGAGGCACCACTGGGATGAAATGCAGTGAAGGTCGGCGTCCCCAGTTGATGGTCTACCTCCAGTGTCATTCATCTTAACTTGTGGCTTACGTGAACAGTCAGAACTGTTATGTGTGAGAGACAAAATTTGTGAACTTCAGCAGGGTAGTGAATATACCTCAGAGCAACAGACAGTACAGATGGTCCAGCAGGAGATTGTAGACTCAGTAGTACAGGCCATCAAACAGGAAAAGCTACAAAAAGGAATTGATAAGTTACAATTAGCCTTGCAAAAATTAATTGAACAAAAACAGAATACTGTTACAAGCATAAAGCAGAGTGTTAGTACCACACCCAAAACAGACGCCCAGTTAAGCTATGAGACACAGCAAAACTCACAACAAAATACCAACTTAAATTTGCACACACCATAGACTGGATCAGTTATGCCGGCATGGAATAAAGAGTTCAAGATATCCGGCCAGATAGGTGAACCTGGGCAAGAGGATAAACTTACCTTCTCAAGTCTAGCCACCAAATTGAACATGGACTGAGCAGAGGTGTTTCTGAGCTTGAGATTGTTGATGCTGTAATACGAGAAATTGCACCAGGCATTTGGAAGGAGGACGGATTCCTTTGCAGAAAGACAGCTACCGGAACTCAGCTTGTGCTGCTAAAAATATACAAACTCTTTCAGTGTCTTTCAGGAGTTACATAGTAAAATGGGGCATCAAGGTGGGGAAAGGACCATGTCCTTAGTGGGAAGACAGGTTCTTCTGGCCAAAAATGCAGGGAGAAATTGAATATTTTGTGACCAAGTGTTGTACCTGTTTGAAACAGAAGAAGCCAAGTAAAGAAACTAGAGCACCACTCATGAATATTGTCACCAGCCACCCATTTGAGCTTGTTTCTATTGACTTTTTGCACCTCGACAAGAGCAAAGGAGGGTATGAATATATCCTGGTGATAGTTGATCACTTCACGAGTTCACACAAGCTTTAAGCCACCACATCAAAATCTGCCAAAACTGTTGCTGAACGAATCTTCAATGACTATGCACTGAAATGTGGATTTCCCAAAAGGATTCATCATGACCAGAAAGCAGAGTTCGAATATCAATTGCTTTCCCAGTTGAAGAAGAATTGTGGAACGGCAGGATCGTGAACAACACCATACCACCCGCAAGGGAATGGGCAGGTGGAACGTTTCAATCGGACGTTGCTCCAAATGTAAAAGACCTTGACAGAAACACAGAAGTCTAACTGGATGGAATTATTGAACTGGCCTATATCTTCCCCTAGGTGCTCCATTGGGGTCTACCCATCAAAGCTTAATGTAGAAAATCTTTAAGAGGAAACGCAATTTGCCAATCAACAATTCTCTCCAAGTCTAAAAACTGTTTCTCTGAAAGGCTTTCTAAAATTGTGTTTAAAATATAATGAACATTTCATAATCTTGACTTCAAGGGTCAAGGTTCAAGGTTTGTTTATTGGTCACATACTAAATTATACGGGTATAATCAAAAGTGAAATGTAAATCAAGTCAGGTCCGCTCAGTGGACAGTGCAAAACAAAATAAAAGTTAAATAAAAGTAACACAACACAGGAGCATATATATAAATATAAGTAAAAAAAGAGAAATAAAGAGTAAAATGTGCAATAGAATAAAAAAGTGCAAAACAAATAAGATGTGCAAAACAAATAAGATGTGCAAAAAACAGTATACTGGGACTTAATAAATAGTAATATGAACAGGGATGTGCAAGAGGGATGTGCAAACGGTTTGTACCAGGTATATACATGTAGCAGCAATATGGAGGATGGGAATAGTGAATGTTTTACAGTTAGTGAATGAGTCTAGTAAATGTTTATGACACTGAGTTTGTGTTAAGGAGCCTGATGGCCTGAGGAAAGAAGCTCCTCCTCAGTCTCTCGGTTTTTGCCATCATGCTCCTGAAGCGCTTGCCAGATGGCAGTAAACAGAAAAGATGGTTACCGGGGTGATTTGAGTCTTTGAGGATTTTTGCAGTTCTGCTTTTGCAGCGTTTGAGGTAGATGTCCTGCAAAGAGGGGAGAGCAGACCCTGAGATGCGCTCAGCTAAGCGCACGACTCTCTGTAGAGCTTTGCAGTCCTGATTTGTGGCGTTACTATACCACACTGAGATGCAGTTGCATTCCTGCACAGAATGATGGGTGCTTTTGAAGCACTGCTTTGTGAAGCTTGTAAACCTTTGCGAGTCTTTAGTTTTGAACCTGTGAATTGGAGTATGCATCAAACGCAATTTCAGTAAAGGAGCCTTTGCTTCTTTAGAACAGTTCTGAAATCTTTGGAAATTGAAATGATCCGCTGCTAGGGCACGTTCGGTGTAAACCCATGAACCAGTGTCTTCTTTACCTGATCTCAGATAAATTGGTTAATTTTATCGAGATTTCAATGACACATTTGTGCAATAAACAAATTTGTTACAGTTTATAGTGTCTTATCATCCTCATCAAACAAGCTCTCCATACAAAATAAATAAATAAATGATGCAGACACTTAATATTTAATGCTATTAGACGATTTGTACATTGTATGTTATAGATTGCACTTTCAACCAAATATTTGCCATCTTGATAAAATTAACCAGTTTATCCGAGATCAGTTAAAGCCCATGAAGACACTGGTTCATGGGTTTACAGCGAATGTGCCCTAGCAGCGGATCGTTGAAATCTCCAAAGATTTCAGAACTGTTCTAAAGACGCAAAGGCTCCTTTACTGAAATTGCGTGACTTCCGCAGTTTGATGCATACTAATACAATTCACAGGTTCAAAACTAAACACTCGCAGAGGTTTCCAAGATTCACAAAGCAGTGCTTCAAAAGTACCCATCATTCTGGTTAAGAGCGCAACTGACGTCAAGATCCTGAAATACTCATTATCTTTTAAACACATTTTTAGAAATCCTTTCAGAGAAATAGTTTTTAGACTTGAAGCGAATTGTTGATTGGCATGTTGTGTTTCACCTTAAAGATTTTCTACATTAAGCTTTGATGGGTAGACCACAATGGAGCACCCAGGGGGCGATATAGGCCGGTTGATATTCCACATTGTAGATTGACACTAGACTTTCAGGGGAGTGGGAACGTGCTTTAAAGTGTTCAGAAAGGTAGCGTAAACATTAAAGCCCACAGAAGTCAACAACACAAAACCATCTGAGAGGAGTGGAGCTTCAGAATATACTTCCGTTTATGTTTCGATCGAAAGTTAAGATTATATTTTCTGGGATAATTTCTATAGTTCTTTATTTGGAAATGTGTTTCAAAAGTATTTGTCTCCCAATCCACAATGATGAGTTGTGATGCTTCTTTTTGAGAGTGAATCAAAGACAGAGCTGTGGCTATTGTTACAAACTCTGTCATTGATGAGCGTTCTTTATTGGTTTTGACAATATTGATGAAAGGGGTATGATCTGAGTGGTATTGATTGCTAACAAACATTGATGAGAATCTGAGTCTATTCCAGTGGTGTAATAAAAAATCTTTCAAAACATAATTTAAAACTAAATATGGTTTCAAACACCATTGAGCTTTGTCATGTAATTTGTGCTGAACTGAACCAACTGCCTTGCAAAACATTTAACTTAAAATTCTGCATGCTGCTGTTGACTGACTAGTCAGAGTGGTGTAAAGACAACTCAAATGTAGCTTGAATATAACTGGAAACAGCTTTGACAAACCAATGGCAAATATTTGGTTGAAAGTACATTCTATTACATACAATGAACAAACTGTCTAAATAGCATTCAATATTAAGTTTCTGTTTAATGTTTTTTGTATTTTTTGTATGGAGAGCTTGTTTTATGTGGACAATGAGAGACTATGAACTGTAACAAATTTGTTTATTACACAAATGTGTCATTGAAATCTTGATAAAATTAACCAGTTTATCAGAGATCAGGTAAAGCCCATGAAGACACTTGTTCATGGGTTTACACCGAACGTACCATAGCAGCTGTTCGTTGAAATTTCCAAAGATTTCAGAACTGTTCTAAAGACGCAAAGGCTCCTTTACTGAAATTGCGTTACTTCCGCAGTTTGATGCATACTAATACAATTCACAGGTTCAAAACTAAACACTCGCAGAGGTTTCCAAGATTCACAAAGCAGTGCTTCAAAAGAACCCATCATTCTGGTTAAGAGCGCAACTGACGTCAAGATCCTGAAATACTCATTATCTTTAAAACACATTTTTAGAAATCCTTTCAGAGAAATAGTTTTTAGACTTGAAGCGAATTGTTGATTGGCATGTTGTGTTTCACCTTAAAGATTTTCTACATCAAGGTCAAGGTCAAGGTTTCTTTATTTGTCACATAATAAATTATACAGGGTATAACTAGAAGTGAAATGTAATCAAATCAGGTCTGCTCAGTGGACAGTGCAGAAGAATAAAAAATAAGAATTATATAAAAGTAACACAACACAAGAGCATATATATGGTAAATAAAAAAAACACACAAAAAAAGAGAAATAAGAGTAAAATGTGCAATATACAAAGTGCAAACCGATAAGATGTGCAAAACAATAGGATGTGCAAAAAACAATAGGATGTGCAAAAAACAGTGTACTGGGACTTAATAAATAGTGATATGAATAGGAGGGATGTGCAGACGGGTTGTTCAGGGTATGTACACAAAAATACGGGTGATGAGAGTATGGATGTTTTTCAGTAACAATCTTGTAGGTGATTATGAGACTGGGTTTGTGTTTAGGAGCCTGATGGCCTCAGGGAAGAAGCTCCTCCTCAGTCTTTCAGTTTTTGCCATCATGCTCCTGAAGCGCTTGCCAGATGGCAGTAAACAGAAAAGATGGTTACCGGGGTGAGTTGAGTCTTTGATGATTTTAGCAGCTCTGCTTTTGCAGCGTTTGAGGTAGGTGACCTGCAGAGTGGGAAGAGCAGACCCTGAGATGCGTTCAGCTAAACGCATGACTCTCTGCAGAGCTTTGCAGTCCTGGTTTAAGGAATTACCATACCACACTGAGATGCACTGAGTCAATACACTTTCTATGGCCCCTGAATAGAAAGTTTTCAGGATAGCTGGTGAGACCCTGAATTTCCTCAGCTGTCGCAGATGGTACAGTCTTTGCCTGGCTTTCTTAACCTGAGTCTGAATGTGTGTAGTCCATGTCAGGTCCTCGGAGATGTACTTGAAGCAGCTCACCCTCTCCACAGGGGTCCCACTGATCATAAGAGGGTGTGGGCGCTGCTGTCTCTTCCTGAAGTCCACGATCAGCTCTTTAGTTTTGCTCACGTCAGAGAGAGACAGTTTTCCTGGCACCATGATGTGAGTCTCTCCACCTCATCCAAGTATGCGGCCTCGTCATCATTGTTAATGAGGCCCGGAACCACAGTATCGTCCGCAAATTTGACAATAGAAGTGGAGCTGCGAGAGAACAAGCAGTCGTGTGTGTAGAGAGAGTAGAGCAGGGGGCTCAGGACACAGCCCTGTGGGGCACCTATGTTCAGGGTGATGGAGTTGGAGGTAAGCCAATTCTCCAATAACAGCTATGATGACTTTTGTTCTACCCACTTAAATGATAAAGGTACTTGCAGTGTCCAATCTATACAGACTGTGTCTGTTCCCCGAATAGTGAGTTCAAAATATAAATTTAATGCAGGATCTAGAACAAATCTGATAGTGATTAAACCAGAAAAATGCAAAATAAATGAACAAAAACTATTTTTAAAACTTGGGCTCCTAAATATCCGATCACTCACACCGAAAGCAGTTATCGTAAATGAAATAATCACAGATAATAGTTTTGATGTACTCTGTCTGACTGAAACCTGGCTTAAAACAAATGATTATTTTGGTCTAAATGAATCTACTCCACCAAGCTACTGTTATAAGCACGAGCCTCGTCAGACTGGTCGTGGCGTGTCGCAACAATATATAGTGATATTCTCAATGTTACTCAGAAAACAGGATACAGGTTTGACTCATTCGAAATACTTATGCTCAATGTTAAACTGTCAGATAAGCAAAATAAATCTGTCCTATCTCTTGTTCTGGCTACTGTGTACAGACCGCCAGGGCCATATACAGATTTTCTAAAAGAATTTGCAGATTTCCTCTCAGACCTATTGGTTAATGTTGATAAAGCACTAATTGTTGGAGATTTTAACATTCACGTTGATAATACAAATGATGCGTTAGGCCTTGCGTTTACTGACCTAATAAACTCTTTTGGTGTCAAGCAAAATGTCACCGGGCCGACACATCGTTTTAATCATACGCTAGATTTAATAATATCGCATGGAATTGATCTAACTGATATAGATATCATACCTCAAAGTGATGATGTTACTGACCATTTCCTTGTATCGTGCATGCTGCATATTACTGATATTAACTATATGGCTCCGCGTTATCGTCCAGGCAGAATTATTATTCCAGCCACTAAAGACAGATTCACAAATAACCTGCCTGATTTATCTCAACTGCTCTGTGTACCCATAAATACAGATGAACTAGACACAATTACTAGCAACATGGTAACTATCTCCGCTAATACGTTAGAAACTGTTGCCCCCATCAAATTAAAAAAGGTCAGAGAAAAACGTGCGGCGCCATGGTACAGCAGTTATACCCATTCTCTCAAGAAAGAAACTCGTATTCTTGAGTGCAAATGGAGAAAAACTAACTTGGAAGTCTTTAGAATTGCGTGGAAAAACAGTATGTCCAGCAATAGACAGGCTCTAAAAACTGCAAGAACCGAGTATATCCGCAAACTCATAGATAATCACCAAAACAATCCAAGGTTTTTATTTAGCACAGTGGCTAGATTAACAAATAAACAGATGTCACCCGATCTAAATATTCCCTCACAGTTTAATAGTAATGACTTTATGAATTTCTTTACTGATAAAATAGATAATATCAAATACAATAACAAATGTAGATCCTACAGCGTCTAGTACTTCAGCTTCATTCATCGCACCCAAAGAAATACTGCAGTGCTTTACAACGATAGGACAGGATGAGCTAAATAAACTTATAACTGCATCTAAACCAACAACATGTTTATTAGATCCTGTACCCACTAAACTATTGAAAGAGTTATTACCTGTAGCAGAAGAACCGCTTCTCAATATTATTAACTCCTCGTTATCTTTAGGTCACGTCCCAAAACCATTTAAGCTGGCAGTTATTAAGCCTCTTATTAAGAAACCAAAATTAGATCCTTGTGAACTGGCAAATTACAGACCCATTTCAAATCTTCCGTTTATGTCAAAAATATTAGAAAAGTAGTGTCTGCTCAACTGTGCTCCTTTTGCTAAAAATTATATCTATGAAGAATTTCAGTCAGGTTTCAGGCCCGTCATAGCACAGAAACTGCACTTGTTAAAATTACAAATGACTTGCTTCTTGCGTCAGACCAAGGCTGCATCTCGTTGCTAGTTTTACTTGATCTTAGTGCTGCGTCGACACTATAGATCATGACATACTGATAGATCGATTACAAAACTATACAGGTATTCAAGGGCAGGCTCTAAGATGGTTTAGATCCTACCTGTCCGATCGCTACCACTTTGTTTATTTAAACGGGAGTCATCTCAATTATCACCAGTAAAGCATGGAGTACCACAAGGATCTGTCCTAGGTCCTCTATTATTTTCATTATATATGTTGCCCCTTGGTAATATTATTCAAAATACGGGATTAGTTTCCATTGTTATGCTGATGATACTCAACTATATATCTCAACAAAACCAGATGAAACTTCTAAACTATCTAAGCTAACAGAGTGTGTTAAAAATATAAAAGATTGGATGACCAATAATTATCTCCTATTAAATTCAGATAAGACCGAGATATTACTTATTGGACCTAAAACAGTACACAGAATCTCTTGATTACAATTTGCAACTAGACGGATGTAATGTTACTTCCTCTACAGTTACAAATCTGGGTGTTATATTAGACAGCAACCTATCTTTTGAAAATCATATTTCCCATGTTACAAAAAGAGCATTCTTCCATCTTAGAAACATTTCCAAGCTACGGAACATGTTAAGTGTTTCTGATGCAGAAAAGTTAGTTCATGCATTCATGACCTCTAGACTGGACTATTGTAATGCACTGCTAGGTGGTTGCCCTGCATCTTCAATAAACAAGCTTCAGATAGTACAAAATGCTGCGGCTAGAGTCCTTACCAGGTCAAGAAAATATGATCATATTACTCCAATTTTACAGTCTCTGCACTGGCTACCTATTAAGTTTCGTAACAGTTACAAAATATTATTACTTGCCTATAAGGCCCTAAATGATTTAGCTCCTGCGTACCTAACTAATCTTCTATCACGCTGCAATCCAACCCGCTCCCTAAGGTCGCAAAACTCTGGACTCTTGGTAGTACCTAGGATAGCAAAGTCCACTAAAGGAGGTAGAACTTTTTCATATCTGGCTCCTAAACTCTGGAATAGCCTTCCTGATAACGTTCGGGGTTCAGACACACTCTCTCTGTTTAAATCTAGATTAAAGACGCATCTCTTTAGCCACGCATTCATATAATTCATCTCACAATCTTGTACTTCAGCTATGTCTGATCAAATGCACATTATTATGCTTTAGCTTGGGTTATACTGATAACTTCATCCAGGGTTATTCCTGGATGGAACAACTGCTACGCTAATTGTCTTACAGTTTCTATGTTACTGCCACGGATTAACATCCCGTGGTAGCTAAAATTACACAAGCTTCAGTCTGGATCCAACCCTTAAACGATCTGAGATGACCGAACACCTGAGAAGAGACGATGACAACCCCTCCGAGGACCTCAGAGGAAGCCAACCATCAGCGATTATACTGACTTAACCAAAGTCTGCCATAAATGGAGGATCAGCACCTGGAGACAACCTCTACAGCCCTGACCGTCAGCGGAGTCTAGGACACATAGATGAGCCCCAAAGACAGATCTCCAGTGAGAACCTCGTCACCTAGACATCCATCGGGGAAAGACCCCTGGAACCAGTGGACCACTTACACTCTGACTTTGCTGCAGTTGGAACAAACTACTGATTCGTCTGGCTGGAGGGGAACTGGCCCCCCGACTAAGCCTGGTTTCTCCCAAGGTTTTTTCTCCATTCTGTCACCGATGGAGTTTTCGTTCCTTGCAGCTGTCGCCTCTGGCTTGCTTAGTTGGGGACACTTCACTTGCAGCACAATCATCGACTTGATTGCACAGATATTATTTAAACTGAACTAAGCTGGACAATGCCATTACTAAATTCAATAATGAAATGCATTCAGCTGATAATTGAGTGTTAAATCCTGTTATTTTACATTATTGACACAATTTGCCTATTTTGATATTGTGCAGTGCTTTGTTACAATTTGTATTGTTAAAAGCGCTATATAAATAAATAAAGGTGACTTGAGGTGAACTGGCCGACTTTCACCACTTGTGGTCTGGCGGTGAGGAAATCTTGAATCCAGTCACAGAGTGAAGTATTTAGGCTGAGGTCTGAGAGTTTACAGCTAGCCTGGTGGGGACTATAGTGTTGAAAGCTGAGCTATAGTCAATGAATAACAGCCTGACATAGTTGCCATTTTTGCTGTCGATGTGAGTGAGGGAGGAGTGCAGTACCTGGGAGATGGCATCATCAGTAGACCTATTTGGGCGGTAGGCAAACTGAAGAGGGTCCAAAGTAGCAGGGATGGAGGAGCAAATGTGTTTCTTTAAAAGTCTCTCAAAAACCTTCATGACTGTCGATGTGAGGGCAACTGGACGATAGTCGTTCAGGCAAGAGGGTTTACTGTTCTTAGGCACAGGGATTATAACAGATTTTTTAAAGGGGGTGGAAACAACAGAGGTAGCGAGGGACTCATTAAAGATGGAAGTAAACAAACCAGCAAGTTGATCAGCACAGGACCTCAGAACGCGGCCAGTAATCCCATCAGGTCCTGCTGCTTTCCTGACGTTCACTCTCTTTAGTTCCCTCCGAACGTCGTCCTCTGAAAAGGTGATAGCATAATCATCGCTGCTTTGTCTGCCGCTTTCTGACGCGCTGCTCGGCAGAGTCGCGCCGCCGCCATTACATTCAAAGCGGCCGTAGAAGGTGTTTAGCTCTTCGGCCAGCAACGGATCTGCTCTCACCTCTGCGGAGGAGTTATTTCCAGAGGAACAAATGGTCTTCAGTCCCTGCCACATGCATTGAGAGTCATTGAGCTGGAAATGTGACTCAATTTTCTCCCTGTACCGGCGCTTAGCGGCTCTTATTGCACGCCGGAGAGCGTAGCACGAAGCTTTATACTCGCTCATGTTTCCTGACAACAGACCGGCGTTGTATGCGGCAGTACGATGGTTAACCGCATCACGGATTGATCTGTCCACCCACGGTTTCTGATTAGAAAATGTCCTTATTGTTACCGTTTCAGTGGCCTGTTCGGTTAGCGTGTTTACGAAGCTTAATGCTACATCCGTGAATTCGCTGACTGAGACACTCGTTATGTCCCAGCTCGACGCTATCAAGAGACGCCTGTAGCATAGCTTCAGAGTGGAGGACCAGCTGTCACTTCTCTCCACCGGCGGTCCATGAGCGATCCTTTGTTTGTATTCCGTGTGAGGAAAATGGCGCATGATCTGATTTGCCAAAAGCCGGCAGTGAGGCTTTGTAGGCATTTTTGAGCGGAGTGTAGCAATGATCGAGTGTATTCAGGCCTCTGGTTGGACAGGATATATGCTGATGAAAGTTCGGCAAGACTTTCTTGAGGTTGGCTTTGTTAAAGTCCCCGGCGACGATGAAGGCAGCGTCAAGATGTTTGTTGTTATATCCGCTGAGCTCATCGTGGAGTTTGGACAAAGCCAAGCTAGTGTCAGCCTGTGGTGGAATGTAGACAGAAGTAATGACGATTGATGAAAATTCCCGGGGCAGATAGAATGGGCGGCAGATAATGGAGAGGTGTTCTAGATGCGGCGAGCAGGAACGCAACAGAATGGAGATATTCCTGGGGTCACACCATTTCCTGTTAATCATGAAACACACTCCACCACCTTTGGTTTTTCCGGCCTCGACTGTTCTGTCCATCCGTAAAACAGAGAAGTTATCATATGGTGTTACAGCGGTGTCCGGGACCGTCGGCGTGAGCCATGTTTCAGTCAAACAAAAGATATTGCAGTCCCTAATGTCCCGTTGGAAACTTATCCTGGCTCTAAGATCGTCCATCTTATTCTCCAAGGATTGGACATTAGCGAGCCGAATCCTAGGTAGAGGAGGACTGTGAGCCCTTTTCCTCAGTCTGTTGCGTATTCAGCACATCTCCCGCGATGTTTCCTTCGCCTCCTGGGATTATTCAGGTGGTCATTGTTCAACTCGTTGTTCCGAAGTATCTCCAATGGCCACGCTGGGTCCGTGGATAAAGTGTCCTGAATCAGGTTAGTGTAGCGCTGTCCAATGTCCAAAAGTGTTCTTCTGTCGTACATAATCATTGCAGACGATACACGTATAAAAAAAGAGAAGTAAAAAAGTACAAAATAGGTAAAAAAAACACATAAAAAGCACAGTTCTGAGCAGAGCTAATTCACAGGCGTCTGAACTCAGCAGCGCCACAGGAAGGGGCCTTTCATCTATATTGATCTATATCACCTATACCCTAACCTTTCCCGCAAAGACGGAGGCCAAAAGGGAATCCTTAAACACAAAAGCTGCAAGTACAAACCCCCAGATTCTTGCTGAGCTGATGTCATTTTAAGATAGATTTTAGCCTCATTGAAAAAGTCAATGCGAGTGTTAAATATGTGATTGATGGTTGTTCAGGTTTATGCAATTGCACATATTGCTGTAAACGTGGGATATCAAATTCTCATTCTCTTGATCTAATCCTTTCCTCACTTTCTCTCTTTCTGCAACGCGTGAATGTGTGAATGCTTGTGTTCATGTGTAGATTAGTTTACATGTCTTAGAGTTATATAAATAAAGTCTTGTTTATATTGAAAAGAGAAATGTCTTGTGTTTTGTGCTCATAAGTTAATGTCTTAATCTGTCGATTTTGTTACTGTGCTATTTAATAGTGTTTTCACTATATTTCGTGATTTTAATATCCAGTGCAGAGTTTGTTATACGGCTTGTTCAGTGAATCGCCGTGAAACAGTGAGTCTGTTCAAATTCCCTATAAAATCATTAATGATTCCCTTTGAGCTAAATTGACCTGTTTCCCTTATAACAATATATATATATATATATGTTATCATTACATATTGGTGGAGAATACGGGCAGATTAATCTAAATTATGAGCATAAACCAAGTTATTTAATCTTTTCTACGGATGAGATCTGAGATTGAGACTGGTGTGTGTGTGCGTATGTGTGAGTGACGTCAGCAGCGCGCGCCTCCTTGAATGAATGAGCACAGAGAAGGCTGTAACTCGAGTCCGCCTCTCCGTTGTTCAAGTGCAGTAAGGGAACTCAAAGTTAACATCTGAGATCAGACAATAAGGTCGGAGATGAGCGTTTTCCTCTCTTCTTGTAATGCCTTGTTTTATAGCTGAATTAATGTCTTGCGTGTTCCAGGTCATCTAATAGCTATAACTTACTCCATAATCTCAGTAACTGTTAGCCGCACGAAGCTAAACTGCAGTAATTAAAAGGGAAATAAATCAGTGGATAAAGAATAGTTTTGAGCGTGTTCCTCAATCCTGTTTATCAAAGCCTTATTCATAGTTTGATCGTCAGTGCGTGTTCCATTATCAGATCATATATGCTATGACTCCCTGGGTTAAACATTAGAGAATAATGCTTGCCTGTTTGTGTACACTGTTCACAAAGTGAATTAAATCTCGCGAAACACTGCGCGTGTCCGAGAGTGATTTGAATGGGAGCTTTAAAAGCTTTATCAAGTAAAGTTTACCTTTGAACCAACAGCGAAGAAACCCTGTTGTGATACACTGATCACTGTACACGCACGCGCAGTACATCGATGCTTTTGTAAACAAACTCCATGCTGTTGCTAATGGCACGGTTGTGTTTACATTGAAGTCTATGCTAAAGCCATTAGCCTCAAAGGTTAGAAGTTAGCATTAACATCCAATGGTTAAAGTGCGTGTTTTGAAAAGCTAAAGTGGTTTAACCCTTTAAACATTTCAACTAATATACTTGTTGATCTTACTCTTCCTTATTTCTCCCTTTTTACCACTTATTTGTAGTTCTACTAGAAAGGAAATTACTAGTTCACAATTATTAATTGTGCCAAATTCAAATTTAATTAAAACATTAAATTTATTTGGAATCATTCTAATTTTCCCCCTCATATTGCTTAATATGATCCTTCCTTCTAGTATTCCCTTTTGGACATAATCATTTTAGGTACAAATAAGTATTGAACTTTGAAAGTTTAAGTAAACTTATTCTACCTAATTGATTTATTACCCATATAAGTAGATTCTATTCAGACTTATACTCACTCATTACTTTATTGCGTTTTACCCCTAATTCTTCCTGTTTTGGTTATACACGTAACCACTATTTTATTTACTTATTTCCTCATTTACTTAATTTCATATTTGCTTATTTTGCCTGTTTATTACTTTACAATTTTACTTTGTCTTATCATTTTCTTTCCTCTGTGTATCCTAGCTTGGGAACGACCCACCTGAGCCTTAATAGGACACATTGTTATCCCTCACTACGAGTTCAAATAAATTAGAGAGACAAATCTCTTTTACCCAAAATTTATTTTTGTTGATAGTTGTGTAGCAACTGAAAACAACACTATACGCGTAGTCGGGCATAACTGCTTGCTAGTGGACCAATCCACTCAACTTACTGTCTCTTTCTCTTCCCTCCTGTTCTATCCTCCTTTCTTTCCTCTTCACTTTTCACATTTGTAGGGACCTGTAAGAACCATCAATCAATTCTAAGTGTATGAGATACACAATCCTGTCAAAAGGCGAATCATCCTTACGAATTTGATTGCAATCAAACCTTCTTTTGTTCTTCCTAACCTCCCTATATTTAAAACGCAATCCAAATTTTAACACCTCATGCAACGCTGAGATCAATTTCAATAGAGATAAGTGTTGAGCAACTGTCGCCTTCGCAGCCTCCCTGGTGAGCGGTCCAACTGTAAGGTGTGCGTTGTCAATTCTGTCAGACTAAGAAAAGAGATATTAGAATTATTATTATATTCGTTTGTCTAAGACAAAGATTTAATAATATCGTTTGCCTCCTTGATAACAACATTTAATTGAAAAAAAAGGAATTTTCCTCATTTGAGAAAAAAAAATAGAAAAGGAATTGTTTATTTTAATTTTAAAATCGCTGGAAATTTCACCTTTTTCTCTTTTCCCTCTTCCTCATTAGAGTGATGAAGTCTTCACATCGCTAGTCTACCTAGACACTTTGAGACCAACACAGTGATCACCACACTACACTAGTGGTTCAAAATCACTGACATAACACTTAGTTGTCACACCACACATAAGCTTCCACTCCACACAGATCTGTGTCAGCCTCTCTTCTCCCCAGCGTGCCAACATGCCGCAGACTGCAGACCCCCTTGCCCAAGGGGAAGATGTGAACACTTGGCTGAGAGGCACGACAGACAGCCTCACCCCCAAGACGTTTGAACTGTTATTATTTTTAATAATAATCCTAGTTCTGAGAAGATTCCTGACACAAGATTCAAGCCAGAATAACAACCATGAGGAGCTAGTCAAAATCACCAGCTCCCTAAGCTATGCCTTCACGACCCAGCTGAAACTGAGCGACAAGCACATCACTCACCTTCAAGAGGAACTGACATGTGCTCAACGTCGCATAGACAAGCTGGAAGTGAAAGTTCAAGATCAACTCAAAGCACCCAACGAGAGCGAGCAGGAAACAACGGAACAAGTTAAGGAGCTCCAAGCAGCCCTGACAGCAGCTCAACTTGATCAACAACATGCAAAGGCTGCCCAGAAAGACCTGGTAAACAGACTTCAGTATGCCAACCAGCTACTAGAGAAAGCCAAGCATGACATCAGCAACAAGAATGCTGAAATAAGTGCCCTGAAAGACCACCTTGAACGGTACAGAATTGAAATGGACAATCTGACCCAACAACTAGACGATACCAACGATCAGCTCGTGCTTATGAGCAGAAGCAAGAGCCAAAGCGAGAGAAACAACACTCAGCCTCACCACTGCTGAGCAGAGCAGAGTCCCATGTCCAAGAACTCAGATACAGCGAAAGAAGCGAAGGGCCACAACCCAAAACCTCACCTGCCTTCGCCACAGAACTCTTTCCTGTCAACGAAAGAAACATCCCATCCAAGCAGACCTTGAGCTGCACCTGGGATGACCATCAAAGACCTCGACAAGCTGTCTAAAACGCCAGCAAGTTCAACCCGAACTCCACAGGGGCCACACCATCCAGGCCCACCTTCAAGATATCGACTTCTATCTAGAAATGAGACCTCATGTGACTGACAGAGACAGGTTATACCTCCTTAGAGCCACGTCCAGTTCCGAGGTACGAAACTTCCTAGATCGACAGCCCAGTCGAACGAAGTCAGACTACCAGCTACTTTGTGAGGTCCTGATTAAAGAGTTTACCGACCCTGAGTCCGAACATGGACTGTTAACTGCCTTAGAAACCAAACAAGGTCGACAAGAGGCTCCACAAGCTTACTACAACCGACTCCGACAAGCCTACTTTGGTGCACACAACGAACCTGACCTTGAAGAGGATGTGAACTTCAAAAGCCTCTTCCTAAGAAATCTGCACCCTGGAGTCAGCCACCATCTAGGCGTCATGGCCTGTCCACGCTCCATGACCATCCAACAGTTGCGTGACCTAACACAGAAGGCCTACATCAAGCAGAAGATGGCCTCAAAGAAAGGTAACAAAACATCCACACTCTTGAACTCTGTCAATAAAGACTCAAGCCTTGCACTGGACGACACCCAGATGCATCACAATACCAGAGTCCTCCATCAAAAGCACAGAGAACGTGATCCCCATGTCCACGAAAGCTATCAGCCCAACTTCTGGAAAAATCCATGGGACCAGCCACGCTTCTCAAGAAACGCAAAAGATAGCAACAACTGGAAACCTAACCAGACATCCAAAGGTAATCGCCTGACTCATCCAAGAGCATCTCGTAGGATTAAGCGACAACGAAACCCACCTCAGCATTACTCAGACATGCACAGTGCTGAGTATGCTCCAGAACCACACAGCTTACCGTCAGAAGACATGGAACAAGTCATGAGCCAACTGAACGAGTTCCTTCAAGATAAGCTGAACACGGATGACTACGAATTGAGTCATGCTCGCCAGACCAGCGACAGAACGGAAGGCCGACGATCGCATGGTACACCACCATATCCGAGATGACAAGCACCTGTTCAACAACCACACAGGACGAGCAAGTCTCTCACGGCCAACCGTTGATGAAAACCGAGGTACCAGAGAACATCACCTCACTCACCCATCACTCACTAGCAAACTGCTAAATGAACTCCAACTCCTAGAACCACATTCCTGTCTGTGCAACAGCAACCACCAAAGCAGGTCAGAAGGTCAGAAAGTCTGCCACATCCAGAAGGTAGCACAAGAGGAATGCAACAAAGGAGACAAAGTTTGCATCCCAGTTTCACACAGCCATGCCAAACTACCTCCGACTGTCTGCTAAAGAACTTCCTGCCTTTCTGGACTGACCCCCATTAGATCATGGACATGCCCACATCCAAGCCAAGGATGAAGAGAGCCAGTCTTCATTAACATACCTGAAAAGGGGAGACAACACAGACTGGAACAGATCTGACCACACATACACTACACCATTACACACACACAACATTACCTACACCCAGAGGTAACCACATCTACTGATAACACATTCAACAAACATATTCTTCCCACAAGTAGAATATCCAAATTTAGTGCAACACAGTTACATACACCACCATGAAGAAACATATAGCTATCCTCACAAGAGTTAGAACACCTGACACGGGTTAAGGTGCATGGCCCCTAGCTGCACATGACATCCTAGCTCAACAGTAGTTGCAAATCATGCTAGGAAAACCCACAGCAGCTTTGTTTTTGTTTTGTTCTTCTTTTACCTATCCTTTTCCTTCCCCTCTTTCTTTAGTAGGTGAAACACCTAGACACCCTGCAAGGGTCAAAGGTCTGATATTAGGACTGACTCGCTACACCTAATATCCGCAAGCCACTCTAGACTGAAGGAAAGCCAGAGAGCTCCATGCACGATAGGTCGATTCATTTTACCACAAATTAGTTCACTAGAAACTAAATGTGAACATTCTTAAGTTAAGACAACTTAGAAGAAACACACAAATCTAGTCGCAAAGTTTGATCGAAGAATTAAAACAATAATTTCCAAAATTGAATAACCCGAATAACCTAATGCCCGGCACCAGTACAGTAACTGTCATGGAGGTGTTGTCTTGTTGTTGCTGTGTTTTGTCTGCTTCTTCTGCCTTTGTTTTTCCAGCCGACGATGTCTTCAGCTAAACACCTCGAACGAAAGGGGTGTGTAGTATATCATGGACCGAATCAGACAAATCAAGATTCGATCCAAGCATGGTTGAAACATGAGGAGCCGAATTCCACAAGACAACAGCAGAAAGACATAAATCAGACCCCCAGCCCGTCTGAATACACCCTGCAACAGGACAAAGGATAAGGCTGAAATTCCTGGGTTCACAAAGACTGTAGAATCATCTTAAAAGACTTTCATTCTCATTGTTAATGAAACTAATCATTTCTATGCATAACTGCATATTATGTATGTGACCCACAAATTTGACTATCCTTGTTTTAATCATTGTGTTTGTCGTGCTTTTGATTAGTATTGACTAGCTTAAGCCTTAAGGATTAATGTCATGTTTGATATGTATGAGTTCGATAATTATAGCTTTAAACATTTCTTCAAAGTGATTTTCTGTCAAATTTAGCATATTCTGGTTATAGAAATCACATTCAAAAGGATACTTTGCAAGAGAATGTAAAATTCGGGCAATGTGACTGACCATGACGTTGATTTATTGATTGGGTGGAGCAACAAAGCAGCAGCCAGAGCCCAGCATAGGATCTAATTGGTCAAGACAACCATTGGGGTGGGGTCTAAGAGCCGAGGTTAAATACCCAGGACACACTTCTCCCCTCCCTCTTGAATTCTCCGCTCTCTTGAATTCTTCTCTCCTGAAAATGCTCTCTCTCTGGAAAAATGAACTCTCTTGAAAATGCCATCTAACTCTCTCTCCAGCCATGTGCTCTGGACCGCAACCCAGCTTGCGACCATGATGAGAAGAAAAACCACCTAGTCTCTTTACATCCTTTTATTCTTTGACTTTAGTTTATTTTCTTTCCGTTGAGTTCGTGTGCTAAGTTACGTTTGCCAACGGCAACCAGCCCAAAACTCTGCAAAACCAGCCAAGAACCAACGCCCACTTCAACAACTCCTGAACTCTAAGCCAATCAGCGACTGAGAAACCCTTTCCGCAAAGACGGAGGAAAAAGGGAATCCTTAAACACAAAAGCTGCAAGTACAAACCCCAGATTCTTGCTGAGCTGGTGTCATTTTAAGATAGATTTTAGCCTCATTGAAAAGTCAATGTTAAATATGTTATTGATGGTTGTTCAGGTTTATGCAATTGCACATATTGCTGTAAACGTGGGATATCAAATTCTCATTCTCTTAATCTAATCCTTTCCTCACTTTCTCTCTTTCTGCAACGCGTGAATGTGTGAATGCTTGTGTTCATGTGTAGATTAGTTTACATGTCTTAGAGTTATATAAATAAAGTCTTGTTTATATTGAAAAGAGAAATGTCTTGTGTTTTGTGCTCATAAGTTAATGTCTTAATCTGTCGATTTTGTTACTGTGCTATTTAATAGTGTTTTCACTATATTTCGTGATTTTAATATCCAGTGCAGAGTTTGTTATACGGCTTGTTCAGTGAATCGCTGTGAAACAGTGAGTCTGTTCAAATTCCCTATAAAATCATTAATGATTCCCTTTGAGCTAAATTGACCTGTTTCCCTTATAACAATATATATATATTATATGTTATCATTACAAGCACCCAGGGGGCGATATAGGCCGGTTGATGTTCCACATCGTAGCTTGACACTAGACTTTGAGGGGAGTGGGAACGTGCTCTAAAGTGTTCAGAAAGGTAGCGTGGACATTAAAGCCCACATAAGTAAACAACACAAAACCATCTGAGAGGAGTGGAGCTTCAGAATAGACTTCCGTTTATGTTTCGATCGAAAGTTAAGACTATATTTTCTGGGATCATTTCTATAGTTCTTTACTTGGAAATGTGTTTCAAAAGTGTTTGTCCCAATCCACGATGATGAGTTGTGATGCTTCTTTTGAGAGTGAATCAGAGACAGAGCTGTGGCTATTGTTACAAACTCTGTCATTGATGAGCGTTCTTTATTGCTTTTGACAATATAGATGAAAGGGGTATGATCTGAGTGGTATTGATTGCTAACAAACATTGATGAGAATCTGAGTCTATTCCAGTCGTAATAAAAGTTATTTCAAAACGTAAGTTGAAACTAAACATCATTTCAAACACCATTGAGCTTTGTCATGTAATTTGTGCTGAACTGAACCAACTGCCTTGCAAAACATTTAACTTAAAATTCTGCATGCTGCTGTTGACTGACTACTTGTCAGAGCGGTGTAAAGACAACTCAAATGTAGCTTGAATATAACTGGAAACAGCTTTGACAAACCAATGGCAAATATTTGGTTGAAAGTACATTCTATTACATGCAATGAACAAACTGTCGAATAGCATTCAATATTAAGTTTCTATGTAATGTTTTGTGTTTTTTTGTATGGAGAGCTTGTTTTATGTGGACAATGAGAGACTATGAAATGCAACAAATTTGTTTATTGCACAAATGTGTCATTGAAATCTCGATAAAATTAACCAGTTTATCTGAGATCAGGTAAAGCCCATGAAGACACTTGTTCATGGGTTTACACCAAACGCGCCCTAGCAGCGGATTGTTGAAATTTCCAAAGATTTCAGAACTGCTCTAAAGAAGCAAAGGCTCCTTTACTGAAATTGCGTGACTTCTGCAGTTTGATGCATACTAATACAATTCACACGTTCAAAACTAAACACTCGCAGAGGTTTCCAAGATTCACAAAGCAGTGCTTCAAAAGTACCCATCATTCTGGTTAAGAGCGCAACTGACGTCAAGATCCTGAAATACTCATTATCTTTTAAACACATTTTTAGAAATCCTTTCAGAGAAATAGTTTTTAGACTTGAAGCGAATTGTTGATTGGCATGTTGTGTTTCACATTAAGCTTTGATGGGTAGACCACAATGGAGCACCCAGGGGGCGATATAGGCCGGTTGATGTTCCACATCGTAGCTTGACACTAGACTTTGAGGGGAGTGGGAACGTGCTCTAAAGTGTTCAGAAAGGTAGCGTGGACATTAAAGCCCACATAAGTAAACAACACAAAACCATCTGAGAGGAGTGGAGCTTCAGAATAGACTTCCGTTTATGTTTCGATCGAAAGTTAAGACTATATTTTCTGGGATCATTTCTATAGTTCTTTACTTGGAAATGTGTTTCAAAAGTGTTTGTCTCCCAATCCACGATGATGAGTTGTGATGCTTCTTTTGAGAGTGAATCAGAGACAGAGCTGTGGCTATTGTTACAAACTCTGTCATTGATGAGCATTCTTTATTGCTTTTGACAATATAGATGAAAGGGGTATGATCTGAGTGGTATTGATTAACAAACATTGATGAGAATGTGAGTCTATTCCAGTCGTAATAAAAGTTATTTCAAAACGTAAGTTGAAACTAAACATCATTTCAAACACCATTGAGCTTTGTCATGTAATTTGTGCTGAACTGAACCAACTGCCTTGCAAAACATTTAACTTAAAATTCTGCATGCTGCTGTTGACTGACTACTTGTCAGAGCGGTGTAAAGACAACTCAAATGTAGCTTGAATATAACTGGAAACAGCTTTGACAAACCAATGGCAAATATTTGGTTGAAAGTACATTCTATTACGTGCAATGAACAAACTGTCGAATAGCATTCAATATTAAGTTTCTATGTAATGTTTTTTGTTTTTTTGTATGGAGAGCTTGTTTTATGTGGACAATGAGAGACTATGAAATGCAACAAATTTGTTTATTGCACAAATGTGTCATTGAAATCTCGATAAAATTAACCAGTTTATCTGAGATCAGGTCCCATGAAGACACTTGTTCATGGGTTTACACCAAACGCGCCCTAGCAGCGGATTGTTGAAATTTCCAAAGATTTCAGAACTGCTCTAAAGAAGCAAAGGCTCCTTTACTGAAATTGCGTGACTTCCGCAGTTTGATGCATACTAATACAATTCACACGTTCAAAACTAAACACTCGCAGAGGTTTCCAAGATTCACAAAGCAGTGCTTCAAAAGTACCCATCATTCTGGTTAAGAGCGCAACTGACGTCAAGATCCTGAAATACTCATTATCTTTTAAACACATTTTTAGAAATCCTTTCAGAGAAATAGTTTTTAGACTTGAAGCGAATTGTTGATTGGCATGTTGTGTTTCACCTTAAAGATTTTCTACATTAAGCTTTGATGGGTAGACCACAATGGAGCACTGTAGTATATCAAGGACCGAATCAGACAAATCAAGATTCGATCCAAGCATGGTTGAAACATGAGAGCCGAATTCCACAAGACAACAGCAGGAAGACATAAATCAGACCCCAGCCCGTCTGAATACACCCTGCAACAGGACAAAGGACTGAAAGGTTCACAAAGACTGTAGAATCATCTTAAAAGAATTTAATTCTCATTGTTAATGAAACTAATCATTTCTATGCATAACTGCATATTATATATGTGACCCACAAATTTGACTATCCTTGTTTTAATCATTGTGTTTGTCGTGCTTTTGATTAGTATTGACTAGCTTAATTTAAGGATTAATGTCATGTTCGTATGAGTTCGATAATTATAGCTTTAAACATTTCTTCAAAGTGATTCTCTGTCAAATGTATCATATTCTGTTATAGAAATCACATTCAAAAGGATACTTTGCAAGAGAATTTAAAATTCGGGCAATGTGACTGATCATGACATTGATTTTATTGATTGGTGAGCAGCAGAGCCCAGCATATGATCTAATTGGTCAAGACAACCATTGGGGTGGGGAAGAGCCAAGGTTACCCAGGACACACTTCTCCTCTCTTGAATTCTCCGCTCTTGAATTCTTCTCTCCTGAAAATGCTCTCTCTCTGGAAAATGAACTCTTGAAAATGCCATCTAACTCTCTCTCCAGCCATGTGCTCTGGACAAACCCAGCTTGCAAATGATGAGAAGAAAACCACATAGTCTCTTTACATCCTTTTATTCTTTGACTTTAGTTTATTTTCTTTCCGTTGAGTCAGTTATTGTTTGCCAATAGCTTGAAAAAACTCTGGAAAACCAGCCAAGAACCAATGCCCACTTCAACGACTCCTGAACTCTAAGTCAATCAGCGACTTGAGAAACCCTTTCAAAGACGGAGGGCAAAGGGAACCTTAAACACAAAAGCTGCAAGTACAAACCCCAGATTCTTGCTGAGCTGATGTCATTGATAGATATTGAAAAGTCAATGCGAGTGTTAAATATGTGATTGATGGTTGTTCAGGTTTATGCACATATTGCTGTAAACGTGATTTCAAATTCTCATTCTCTTGATCTAATCCTTTCCTCACTTTCTCTCTTTCTGCAACGTGAATGTGTGAATGCTTGTGTTCATGTGTAGATTAGTTTACATGTTCAGAGTTATATAAATAAAGTCTTGTTTATATTGAAAAGAGAAATGTCTTGTGTTTTGTGCTCATAAATTAATGTCTTAATGTCGATTTTGTTACTGTGCTATTTAATAGTGTTTTCACTATTTTGTGATTTTAATATCCAGTGCAGAGTTTGACGGCTTGTTCAGTGAATCGCCGTGAAACAGTGAGTCTGTTCATATTCTATAAAATCATTAATGATTCTTTGAGCTAAATTGACCTGTTTATAACAATATATATTTTATATGTTATCAATACATATTGGTGGAGAATACGGGCAGATTAATCTAAATTATGAGCATAAACCAAGTTATTTAATCTTTTCTACGGATGAGATCTGAGATTGAGACTGGTGTGCGATGAGTGACGCCAGCAGCGCGCGCTCCTTGAATGAATGAACAGAGAAGGCTGTAACTCGAGTCAAAGCCGTTCAAGTGCAGTAAGGAACTCAAAGTTAACATCTGAGATCGGAACAACCTCTTGTAATGCCTTGTTTTATAGCTGAATTAATGTCCAGGTAATCTAATAGCTATAACTTACTCCATAATCTCAGTAACTGTTAGCCGACAAAACTGCAGTAATTAAAAGGGAAATAAATCAGTGGATAAAGAATAGTTTTGAGCGTGTTCCTCAATCCTGTTTATCAAAGCCTTATTCATAGTTTGATCGTCAGTGCGTGTTCCATTGTCAGATCATATATGCTATGACTAACAAACATTAGAGAATAATGCTTGCCTGTTTGTGTACACTGTTCACAAATTAAACACGCTGTCCGAGAGTGATTTGAATGGGAGCTTTAAAAGCTTTATCAAGTACCTTTGAACCAACAGCGAAGAAACCCTGTTGTGATACACTGATCACTGTTTCCTCAACCGAAGCACAAAGCTGAAATAAGGTTTAAGTTTAACTCTGAACGAAGTTTAAGCGCCACATCGCAGAACAAGTGTTGTTGGTGTTGAGATGCGTAGTAACATGCTTAACTGTATTTGTAATGCAACAATTAATGTTAGCTAGTTTGTTTTGAAGTTACGATTTTGTGACACGAAACATACTTCGAACTTTGAACCGCAGTAAGATGCTTTTGTAAACAAACCCATGCTGTTGCTAATGGCACGGTTGTGTTTACATGGTTGCCTGCCGAGGTTAGAAGTTAGCATTAACATCCAATGGCGCGTGTTTTGAAAAGCTAAAGTGGTTTAACCTTTAAACATTTCAACTAATATACTTGTTGGTCTTTCTTCCCTTATTTCTCCCTTTTACCACTTATTTGTAGTTCTACTAGGTTTTACTAGTTCATTAATTGTTAAATTCAAATTTAATTAAAACATTAAATTTATTTGGAATCATTCTAATTTTCCCCATATTGCTTAATATGATCCTTCCTTCTAGTATTCCCTTTTGGACATAATCATTTTAGGTACAAATAAGTATTGAACTTTGAAAGTTTAAGTAAACTTCTACCTAATTGATTACCCATATAAGTAGATTCTATTCAGACTTATACTCACTCATTACTTTATTGCGTTTAATTCTTCCTGTTTTGTTACACGTAACCACTATTTTATTTACCCTCATTTACTTAATTTGCTTATTTTGCCTGTTTATTACTTTACAATTGTACTTTTGTCTTATCATTTTCTCCTCTGTGTATCCTAGCTTGGGAACGACCCACCTGAGCCTTAATAGGACACATTGTTATCCTCACTACGAGTTCAAATAAATTAGAGACAAACTTTTTAAAAATTTATTTTTTGGATAGTTGTAGCAACTGAAAACAACACTATCTAGTCGGGCATAACTGCTGGAAATCCACCAACTTCTTTCTTTCTTTTCCTCCTGTTCTATCCTCCTCTTTCCTCTTCACTTTTCACATTTGTAGGGACCTGTAAGAACCATCAATCAAAAGTGTATGAGACAATCCTGTCAAAAGGCATCATTTAAATTTGATTGCAATCAAACCTTCTTTTGTTCCTAACCTCCCTATAAAAAACACTCATGCAGCTGAGATCAATTTCAATAGAGATAAGTGTTGAGCAATAGCCTCTGGTCCAACTGTGTTTTGTCAATTCTGTCAGACTAAAAGAGATATTAGAATTATTATTATATTCGTTGTCTAAGACAAAGATTTAATAATATCTTGCCTCCTTGATAACAACATTTAATTGAAAAAAGGAATTTTCCTCATTTGAAAAAATAGAAAAGGAATTGTTTTTTAATTTAAAAAATCACCTTTTTCTTTTCCCTCTTCTCATTAGAGTGATGAAGTCTTCACATCGCTAGTCTACCAGACACTTTGAGACCAACACAGTGATCACCACACTACACTAGTGGTTCAAAATCACTGACATAACACTTAGTTGTCGCCACGTTCCACTCCACACAGATCTGTGTCAGCCTCTCTTCTCCAGCCGCACTGCAGACCTTTGAAGATGTGAACACTTGGCTGAGAGAACAGACAGCGTTTGAACTGTTATTATTTTAATAATAATCCTAGTTCTGAGAAGATTCCTGACACAAGATTCAAGCCAGAATAACAACCATGAGGAGCTAGTCACGCCAGCTCCTGGCGCTTCATAACTGAGCTTGCTGCCACATCACCCACCTTCAAGAGGAACTGACATGTGCTCAACGCCATGGAAGTGAAAGTTCAAGATCAACTCAAAGCACCCAACGAGCAGCAGAAACAACGGAACAAGTTAAGGAGCTGAAGCAGCCCTGACAGCAGCTCAACTTGATCAACAACATGCAGAAAGACTATAGACTTCAGGGATCCAACCAGCTACTAGAAAGCTGCATGACAACAGCAACAAGAATGCTGAAATAAGTGCCCTGAAAGACCACCTTGAACGGTACAGAATTGAAATGGACAATCTGACTAGAGATCAGCTCTACATGGTCAGAAGAGAACTCAAACATGCTTATGAGCAGAAGCAAGAGCCAAAGCAGAGAAACACTCAGCCTCACCACTGCTGAGCAGAGCAGAGTCCCATGTCCAAGAACTATACAGCGAAAGAGAAGGGCCACAACCCAAAACCTCACCTTTCCACAGAACTCTTTCCTGTCAACGAAAGAAAACATCCCATCCAAGCAGACCTTGAGCTGCACCTGATGACCATCAAAGACCTCGACAAGCTGTCTAAAACGTCAGCAAGTTCAACCCGAACTCCACAGGGGCCACACCATCCAGGCCCACCTTCATGATATTCTATCTAGAAATGAGACCTCATGACAGAGACAGGTTATACAGAGCCACGCCCAGTTCTAAGATCGAGTCAATCTAAGTGTTCTATTGTGAGGTCCTGATTAAAGAGATCACCCTGAGTCCGAACATGGACTGTTAACTGCCTTAGAAAGGTCGACAAGAGGCTCCATGTTACTACAACCGACTCCTTTGGTGCACACAACGAACCTGACCTTGAAGAGGATGAACTTCAAAAGCCTCTTCCCAAGAAGTCTAGTCATGGCCTGTCCACCATCCACCATCCAACAGTTGCGTGACACAGAAGGCCTACAACAAGCAGAAGATGGCCTCAAAGAAAGGTAACAAAACATCCACACTTGAACTCTGTCAATAAAGACTCAAGCCTTGCACTGGACGACACAGATGCATACCAGAGTCCTCCATCAAGAGCACAGAGAACGTGATCCCCATGTCCACGAAAGCTATCAGCCCATTTCAAAAATCCATGGGACCAGCCACTTCTCAAGAAACGCAAAGAGCAAACTGAACTAAACCAACGGTAATTTTGACTCATCCAAGAGCATCTCGTGTTAGCGACAACGAAACACCTCAGCATTACTCAGACATGCACAGTGCTGAGTATGCTCCAGAACCACAGCTTACACAGAAGACATGGAACAAGTCATGAGCCAACTGAACGAGTTCCTTCAAGATAAGCTGAACACGGATGACTACATTGAGTCATGCTCAGACCAGCGACAGAACGAAGGCGATCGCATGGTACACCACCATATCCGAGATGTGTTCAACAACAAACAGGACGAAAAGTCTCTCACGGCCAACCGGCTGATGAAAACTGAGGTACAGAAACATCACTCACCCATCACTCACTAGCAAACTGCTAAATGAACTCCAACTCCTAGAACCACATTCCTGTTTGTGCAACAGCAACCACCAAAGCACAGAAGGTCAGAAAGTCTGCCATCCAGAAGGTAGCACAAGAGGAATGCAACAGACAAAGTTTGCATCCCAGTTTCACACAGCCATGAGCTCCGACTGTCTGCTAAAGAACTTCCTGCCTTTCTGGACTGACATTAGATCATGGACATGCCCACAAGCCAAGGATGAAGAGAGCCAGTCTTCATTAACATTGGGGGAGACAACCAGACTGGAACAGATCTGACACATACACTACACCACACACATTACATTACCACACAGAGGTAACCACATCTACTGATAACACATTCAACAAACATATTCTTCCCACAAGTAGAATATCCAAATTTAGAACACAGTTACATACACATGAAGAAACATATAGCTATCCTCACAAGAGTTAGAACACCTGACATGAAGTTAAGGTGCATGGCCCCAGCTTGTTATGACATCCTAGCTCAACAGTAGTTGCAAATCATGCTAGGAAAACCCAGCAGCTTTGTTGTTTTGTTCTTCTTTTACCTATCCTTTCCTTCCCTCTTTCTTTAGTAGGTGAAACACCCAGACACCCCAAGGGTCAAAGGTCTGATATTAGACTGACTACACCTAATCCGACTCTAGACTGAAGGAAAGCCAGAGAGCTCCATGCACGATAGGTCGATTCATTTTACCACAAATTAGTTCACTAGAAACTAAATGTGAAAATTTCAAGTTAAGACAACTTAGAAGAAACACAAAATCTAGTCAAAGTTTGATCAAGAATTAAAACAATAATAAAATTGAATAACCCGAATAACCTAATGCCCGCACCAGTACAGTAACTGTCATGGATTGGCTGTGTTTTGTGTTTTTGTTTTCCAGCGATCGTTCTTTAGCTAAACACTCACGAGGGGGTGTGTAGTATCATGGACCGAATCAGACAAATCAAGATTCGATCCAAGCATGGTTGAAACAGGAGCCAATTCCACAAGACAACAGCAGGAAGACAATCAGACCCCAGCTGTGATTGCAACAGGACAAAGGATAAGGCTGAAATTTTTGGACAAAGACTGTAGAATCATCTTAAAAGACTTTCTTCTCATTGTTAATGAAACATCATTTCATAACTGCATATTATGTATGTGAATCACAAATTTGACTATCCTTGTTTTAATCATTGTGTTTTGCTTTTGATTGCTGACAATTGAAGATTAATGATCATGTTTGATGAGTTCTGAATTAGCTTTAAACATTTATTTCAAAGTGATTCTGTCAAACATATTTCAAACACCATTTTGCAAGAGAATGTAAAATTGCAATGTGCATGACCATTCTGACGCTTGATTGACTGCAGCAAATGAGCCCAGCATAGGATCTAATTGGTCAAGACAACCATTGGGGTGTCAAGAGCGAGGTTAAATACCCAGGAATTCTCCTCTTGAATTCTGTTTGAATTTTTGAAAATGTTCTCTCTGGAAAATGAACTCTCTTTGAAAATGCACCTAATTTCTCCAGTAGTGAATGGAAACCCAGTTTAGACGGATGAAACCACCCCCCTAAATCTTTATTCTTTGACCAGTTTCTTTCCGCTGAGTTCAAAGTTGACCTTTACTGAAAGCGTCACCATCATTGAAATTTCAATTCACTGAGAAATTTCCTGTGACAGAACAAAAGCTGCAAACCCTTTCAAATTTCAGCAGTTTTGTGCAATAAAAGTCAAAAAAAATATCTTTGATTGTTGCAGTGCTTCTAGATTAAAGGGATCATCTCATTAATTTTTGTCCTTTCTGAGAGAATGGTGAATTGAGTGGATTGTCAGATTGTTTTTTAACAAATTTTTTATATTGATGGAGCACCCAGGGCTGTGTTCCACATAGCTTAAATTGAGGTGGGTAGCGTGACATTAAAGCACATAAGTAAACAACACAAAACCATCTGAGAGGAGTGGAGCTTCAGAAAGACTGCTTATGTTTCGATCGAAAGTTAAGACTATATTTTCTGGGATCATTTCTATAGACTTGGAAATTGTGTTTCAAAGGTTTCTCCCAATCCAGTGTGATTTGCAGAGTGAATCATGAGACAGAGCTGTGGCTATTGTTACAAACTCTGTCATTGATGATCGTTTATTGCTTTTGACAATATAGATGAGTGGTATTGATTGCTAACAAACATTGATGAGAATCTGAGTCTATTCCAGTTGTGTAATAAAAGTTATTTCAAAACGAAGTTGAAACTAAACATCATTTCAAACACCATTGAGCTTTGTCATGTAATTTGTGCTGAACTGAACCAACTGCCTTGCAAAACATTTAACTTAAAATTCTGCATGCTGCTGTTGACTGACTACTTGTCAGAGCAGTGTAAAGACAACTCAAATGTAGCTTGAATATAACTGGAAACAGCTTTGACAAACCAATGGCAAATATTTGGTTGAAAGTATTCTATTCTATGCAATGAACAAACTGTCGAATAGCATTCAATATTAAGTTTCTATGTAATGTTTTTTGTTTTTTTGTATGGAGAGCTTGTTTTATGTGGACAATGAGAGACTATGAAATGCAACAAATTTGTTTATTGCACAAATGTGTCATTGATATCTCGATAAAATTAACCAGTTTATCTGAGTAAAACCTTGTACCCAGTAAACCCAGTAAACCCAGTAAACCTTGTTCATGGGTTTACACCAAACGCGCCCTAGCAGCGGATTGTTGAAATTTCCAAAGATTTCAGAACTGCTCTAAAGAAGCAAAGGCTCCTTTACTGAACGTGCGTGCAGTTTGATGCATACTAATACAATTCACACGCTCAAAACTAAACACTGCAGAGGTTTCCAAGATTCACAAAGCAGTGCTTCAAAAGTACCCATCATTCTGGTTAAGAGCGCAACTGACGCCAAGATCCTGAAATACTCATTATCTTTTAAACACACATTTTAGAAATCCTTTCAGAGAAATAGTTTTTAGACTTGAAGCGAATTGTTGATTGGCATAAAGATTTTCTACATTAAGCTTTGATGGGTAGACCACAATGGAGCACCCAGGGGCGATATAGGCGGTTGATGTTCCACATCGTAGCTTGACACTAGACTTTGAGGGAGGGAACGTGCTCTAAAGTGTTCAGAAAGGTAGCGTGGACATTAAAGCCCACATAAGTAAACAACACAAAACCATCTGAGAGGAGTGGAGCTTCAGAATAGACTTCCGCTTATGTTTCGAGAAAGTTAAGACTATATTTTCTGGGATCATTTCTATAGTTCTTTACTTGGAAATGTGTTTCAAAAGTGTTTGTCTCCCAATCCACACGATGATGAGTTGTGATGCTTCTTTTTGAGAGTGAATCAGAGACAGAGCTGTGGCTATTGTTACAAACTCTGTCATTGATGAGCGTTATTGCTTTTGACAATATAGATGAAAGGGGTATGATCTGAGTGGTATTGATTGCTAACAAACATTGATGAGAATCTGAGTCTATTCCAGTTGTGTAATAAAAGTTATTTCAAAACGTAAGTTGAAACTAAACATCATTTCAAACACCATTGAGCTTTGTCATGTAATTTGTGCTGAACTGAACCAACTGCCTTGCAAAACATTTAACTTAAAATTCTGCATGCTGCTGTTGACTGACTACTTGTCAGAGCAGTGTAAAGACAACTCAAATGTAGCTTGAATATAACTGGAAACAGCTTTGACAAACCAATGGCAAATATTTGGTTGAAAGTACATTCTATTACGTGCAATGAACAAACTGTCGAATAGCATTCAATATTAAGTTTCTATGTAATGTTTTTTGTTTTTTTGTATGGAGAGCTTGTTTTATGTGGACAATGAGAGACTATGAAATGCAACAAATTTGTTTATTGCACAAATGTGTCATTGAAATCTCGATAAAATTAACCAGTTTATCTGAGATCAGGTAAAGCCCATGAAGACACTTGTTCATGGGTTTACACCAAACGCGCCCTAGCAGCGGATCGTTGAAATTTCCAAAGATTTCAGAACTGCTCTAAAGAAGCAAAGGCTCCTTTACTGAAATTGCGTGACTTCCGCAGTTTGATGCATACTAATACAATTCACACGTTCAAAACTAAACACTCGCAGAGGTTTCCAAGATTCACAAAGCAGTGCTTCAAAAGTACCCATCATTCTGGTTAAGAGCGCAACTGACGTCAAGATCCTGAAATACTCATTATCTTTTAAACACATTTTTAGAAATCCTTTCAGAGAAATAGTTTTAGACTTGAAGCGAATTGTTGATTGGCATGTTGTGTTTCACCTTAAAGATTTTCTACATTAAGCTTTGATGGGTAGACCACAATGGAGCACCCAGGGGGCGATATAGGCCGGTTGATGTTCCACATCGTAGCTTGACACTAGACTTTGAGGGGAGTGGGAACGTGCTCTAAAGTGTTCAGAAAGGTAGCGTGGACATTAAAGCCCACATAAGTAAACAACACAAAACCATCTGAGAGGAGTGGAGCTTCAGAATAGACTTCCGTTTATGTTTCGATCGAAAGTTAAGACTATATTTTCTGGGATCATTTCTATAGTTCTTTACTTGGAAATGTGTTTCAAAAGTGTTTGTCTCCCAATCCACGATGATGAGTTGTGATGCTTCTTTTGAGAGTGAATCAGAGACAGAGCTGTGGCTATTGTTACAAACTCTGTCATTGATGAGCGTTCTTTATTGCTTTTGACAATATAGATGAAAGGGTATGATCTGAGTGGTATTGATTGCTAACAAACATTGATGAGAATCTGAGTCTATTCCAGTCGTGTAATAAAAGTTATTTCAAAACGTAAGTTGAAACTAAACATCATTTCAAACACCATTGAGCTTTGTCATGTAATTTGTGCTGAACCAACTGCCTTGCAAAACATTTAACTTAAAATTCTGCATGCTGCTGTTGACTGACTACTTGTCAGAGCGGTGTAAAGACAACTCAAATGTAGCTTGAATATAACTGGAAACAGCTTTGACAAACCAATGGCAAATATTTGGTTGAAAGTACATTCTATTACGTGCAATGAACAAACTGTCGAATAGCATTCAATATTAAGTTTCTATGTAATGTTTTTGTTTTTGTAATGGAGAGCTTGTTTTATGTGGACAATGAGAGACTATGAAATGCAACAAATTTGTTTATTGCACAAATGTGTCATTGAAATCTCGATAAAATTAACCAGTTTATCTGAGATCAGGTAAAGCCCATGAAGACACTTGTTCATGGTTTACACCAAACGCGCCCTAGCAGCGGATCGTTGAAATTTCCAAAGATTTCAGAACTGCTCTAAAGAAGCAAAGGCTCCTTTACTGAAATTGCGTGACTTCCGCAGTTTGATGCATACTAATACAATTCCACACGCTCAAAACTAAACACTGCAGAGGTTTCCAAGATTCACAAAGCAGTGCTTCAAAAGTACCCATCATTCTGGTTAAGAGCGCAACTGACGTCAAGATCCTGAAATACTCATTATCTTTTAAACACATTTTTAGAAATCCTTTCAGAGAAATAGTTTTTAGACTTGAAGCGAATTGTTGATTGGCATGTTGTGTTTCACCTTAAAGATTTTCTACATTAAGCTTTGATGGGTAGACCACAATGGAGCACCCAGGGGGCGATATAGGCCGGTTGATGTTCCACATCGTAGCTTGACACTAGACTTTGAGGGGAGTGGGAACGTGCTCTAAAGTGTTCAGAAAGGTAGCGTGGACATTAAAGCCCACATAAGTAAACAACACAAAACCATCTGAGAGGAGTGGAGCTTCAGAATAGACTTCGCTTATGTTTCGATCGAAAGTTAAGACTATATTTTCTGGGATCATTTCTATAGTTCTTTACTTGGAAATGTGTTTCAAAAGTGTTTGTCTCCCAATCCACGATGATGAGTTGTGATGCTTCTTTTGAGAGTGAATCAGAGACAGAGCTGTGGCTATTGTTACAAACTCTGTCATTGATGAGCGTTCTTTATTGCTTTTGACAATATAGATGAAAGGGGTATGATCTGAGTGGTATTGATTGCTAACAAACATTGATGAGAATCTGAGTCTATTCCAGTCGTGTAATAAAAGTTATTTCAAAACGTAAGTTGAAACTAAACATCATTTCAAACACCATTGAGCTTTGTCATGTAATTTGTGCTGAACTGAACCAACTGCCTTGCAAAACATTTAACTTAAAATTCTGCATGCTGCTGTTGACTGACTACTTGTCAGAGCGGTGTAAAGACAACTCAAATGTAGCTTGAATATAACTGGAAACAGCTTTGACAAACCAATGGCAAATATTTGGTTGAAAGTACATTCTATTACGTGCATTGAACAAACTGTCGAATAGCATTCAATATTAAGTTTCTATGTAATGTTTTTTGTTTTTTTGAATGGAGAGCTTGTTTTATGTGGACAGTGAGAGACTATGAAATGCAACAAATTTGTTTATTGCACAAATGTGTCATTGAAATCTCGATAAAATTAACCAGTTTATCTGAGATCAGGTAAAGCCCATGAAGACACTTGTTCATGGGTTTACACCAAACGCGCCCTAGCAGCGGATCGTTGAAATTTCCAAAGATTTCAGAACTGCTCTAAAGAAGCAAAGGCTCCTTTACTGAAATTGCGTGACTTCCGCAGTTTGATGCATACTAATACAATTCACACGTTCAAAACTAAACACTCGCAGAGGTTTCCAAGATTCACAAAGCAGTGCTTCAAAAGTACCCATCATTCTGGTTAAGAGCGCAACTGACGTCAAGATCCTGAAATACTCATTATCTTTTAAACACATTTTTAGAAATCCTTTCAGAGAAATAGTTTTTAGACTTGAAGCGAATTGTTGATTGGCATGTTGTGTTTCACCTTAAAGATTTTCTACATTAAGCTTTGATGGGTAGACCACAATGGAGCACCCAGGGGCGATATAGGCCGGTTGATGTTCCACATCGTAGCTTGACACTAGACTTTGAGGGAGTGGGAACGTGCTCTCAAAGTGTTCAGAAAGGTAGCGTGGACATTAAAGCCCACATAAGTAAACAACACAAAACCATCTGAGAGGAGTGGAGCTTCAGAATAGACTTCCGCTTTATGTTTCGATCGAAAGTTAAGACTATATTTTCTGGGATCATTTCTATAGTTCTTTACTTGGAAATGTGTTTCAAAAGTGTTTGTCTCCCAATCCACGACGATGATGAGTTGTGATGCTTCTTTTTGAGAGTGAATCAGAGACAGAGCTGTGGCTATTGTTACAAACTCTGTCATTGATGAGCGTTCTTATTGCTTTTGACAATATAGATGAAAGGGGTATGATCTGAGTGGTATTGATTGCAACAAACATTGATGAGAATCTGAGTCTATTCCAGTCGTAATAAAAGTTATTTCAAACGTAAGTTGAAACTAAACATCATTTCAAACACCATTGAGCTTTGTCATGTAATTTGTGCTGAACTGAACCAACTGCCTTGCAAAACATTTAACTTAAAATTCTGCATGCTGCTGTTGACTGACTACTTGTCAGAGCGGTGTAAAGACAACTCAAATGTAGCTTGAATATAACTGGAAACAGCTTTGACAAACCAATGGCAAATATTTGGTTGAAAGTACATTCTATTACGTGCAATGAACAAACTGTCTAATAGCATTCAATATTAAGTTTCTATGTAATGTTTTTTGTTTTTTTGTATGGAGAGCTTGTTTTATGTGGACAATGAGAGACTATGAAATGCAACAAATTAGTTTATTGCAAAAATGTGTCATTGAAATCTCGATAAAATTAACCAGTTTATCTGAGATCAGGTAAAGCCCATGAAGACACTTGTTCATGGGTTTACACCAAACGCGCCCTAGCAGCGGATCGTTGAAATTTCCAAAGATTTCAGAACTGCTCTAAAGAAGCAAAGGCTCCTTTACTGAAATTGCGTGACTTCCGCAGTTTGATGCATACTAATACAATTCCACACGTTCAAAACTAAACACTCGCAGAGGTTTCCAAGATTCACAAAGCAGTGCTTCAAAAGTACCCATCATTCTGGTTAAGAGCGCAACTGACGCCAAGATCCTGAAATACTCATTATCTTTTAAACACATTTTTTAGAAATCCTTTCAGAGAAATAGTTTTTAGACTTGAAGCGAATTGTTGATTGGCATGTTGTGTTTCACCTTAAAGATTTTCTACATTAAGCTTTGATGGGTAGACCACAATGGAGCACCCAGGGGGCGATATAGGCCGGTTGATGTTCCACATCGTAGCTTGACACTAGACTTTGAGGGGAGTGGGAACGTGCTCTAAAGTGTTCAGAAAGGTAGCGTGGACATTAAAGCCCACATAAGTAAACAACACAAAACCATCTGAGAGGAGTGGAGCTTCAGAATAGACTTCCGTTTATGTTTCGATCGAAAGTTAAGACTATATTTTCTGGGATCATTTCTATAGTTCTTTACTTGGAAATGTGTTTCAAAAGTGTTTGTCTCCCAATCCACGATGATGAGTTGTGATGCTTCTTTTTGAGAGTGAATCAGAGACAGAGCTGTGGCTATTGTTACAAACTCTGTCATTGATGAGCGTTCTTTATTGCTTTTGACAATATAGATGAAAGGGGTATGATCTGAGTGGTATTGATTGCTAACAAACATTGATGAGAATCTGAGTCTATTCCAGTCGTGTAATAAAAGTTATTTCAAAACGTAAGTTGAAACTAAACATCATTTCAAACACCATTGAGCTTTGTCATGTAATTTGTGCTGAACTGAACCAACTGCCTTGCAAAACATTTAACTTAAAATTCTGCATGCTGCTGTTGACTGACTACTTGTCAGAGCGGTGTAAAGACAACTCAAATGTAGCTTGAATATAACTGGAAACAGCTTTGACAAACCAATGGCAAATATTTGGTTGAAAGTACATTCTATTACGTGCAATGAACAAACTGTCGAATAGCATTCAATATTAAGTTTCTATGTAATGTTTTTTGTTTTTTTGTATGGAGAGCTTGTTTTATGTGGACAGTGAGAGACTATGAAATGCAACAAATTTGTTTATTGCACAAATGTGTCATTGAAATCTCGATAAAATTAACCAGTTTATCTGAGATCAGGTAAAGCCCATGAAGACACTTGTTCATGGGTTTACACCAAACGCGCCCTAGCAGCGGATCGTTGAAATTTCCAAAGATTTCAGAACTGCTCTAAAGAAGCAAAGGCTCCTTTACTGAAATTGCGTGACTTCCGCAGTTTGATGCATACTAATACAATTCACACGTTCAAAACTAAACACTCGCAGAGGTTTCCAAGATTCACAAAGCAGTGCTTCAAAAGTACCCATCATTCTGGTTAAGAGCGCAACTGACGTCAAGATCCTGAAATACTCATTATCTTTTAAACACATTTTTAGAAATCCTTTCAGAGAAATAGTTTTTAGACTTGAAGCGAATTGTTGATTGGCATGTTGTGTTTCACCTTAAAGATTTTCTACATTAAGCTTTGATGGGTAGACCACAATGGAGCACCCAGGGGGCGATATAGGCCGGTTGATGTTCCACATCGTAGCTTGACACTAGACTTTGAGGGGAGTGGGAACGTGCTCTAAAGTGTTCAGAAAGGTAGCGTGGACATTAAAGCCCACATAAGTAAACAACACAAAACCATCTGAGAGGAGTGGAGCTTCAGAATAGACTTCCGTTTATGTTTCGATCGAAAGTTAAGACTATATTTTCTGGGATCATTTCTATAGTTCTTTACTTGGAAATGTGTTTCAAAAGTGTTTGTCTCCCAATCCACGATGATGAGTTGTGATGCTTCTTTTTGAGAGTGAATCAGAGACAGAGCTGTGGCTATTGTTACAAACTCTGTCATTGATGAGCGTTCTTTATTGCTTTTGACAATATAGATGAAAGGGGTATGATCTGAGTGGTATTGATTGCTAACAAACATTGATGAGAATCTGAGTCTATTCCAGTCGTAATAAAAGTTATTTCAAAACGTAAGTTGAAACTAAACATCATTTCAAACACCATTGAGCTTTGTCATGTAATTTGTGCTGAACTGAACCAACTGCCTTGCAAAACATTTAACTTAAAATTCTGCATGCTGCTGTTGACTGACTACTTGTCAGAGCGGTGTAAAGACAACTCAAATGTAGCTTGAATATAACTGGAAACAGCTTTGACAAACCAATGGCAAATATTTGGTTGAAAGTACATTCTATTACGTGCAATGAACAAACTGTCGAATAGCATTCAATATTAAGTTTCTATGTAATGTTTTTTGTTTTTTTGTATGGAGAGCTTGTTTTATGTGGACAATGAGAGACTATGAAATGCAACAAATTTGTTTATTGCACAAATGTGTCATTGAAATCTCGATAAAATTAACCAGTTTATCTGAGATCAGGTAAAGCCCATGAAGACACTTGTTCATGGGTTTACACCAAACGCGCCCTAGCAGCGGATCGTTGAAATTTCCAAAGATTTCAGAACTGCTCTAAAAAAAGCAAAGGCTCCTTTACTGAAATTGCGTGACTTCCGCAGTTTGATGCATACTAATACAATTCACACGTTCAAAACTAAACACTCGCAGAGGTTTCCAAGATTCACAAAGCAGTGCTTCAAAAGTACCCATCATTCTGGTTAAGAGCGCAACTGACGTCAAGATCCTGAAATACTCATTATCTTTTAAACACATTTTTAGAAATCCTTTCAGAGAAATAGTTTTTAGACTTGAAGCGAATTGTTGATTGGCATGTTGTGTTTCACCTTAAAGATTTTCTACATTAAGCTTTGATGGGTAGACCACAATGGAGCACCCAGGGGGCGATATAGGCCGGTTGATGTTCCACATCGTAGCTTGACACTAGACTTTGAGGGGAGTGGGAACGTGCTCTAAAGTGTTCAGAAAGGTAGCGTGGACATTAAAGCCCACATAAGTAAACAACACAAAACCATCTGAGAGGAGTGGAGCTTCAGAATAGACTTCCGTTTATGTTTCGATCGAAAGTTAAGACTATATTTTCTGGGATCATTTCTATAGTTCTTTACTTGGAAATGTGTTTCAAAAGTGTTTGTCTCCCAATCCACGATGATGAGTTGTGATGCTTCTTTTTGAGAGTGAATCAGAGACAGAGCTGTGGCTATTGTTACAAACTCTGTCATTGATGAGCGTTCTTTATTGCTTTTGACAATATAGATGAAAGGGTATGATCTGAGTGGTATTGATTGCTAACAAACATTGATGAGAATCTGAGTCTATTCCAGTCGTAATAAAAGTTATTTCAAAACGTAAGTTGAAACTAAACATCATTTCAAACACCATTGAGCTTTGTCATGTAATTTGTGCTGAACTGAACCAACTGCCTTGCAAAACATTTAACTTAAAATTCTGCATGCTGCTGTTGACTGACTACTTGTCAGAGCGGTGTAAAGACAACTCAAATGTAGCTTGAATATAACTGGAAACAGCTTTGACAAACCAATGGCAAATATTTGGTTGAAAGTACATTCTATTACGTGCAATGAACAAACTGTCTAATAGCATTCAATATTAAGTTTCTATGTAATGTTTTTGTTTTTTTGAATGGAGAGCTTGTTTTATGTGGACAGTGAGAGACTATGAAATGCAACACATTTGTTTATTGCACAAATGTGTCATTGAAATCTCGATAAAATTAACCAGTTTATCTGAGATCAGGTAAAGCCCATGAAGACACTTGTTCATGGGTTTACACCAAACGCGCCCTAGCAGCGGATCGTTGAAATTTCCAAAGATTTCAGAACTGCTCTAAAGAAGCAAAGGCTCCTTTACTGAAATTGCGTGACTTCCGCAGTTTGATGCATACTAATACAATTCACACGTTCAAAACTAAACACTCGCAGAGGTTTCCAAGATTCACAAAGCAGTGCTTCAAAAGTACCCATCATTCTGGTTAAGAGCGCAACTGACGTCAAGATCCTGAAATACTCATTATCTTTTAAACACATTTTTAGAAATCCTTTCAGAGAAATAGTTTTTAGACTTGAAGCGAATTGTTGATTGGCATGTTGTGTTTCACCTTAAAGATTTTCTACATTAAGCTTTGATGGGTAGACCACAATGGAGCACCCAGGGGGCGATATAGGCCGGTTGATGTTCCACATCGTAGCTTGACACTAGACTTTGAGGGGAGTGGGAACGTGCTCTAAAGTGTTCAGAAAGGTAGCGTGGACATTAAAGCCCACATAAGTAAACAACACAAAACCATCTGAGAGGAGTGGAGCTTCAGAATAGACTTCCGTTTATGTTTCGATCGAAAGTTAAGACTATATTTTCTGGGATCATTTCTATAGTTCTTTACTTGGAAATGTGTTTCAAAAGTGTTTGTCTCCCAATCCACGATGATGAGTTGTGATGCTTCTTTTTGAGAGTGAATCAGAGACAGAGCTGTGGCTATTGTTACAAACTCTGTCATTGATGAGCGTTCTTTATTGCTTTTGACAATA
>CM050412.1:5861247-6031247 GCA_027564155.1 Gymnocypris eckloni scoliostomus
CATAACCTGTTTAACTTCACACAACACGCCTGCTCATTTGGTTTGGTTTTATTTGACCAGCGTCTTCTAACTGAACCTGATTAGTGTGTGTATTTTCACTGTTTATATACACTCTATGAGGAACACTATTCTAGTACTGACCTTCCTTTGCTCTCAACCTTGTTTCTGGACCCCCTCCAACACTGCGCATGTTGCATATCACCGTTGTCTGATTAGAAAACCAAGTACTAAAAATGGACGACAGCATTGTCAAACATGGGACCGGGAAAAAACGTGTTCGGCCCAGTGTTTCATTTTGTTCAGCTTCGGCTTCCACCAAGAATTGTAATTTCGGTGGATCCCTAATATCCATATGCATGCAATTTCGTGTAGATATTTAAAGATGGCCATCTTTAAGCATGACTGTTGACATGAAAGTGTAACACTCTACAATAAGAGTACATTTGGACCATTAAGTACCATACATTTGTACCATATCTGTGGAAATTACTAAAAACATTGTATTATGGAAGCCAATTTTTGCTTTTTCAGGCCCCCAAAATGCCATATTAAAATATAGTGTATATTAATGGGCAAAACACACAAGTTTTCTCTCACGTTTCAGGTGTTGGAGTCTCTACTAATGAGCTAAATCAGGTGTGTTTGATTAAGGAGACATGCAAAATGTGCACGGTAGTTTCAGGCTGTTCAGATTCAGATCCAGTGCCACTAAATAACAGGGAATTCATTGTCATGTTCATGATACTAGTTTGAGATGACTTTTGCTTTGTGACATGCTTGAAGCAGGCTTACAAGTTTGGTCAAGTGTGGCCATGATGTGATGCATATGGTCAGCAACAATAAGCAAATAGACTTGTGGCTTTCAAGCAATGATTTATTGGTATTAATGGGACTAAAGTGTGTCAAGACATTCCTCACACCATTACACCACCGCTACCAGCCTGAACTGTTCACACATGGCAGGTTCAGTCCATGGATTCATGCGTTCAGTTTTGAGATGCATCAGACCAGGCTATGTTCTTCCAGTCTGTCCTGTTGTACAGAGTGGTTATATGAGTTACATAGCCTTTCTGCCAGCTCACACTAATCTGGCTCAACTCCATAGACCTCTCTAATCAACAAGGCATTTCCACCTGCAGAAGTGCTGCTCACTTCTTTGGTACTAAAGAGTAAACTCTTAAAATGTGTGGAAGTCCCAGGAGATGTTTTGTAGTTGTTTGTGGTTAGCAGCTGGTCTGTTCTCCTTGTTGGTCCAGCTTTGACAGGAACAGACGCCCTGCAATAAAACAATGAATAACGACGTGTTCGGTTCTACCCTGCTAATGTCTATCACATATGTTTTTTCCATCATTATTGGAAGCTTTCTTCTCTAGAAAACGAGAAGAAACTGAGTACCTTATTTGTCTAAAAATGTCAAAGTATTAGCGTACGGGTACATAAAACTACTAATATGCACCTTTTAGGGGTAGATTAGGTACGACTTTGTCTCTTGCTGTTGTACCCCTAAAGGTACAAATGTGAGGTACAGTGCAGGAGGTTTGCATGCATTACTGTTTAATGCAGAGGGTTAAAAAAGAAATCCCCACATTACATAATGCAGACACACTTACGGGAGTTGGGTCAAACTTTTTTAAATCAAACTATTTGGTGGGAATTTGAGGACGTGGCATTGAGTAGTTGGGACTGCAGTCATTCTGCATCGTCAACTTACTGAGTGTTGGCATTGTGCTCCTCCCACATGATTGGCTGATTATAAAATCGCATGAGTGAGTAGTAGGTTTACAGGTGTTTCTGAAAAAGTGAGTGTATACAGTGCTGCATTTCAGAAGAAGGATTAAGTAAATATTATGTTTAATAATAATATTAAAAACCACGATAAGCAATTATTCCTCTGTGTAATTTACAGTAGCCCCCTAAAGGTTTTGGACTATTTAGTGAAAAGTCGTTGTATTACAGTAATGATGCTAAAATCTGAGTTATTACGATACGATTTATGTATTATCAACACAATTTTTATTTATTTTTTTTGCTTAAAAGGTGTGTTGGTTGATTTAAAATGGCACCTTTTTTGCTAATGTCACTTAAATTGTAACTCAAGTAGCCTACTTTTTTAGGCAACTGTGAATCATTGACCTAATTTCGTTAATTTTGCCCTTAAGCATTAATATAGACTACAGTGGATTTCTCACATGCAAGAGTATATAAGCTATTTAAACTGCATCAAATGTAGAAGAAGAAGATTTTTTTATTTGTCACATACACAATTATACAGAGTATATCCAGCAGTGGAATGTGTTCTCTGCATTTAACCCATCTAAGTGCACACACACTTGGAGCAGTGGGCACACACACACACACACACACACACACACCTGGAGCAGTGGGCAGTCGACTCTGCGGCATCCGGGGAGCATTTGGGGATTCGGTGCCTTGCTCAAGGGTCTCACCTCAGTCGTGGACAATTCCTGCCGGAGCCGAGATTCAAACCCACAACCTCGGGTTACAAGTCCGACACTCTATCCACTAGAGCCACGACTGCCCCCCTGTAATGTAATGTAATTTAATTTAATGTAATTTAATTTAGCCACTTGGTGCAGTTCTGAAACCAGATTGGATATGTAGTGAAAGTTTCCCAGGCTGGTGAAGTTTGAAGAATTGCTAGATAGTCAGTGGTGAGAAAACAGTCTACAACAGTCTGTTTGGAGTAAGCCCATAAATCAATCTGACAACATGAGTTAAACATTGCCTGTGGAGACCACAGTTGTGGGGATGTTTCTCAGAGGGAGAAGAGGAGTCATTTGAGAAAGAATCAGAGCAAAAGCTACCAGATAATGATGCAAAAAAAAATTTCTTAAAAGCTCTAGAAAAATTCTGTATTATTTTTATAATCTAGAGGAGTTTTTGCAGTGCTTGCCAGAGTGGTTCTTGGTGTTCTGTGAGAAACTCAGCTGGACAGCCTAAATGATAATCCCATGTTTTCCTTTTCCAGTTGGACACAACTTGAGAACATCTGCTAGCAATAAAAAAGGAAATCCCACAGTTTAATACTTAGAATTATGGTTTATTTAACCAACAGATGCCAAAAATCCTCTTCGGTCCATTCAGAAATGATTATAACATCTAAAAATCTAAATAGCATGGGAAAAGTAGGCTCTCAATATAATTAATTTCTGTTTGTCTCTGCAGGGAAGATGTTTAAGTCTGTGCCAGGCAAACTGATCAAAGAGGTAAGAATCTGGATCTTATTTTCTGCATTATTTTCACTTTTGAGGCACAATGAAATCACAATATATTAACTTTTTACATCCCCTTCATGCTGGCTATCGCTGGGTCAAGCCCACATGGAGGGGGTAAAACACAAAGGCCAAAAAAAAGAGAGTAATCTTTTACCAAAATTTAACTTGATCCACCCCATAGTTCAAATATTCCCAATAGTTAGCTCAATAATTTAATGCAGTTAAGGTCATACTAATACATAAGAATTGTGATGCATGACGATGGTCTGTATAGTAAACTTGGACTTCAGTCTCCTTTCACTTTCAAATCCTCCTTATTAAAAGTGTGTTCCAGTCCACTGCAGTTTACTGATTCAGTATTCATGTTCAGTAGGGAATATTCAGATCATTATGATCCTAGGAGTTACTTCCTTAAAACTCAAATGCAGGGTGGCATATCAGTGTTGACAGTAAATGACAGTTATCCCAGCCTGTTCAGGAATGCTGTCAGGCTTGTCTTTTGTGGTGTTTTTGCTAAATGAGTGGTATTAGTCTTTAAGTGCAGCTGTACCATTGAGTTCTGCCCTGTGCGAGTTCCCAGATGTACTCTAATTTCTTTATGACTTCATTATTCTGCCGTTCTGTTTGTTCGACCAAATGATAGATGCGAGGAATGTTCGGGTAACCTGAACATGGACAACGGTCATTGTTTTTATTATTTCGTTTGGTGGTGCAAAAATTACAAACTTTTGCTCTGACTGTTTTTATATTTAATATGTCAGCTGTATAATTTTTTTTTATGTTTGTGTGGTGAAAAAATCAGATCACAATGTCACTGGAGACTTTTTTTTTGCTGTACAGCATGTGTCTCTAGATTTCTTTTAGATTTTATGTATGGGATGAAATAACTATAGTTGTTTTGCATCAGGTGTAAATATAATAAAATGTCAGACTAGAGATGTTCATGTCAGCTATTTTTCCGCTCATTAACCGATTATAAACCCGTTAACCGACAAAATTATTTTAAATTAGAACTGAATTAAATTTGAAAGAATAAGTGTCTGTGACCCGTTAAAAATACTAACATTTGTTTTACATGCACAAAAAGCAGCAAACAACAGAACATGATTATTCACATGATCATCATATCTATCACATCACGCACCTGCAGCGCTTCTGCGACGGAGAAAAACATAATAAAGCTAGGCGCTATATATTATATTATAACAAATAAATAGGCCTATACGAGAAATATATTTTCACTTAAGAAAATGAAAGAAAAACTGTGCATCAAGTAGCCTAGTATGCAGAGTTTCGGTTCATTTTTGTGCTGCACGAAAGGAAGCCAGACGGCAGAATGTGGCATCCTATTGTTTTTAGGCGTATTTTACAAAAGCGCAAAGATTAGTTTTTATTATCGATTATCTTCATGACTAAGAGGAATTGCTTCCACTGTTAGAAGGGAAAACATCAAGTGTTTGCACCAGCACCGCATGCGCTCACAGTTAAACATCTTGACACTACAGCCTGTTCATTATCATTATAAAAAACAATCAGTCAAACATATGGAAAAACACACTGCTCAGTTTAAATATGTAGTCAAACCTGTGCCGTTAAGCGTTATCTCCGTACCGCCGTGAAGTTATGCAAAACATTTTGTTTTCCGTGGATATTGGGATGCGAGTGAAGTCGGCCTACATAAAAGGTAAATAATATTTTGACATTCAAATACATCGCGAATACAACATTTGATTTGGTGTCGAACGAGAGACTGGTTTCAGTTTCGTTTTAGACTAAATTAATTTGTTTTGGTTTGTCGTTTATAGCTTCTTATTTTCAATTCTTGTTCTTTTCTAAATAGCCTACTATTAATTGAAAGGATTTGATTGGAGTGAGGGGGACTAAAATAGCCGAGCTATGTTTACAGGGTTTATTATAATGTTTGTAATTCGTGTCAGCCTATTTCTGAATGAAATAATAAAATACTACTTATACGCGACTTATGTTTCTCTCTCTCTCTAAAAAAACATATATTTTAATATGCGTAGCTTATTTTAACCATGCAGAAAACCTTTTAAAATATTTTGATAAATTGCTGTAAAAATAAATAAGTGACTTTAAACCGTTTAACTGATTGTATTAATCGGTCAAAATTCTTATCGACCGATAAACGGTTAAAATTAACATCCCTATGTCAGACACATCTGTCCTCTGCCAAAGGACAATTATTAGTTGTTTTTTACTTTTTTAAATTTCTCCCAAAATGTTAAAAGCATAGAATGATTTCAATATGACTTAATTAAGTTTATTCTGGCTGATTATCTCCAGAAAGGGCAAAACCTGGAGCCATTTATCCAGTCATTCTTCAGTTCCTGTGAATCCCCCAAACCCAAACCCAGCAGACCTGAGCTCACCATCCTCAGCCCCACGGCAGAAAATAATAAAAAGGTGCGTTCACTACTCGGAACACTTTTATAAGTTCTTAGAATAGTAGATCCAAAACATTCTAAGAACTGTGCGATTCAATAAAGCTAATTGAATAGTTCTTAGAATGTTTTGGATGTTGTAATGTATTAGAATCTGTTACATTTGAGAATTTGATATGGACCAAAATAATTTTCTGGTTGCCAGTCTCCTACAAAAGTACACTTAAACCCATTGTAGCACATGTATACCTTACAAGAAATTCTGAACACACCTGCTCAAAACACAATTTTTCATAATCATCTGCACTTTCAATTGAATATCACTTAGGAATTTTGTCCCAAGCTTAAAAAATGCTCATCTACAGCAAGGGAAATTTGTACTCTGTTATATCTTTACATTACTTTGCATTTTCTCAGCATCGATAATATATATATTATCCATATATTATACTTTTTTCTTGAAATTTTTCTTAATTCATTAAACAAATTATGAAATATTGCAATTTTGAAATATATATTTTTGGAATAAACCTTATGTTGTGCAGGTGATTGAAATATGTATCTGTACAAACCGTACTCAAATAATAGTTTTGGAAATCCATCATTCAAAAATGAATAAAGAAAGAAATCTAATTGACTGTCATGCTGTCTGTGTTATCGTCAATACTGGAAATAACTTTTCCACTCATACCATTTTAGCTATTCAATGAGCTGTACAGAAACAATGCCAATCTGCCAGAGGGCCTGGATAAAAAACACAACCAGAACTACTTCATGGAGCTGATGGAGGTTGATGGAGTATATGACTACATGATGTACATAGGTAAGATATTTTAAGTACATATTTATTATGGTGTTACTTCATAAAGACCATGTTTAGACCATGAAAGTGGCCCATACGACTCATGCGCTTTTCTCCTGAGGTCATATGTTTTTGTTTGTTTTTTGGACTCAGGTCGGGTGGTGCTCCATATACCTGACTGGCTGCATCACTTTCTGAGCGGAGCTCGTATTCTCTTGAAGAGGACGCTAGAGGCGTATGTAGGCCATTATTTCCAGTTCAAATTAGAGCAGATCATGCAAGAGCACCGCCTCGTCTCTCTCATCACTCTGCTGCGAGGTTTGTGTGCTCCACCGTTATAAAATCACATCTTCTAGTTCTTCAATACCTAATACCTGTTAAACACCCTAAAAACTCAAATATTGCCTAAATGCATCATAAACAACTTCTACATAGACCAGTTACAACCACGATTCCAGAAGAGTTTGGACGTTTTGTAAAATACAATAAAATCAAGAATCTTTTTAATTCATATTTTTTGTCAAGAATTACGGAAGTTCTAAGCGGCCATGAAGAATTTATTTTTTCATTCTCGTTATGTCGTGATCACAACTTAATTTTCTCGTGATCTCGACATAACAAAAGTTGTTTTCTCGTTATCACGACTTATTTTTCTCGTGATCACAACATAACAAAAGTTGTTTTCTCGTTATCACGACTTATTTTTCTCGTGATCTCGACATAACAAAAGTTGTTTTCTCGTTATCACGACTTATTTTTCTCGTGATCTCGACATAACAAAAGTAGTTTTCTCGTTATCACGACTTATTTTTCTCGTGATCTCAACATAACACAAGTTGTTTTCTCGTTATCACGACTTATTTTTCTCGTGATCTCACTAACAAAGTTGTTTTCGTTATCATTATTTTTCTCATGATTACAACATAACAAAAGTTGTTTTCTCGTTATCACGACTTATTTTTCTCGTGATCACAACATAACAAAAGTTGTTTTCTCGTTATCACGACTTATTTTTCTCGTGATCACAACATAACAAAAGTTGTTTTCTCGTTATCACGACTTATTTTTCTCATGATTACAACATAACAAAAAGTTGTTTTCTCGTTATCACGACTTATTTTTTCCTGATCACAACATAACAAAAGTAGTTTTTCGCTATCACGACTTATTTTTTCGTGATCTCGACATAACAAAAGTTGTTTTCTCGTTATCACGACTTATTTTTCTCGTGATCTCGACATAACAAAAGTTGTTTTCTCGTTATCACGACTTATTTATCTCGTGATCTCGACATAACAAAAGTAGTTTTCTCGTTATCACGACTTATTTTTCGTGATCTCGACATAAGAAAAGTTGTTTTCTCGTTATCACGACTTATTTATCGTGATCTCGACATAACAAAGTAGTTTTCGTTATCACGACTTATTTTTCTCGTGATCACAACATAACAAAAGTTGTTTTCTCGTTATCACGACTTATTTTTCTCGTGAACTCGCTGCCATAACAAAGTTGTTTTCTCGTTATCACGACTTATTTTCTCGTGATCCGACATGACATAAAGTTGTTTTCTCGTTATCACGACTTATTTTTCGTGATCTCGACATAACAAAAGTTGTTTTCTTGTTATCAAGACTTATTTTTCTCATGATTACAACATAACAAAAGTTATTTTCTCGCTTATCACGACTTATTTTCTCGTGATCTCGACATAACAAAAGTTGTTTTCTCGTTATCACGACATTTATTTTATCTCGATCTCGACATAACAAAAGTTATTTTCCGTTATCACGACTTATTTTTCTCGTGATCTCGACATAACAAAAGTTGTTTTCTCGCTATCACGACTTATTTTCTCGTGATCCTCGACACAACAAAAGTTGTTTTCTCGTTATCACGACTTATTTATCTCGTGATCTCGACATAACAAAAGTTGTTTTCTCGTTATCACGACTTATTTTCCTTGATCACAACATAACAAAGTTGTTTTCTCGTTATCACGACTTATTTTTCTCGTGATCACAACATAACAAAGTTGTTTTCTCGTTATCACGACTTATTTTTTCTCGTGAATAAACATAACAAAGTTGTTTTCGTTATCACGACTTATTTTTCTCGTGATCTCGACATGACATAAAAGTTGTTTTCTCGTTATCACGACTTATTTTTCTCGTGATCTCGACATAACAAAAGTTGTTTTCTTGTTATCAAGACTTATTTTTCTCACGATTACAACATAACAAAAGTTATTTTCTCGTGATCACAACATAACAAAAGTTATTTTCTCGTGATCACAACATAACAAAAGTTGTTTTCTCATTATCACGACTTATTTTTCTCGTGATTACAACATAACAAAAGTTGTTCTCTAAGTTACACAACTGCGCCAACAGTTGGCCAACAAATACAAAAATGTATTTTTGTAAATATAAAAAATGTTGTTTATAGGAGCCCGGGCCCCTACTTGTTTATGCCCCTAGAGCTGGACTTCGGGCCATTTTTCAAGTCATAGTTTAGACGCGGGCCAGGCCTCGGGCAAAAAATTGCCACTGTGGTGGAAACAATACAAGACCTAGTGTTTTCTGAGTCTGTGTCGCAAGGATGAATCCTGACTTGCTGTCTCCTCATTAGACACGCCTTTACAGAGAATTGCATCTCTATGGATAATGAGTATAATGAAAGAGTTTTGGTTTTTGATTTGGTTTATTTCGTTAAGTAGTAATTTAAAGCTTTTATAGATATATGTATCATGTCTGTGAGACACTGTCTTTCTGTTCATTTTTGAAGCGCTCCTGTTCAAGACGAGACGGCAGAAAGCGCATCACGTTTGTTATCTTTAGCACAAAGTTTTGTTGATATTGTGAGTGCACACACATAAAAGTAGACCCTTTATAGTTCTGAATTATGTATTACTCTTACGAGCAAAAATGACGGCGTATCCACTGAAAAATATGCAAGTGATCGCGCTGGCGTCTCCATGTCATGCAAAGCCCGCTTTAGCTTCCACTCTCCGGCTCCGCACAAACTATTGGAGACAGCACACATTTATCTAGGTTTAACGTTTAAACATTGTTATGTGCTTTAACTGTGTTATATGCTGTTTTGAAGTGCTTTTGCTTTCGTTTGAGGGTATTTAAATAGATAATTATCACTGTCTAGTATCCATGTACAACCGGGCCTGGTCTGACATCAGAGATGACATGACTGATGATTCAGGGGGGGGCAATTGCCCCCTAATGCCGCCCATGGTGAGGGTACCATGTTTGGGTATAAAAGGAGCATCTCAAGTCTTTGCAAGCAAAGCTGAATCATGGCTCATCACTTTGTGCAAAATTTCATGAGAAAAGTGTCAAACAAATCTAAAATCACATTTCTCAAGGCAAAATTACAAAGAATTTAGGTCATTCACCAACTACCATATAGTTAGGAACCGTGAACCATACGGTTCAATACGTACCGTGCCACCCCTAATAATAATGTGAAAAGATTCAGAGAATCCAGAGAAATCACAGTTCATGTAGGGCAAGGCAGGAAACCTCAGCTGAATGTGCTTGACCTTTGAGCCCTCAGATGGCATTGCATAAGAAACCGTCATGCTGCGGTGTTAAATAAAGCCACATGGGCTCAGAAGGAGTGCTTCATATAACAACAGTCATTTACCACAGTCTGCTGCTGCATCACTAAATGCAACTTGAATATCTGTTACTCTAGGAGAAAGCTGTATGTCAGTTCTATGCAGTGATCCCGCCGGGTTCTCTGGGCAAAAGCTCATCTCAAAGAGTATAACAAACAGTGGAAATGTGTGCTGTGGTCCGATGAGTCCAGATCTGTCTCCTTTTAGAATAATAATTTGTTACATTTATATAGCGCTTTTCTGCAAAGCGCTTTACATGGAGGGGGGGCGGTGATCTCTTCAAGCACCATCAGTGTGCAGCATTCACCTGGATGATATTGCGCCAGAAAGCCCACCACACACCAGCGTATTGGTGGAGAGGAGAGAGAGTGATGAAGTTAATCGGTGTATGGGGATGATTAAGACGCCATGATGGTCAAAGGCCAGTGGGGAAATTTGGCCAGGACACCGGGGTTACACCCGTTCTCTTTTTCAAAGGACATCCGGGGATTTTTAATGACCACAGAGAGTCAGGACCTCGGTTTAACGTCTCAACCGAAGGACGGTGCTTTTTACAGTATAGTGTCCATGTCACTACACTGGGGCGTTAGGACTTTTTAGGAGTGTTTTGCAGCCATCAAAATCAATATTTGTTTATATTTACTAAATAAAATGAAGTTGCCCAGTGAAAATTTCTTCTTCTTTTATGGCATTTTACAAAACGTCCTAGTTTTTTTGCAACTGGGGTTGTAGTTTGTTTCTGGATGCATGCCATGAGTACCTTATCTGACTTATTTCAGAAAATCATTCCCCTTCACGTAAACATACAATCTCTGACTTCACTAAACGGTTCCCTCAGGAAAGCATCATCATCATTACTGGAAGTTTCTGCTGACCGACCCGCAACCCCTCGATTCTGACTGAGGGAGCGAGCAAACCTATTCTTTGTGTCCCTTTTGTGTCCCTTCATGTTATGTCCAAAATCTGAGTATCACCAAAAATCTGGTAAAATAGCACACCTTTAAAAATGTAGCCGAAACAGTATGGAGAAGCACATCTTCTGTGTGTTGTCCTGAAGCTCAAACAGCAGAACATGGTGCTAGTAAAGCCAAGATCATGGGTTTGATTCACACACAGACAGTGGTTCAGAATTCCTGGTGATCAAGAGCGTATAACTCACGGCATCCCGGCAGTAGTGGTCACTTGCACAACATAAGCACTCATAATGAAGTCCACAGGATGGCACAAAGTTGTTAAAAAAGGCAAAGTTTGAAGTGGAATGCAGTGCAGTCTCTACAAACTAGCTGATGAGTTTAATCATGGTTTATTGGATAGACAAAATGGGCTGTGTTGGTGTACCTCAAGGATCAGGTTTAGGAAACACTCTTTTCTCGATAAATGTAGGTCATGGGTAGATTTGTGTTCTTCGACTGATCAGATCCTGCATCTCTGCAGATGCTGTTTTCTGTGAGAGCACAGAGGAACGCTCTCCTGAGGACAAACAGAGACGAGCCAAGCATACCTTTGAGGAGATGATGAACTACCTGCCAGGTACCTCATAACATCTGTTTAAAGCCAGACCTCTCGAGTAGATTTTCCCTTCCATTTATGGTTATGTGTTGTCATTTTGAAGGATCATTTAAACCAGTAATACAAATACTAATGCATACCTAACCGTATAATGGAGTACAGTTAGCATTTAAAAGGGAGGAGAAAACATGGTCACTTTATTTTAAGGTCCAATTCTCGCTGTTTACAAACCATTACACTGCAAAAGAATTACTTTTCTTACTTGGCGATTTTTTTTTTTGTCTTGTTTCCAGCTCTAAAAATTCTTAAATCAAGAACGATTTTCTAGAAAAGTCCAAATTGTCTTGTTTTCATTAAAGAAGTCAAAGTTAATTGAGTTTGTAAATAAAACGCCAGTGGCGTAAGCAAAATAATGTTTTCTGTTTGAAATAAGATTATTTTGCTTTACCACATTGGCAGATTATTTTGCTTGTTCTAAGCAAAAACCCACTTAACTTTGACAAAACTCCCAATTTGCTGCTTATTAATAGTTAATAAGGTAAAATATGTGCTTTGTAAGTTCTAATAAACAGCCAATGCATGCAACTAGTTAATAGTGAGAACTGGTCCCTATACTAAAGTGTTACCAAATACTTATATCTGCAAATATCGATTAATCAGCATATCATGTTGATGAACATCCCTAATTGATGTGGTTTCTCAGATCTAATTGGGAAATGTATCGGCGAGGAAGCAAAGTACGAGGGGGTCAAGATGCTTTTCAACACCATTCAGCAGCCTCTGCTCAACAAACAGGTACAAACCGCCGTACACTCATCTAACGTGCTCAAACACTCACTCTCTAAGTGTGCTTTTCTCTTTCATTGATCTTTTCTGCTAGATGACGTACGTGTTGCTTGACATCGCTGTCCAGGAGCTGTTCCCAGAGCTCAGTGAGGTAACGCTCTCCTGAACCGTAGTCACACTGACAGCAGCTCATCGTGGTATTAATGGAGCTTCTGCTGTCTTGTCTTTTGTAGAATCAGAAGGCAGGTCTTTCCGTCTCCACTAGATGGATGTAAAACATTATCGGACCAAACATCAACATGATAAAGCGTTTATTGCACTACTAAAACACAATTATTTATTGACTTTAATGGGGTTTGTATGCCATGGTTTTTCATTGGAAGCCTGCCTTATTTTTCCAGTCTTATAACAGCATTATAACAAAAGGTTTGGATCAAGTAGATTCAACACATAATGGCATTATCAGCATGATAACATTCTTCAGATCAGATGGAAATAAACCATTTTCAAATCTTGATGGTCCCTGAAGATACTCAAAGAGACAAAAGATACAGACAAGTAAAAAAATCAAAGACAGAACTGGGACGTTTCATATAGCGTGTCAGTCATGTACAAAATAAAAGTCCCGGGAAAGATGTTTTGTAAAAGTTCTGGCTTTGTGCTCAGTAATAAAATAAAATCGTAATATATCCAGCTTTGTCCATGGTTATGTGTTTCACAATAAACTTTTTAAAATTATATATATAATCTATTTAAAATAAATGCTTTATAAAAATACGAATGGCAACTTTAGGATAAGAGGATGGAGATGTCTTGCCAGACAAACCGCTATCTATGATCCTCACAAGCTGTGCGGTTTAATTAACCATAATTATCATCAAGAAACAAATTACAGATACATAACTTTACCCTTTTTATAAGAATCTCATGAAAAGATGTACAGGTCATAATTGAGAAGAAAAGAATTTATTTTGAGGACAAAATGTTTTCTTTTCATATGACAGTCCATTTTTTATTATTACTGAAATGCAAAACAATAAAAGTCAACATGAATTAAATCATACTACCATTATACATCATGCAAATCCTACTTCACACTTAAATGTTTTTGTTTTCAACTTGCACCTTGTCATGAGAATTTGAGGTTAGGGTAAACTGAATTATCATGAAATATAACAAAAATATCTTAATGGGTCTAAAAATAAGCATTTTAAGCAAAAACTCTTTTGGAGTGAAACATGATCTGGCCATCTTTTTGTGAGATTCAGCATAGTATACCCTCTATCAATTTTCAAGAGATATAGAAAGTGCCTGTATTGAAGATTTCTCTAGAATATGACTGAGGTTGATCCTCACTACGTCAGTCTTGTGAGTTCATCTGCTTGCTTCTATGACAGTCACTAATCTTTGGATTAAAGGTCTCTTTTTTCTCTATGACTACAATTACACACATGGCTACATGTTTTTTACAATTACATAATAAATGACTAAACAAACATGTCCCAGAGTACCCACACCAGCAGAATAGTGGACATATATCCTCGATGTCCAATACAAGAGCTTGTGAACTGAATACGTCCTTCCAAAGCTGGATGAACTCTCTTCCTCTCGGAGATGTAGCTGGCAATAACTGCTATGTCCAGGTCGCCTATGGAATATTGTACATAGTATATTGTAATGCTAAGTATATGATGAAATGTGCATGACTTACCGCTGTCATGTTTGAGTTTCTTTTCTTTGATCATAGAGAATCCATCTCCTCCGTCCACTAGGTAAGAGGGCAGCACCACCTTATACACCTTCTTTGGGTTGAGCGGTTCATAGCGGGGCACTCGACACTCAGTGCAGAGCACATTCATGCTTTTAACACGGTTTCCAGGGGATTTTGATATATCGTACACCACCTGAAACCCTGCAGAGGAATTATAAACCTCAAATGAATATTAGTCCATCTGAGTTAACACTCAAGTCATACGGACTAGTTTTATGGTGCTTTAAGTTCATTTTGAGAGCTTACTCAGAACTCCAGAACTCAAATTGAAGGGGAACTCGAGTTCACTTATAAACAGTTTACAAGAATTTCCCAAAGTGGACGTACCTGACACCTGTAGGAATTCACCAGTGCTTCCTCCGTATCTGTGAACAGAGTGCTCAAAGACCTCTCGCAGGGTAGATCCATTCATCTGGACCAGGTCAAATGTACCTCCAAACGGCAGCACAGCGATCAGATCCTCCATCGTGATGGAGCCTTCAATCCAAACATGAATTAGGTGTGTTTCAGTATTATTTCTAATATGCACTGGAATTGTGTTTAAGATTTTGAAAGATTATATGATTGTGTGTGTGTGTGTATATATATATATACATATACACATACACACAGTGGCATGCGAAAGTTTGGGAACTCCTTGCAGAATCTTTGAAAATGTGAATAATTTTAACAAAATAAGAGATCATACAAAATGCATGTTATTTTTTTATTTAGTACTGGAAACAAGCAAGTATCGCTTTTTATTTATCCTCTTTCCTACTACTTGTTTCACTTCTGTTTTCGTTTTTATAACCAATTCTTACTATGTGTTTGCAGATCAATACCACTCGCAAACCATGCATCACACACTGTAGACAGCGCAATCCTAACAACCTGCGTACTTTGCCTATGTCTACTAATACATTACTTTCTTTTTCTATTGGTCTCTGGAATTGTCAGTCTGCTGTCAACAAAGCTGATTTCATTACTTCCATTACTAGTCATTCAAGGCTAAACCTCATGGCCCTGACAGAGACCTGGATCAAACCAGAGGACAATGCTACACCTGCAGCACTATCCAATAATTTCTCCTTTTCCCACACCCCCCGTTTGACTGGAAGAGGTGGAGGTACTGGTCTGCTCATCTCTAATAATTGGAAATTCACTCCTTTATCATCTCAGAGTATAAACAGCTCCTTTGAATCACATTCGGTTACTATTACCTACCCTCTAAAAATCCATTTTGTAGTTGTTTATCGTCCTCCAGGACCACTAGTTAACTTTGTGCAAGAATTTGTTGCTCTCAACCTTTCCTGAGGATGGTACACCCTTAGTTATACTTGGAGACTTTAACATCCACCTAGATAAACTTCAGGCTGCAGACTTCCACACTCTACTTGCCTCTTTTGATCTCAAGAGAGTGTTAACTACGGCTATTCGCAAATCAGGCAACCAACTGGACCTTATTTACACACGAGACTGCTCCACTGATCATGTGCTGGTTACTCCACTGCACACCTCGGACCACTTCCTCCTCACTCTTAACCTCAACATGATTCCTGACACATCACACACCCCTCCACATGTCACTTTTCGACGTAACTTACTCTCGCTCTCACCCTCTCGGCTATCTGCTATGGTTTCATCTTCGCTTCCTCCCCTTAAACAGTTATCATATCTTGATGCTACCAGTGCTACTGACACTTTCTGTTCCACTCTGATGTCTTGTTTTGATACTTTCTGCCCCTTATCTTCCAGGCCAGCCTGTACCACTCCTTCTGCCCCTTGTCTATCTGTTGTTCTCCGCGAACATCGTTCTAAACTCAGGGCTGCAGAAAGGGTATGGCGCAAATCACAAAATCCTACTGACCTTAATTTTTATCGATCACTCCTCTCTGACTTCTCTGCTAATGTCTCCACTGCTAAAAGGACATACTATCATGACAAAATTAACAATTCACCTAATTCTCGCATGCTCTTTAAAACATTTTCCTCCCTCCTTTGTCCTCCTCCCCCCTCCTTCATCAACTCTAACAGCTGACGACTTTGGCACATTCTTCATTAATAAAATTACAAACCTCACTGCACAATTTTCCACACCACAATCTGTCAAACACATCTTACCAGCAAACATAAACTCTTTCACATACTTCTCTCCACTCTCTGAGGCAGAAATCTCTAAACTCATCCTTTCCAGTCATCCTACTACTTGTCCGCTTGATCCTATTTCATCTCATCTCCTTCAAGCCCTTTCTCCTGCAGTTGTTCCTGCACTCACTCACATCGTTAACACATCCCTTCACACTGGTGTTTTTCCCTCAGCATTTAAACAGAAACCCACTCTTAACCCAACTCTTTTAGGGAACTATAGACCGGTTTCACTTCTACCTTTCATTGCAAAAACACTTGAACGAGTTGTGTTCAACCAAGTCACTGCCTTTCTCACACAGAACAACCTCCTGGACAGTAACCAATCTGGCTTCAGAAGTGGACATTGAACCGAGACTGCCTTGCTCTCAGTTGTTGAAGATCTAAGACTTGCAAGAATGGCTTCAAAGTCTTCAATACTTATCTTGCTGGATCTGTCCGCTGCTTTTGATACGGTCAACCACAAGATCCTCCTGTCAACACTATTGAGAAAGGGCATCTCAGGAACCACACTCCAGTGGTTTGACTCTTACCTATCAGATAGGTCCTTCAAAGTATCTTGGAGAGGTGAGGTGTCCAAGTCGTAACATCTAGCTACAGGGGTGCCACAGGGCTCAGTTCTTGGACCACTTCTCTTTTCTGTCTACATGGCTTCACTAGGTTCTGTCATTCAGAAACATGGCTTTTCATATCACTGCTATGCTGATGACACTCAACTCTACGTCTCATTCCATCCTGATGATCTGACGATAGCTGCTCGCATCTCAGCATGTCTAGCAGACATTTCTTGCTAGATGAAGGGCCATCACCTTCAACTCAACCTAGCTGAGACAGAACTGCTTGTGGTTTCAGCAAACCCATCGTTTCATTACAATTTCACCATCCAATTAGGCTCATCAACCATAACTCCTTCAAAAACAGCCAGAAACCTTGGAGTTGTGATTGATAATAAGCTGAATTTTTCAGACCACATTACTAAAACTGCCCGGTCCTGTAGATTTGCATTATATAATATTAAGAAGATCAGGCTCTTGTTCTGTCCAGACTTGACTATTGCAATGCTCTCTTGGCAGGTATTCCAGCCAGTTCCATCAAACCTCTACAATTAATCCAAAATGCTGCTGCAAGATTAAACTTTAATGAGCTGTAAAGAATGCACGTCACACCTCTGTTCATCAATTTGCACTGGCTACCAATAGCTGCTCAATGCATTAAATTCAATGTATTAATGTTTGCCTACAGAACCACCTCTGGCTCTGCACCCCTTTACCTAAATTCATTACTTCAGACTTATATGCCCTCTAGAAGCTTGCGTTCTGGAAGTGAATGATGCATTACTGTACCATCCCAAAGAGGCCCAAAATCACTTTCACAGACTTTTTCATTAACTGTTCCCATCTGGTGGAATGACCTGCCCAACTCAATCCGAGCAGCTGAATCCTTACCATCTTCAAGAAACGGCTAAAAACACATCTCTTCCATCTTTATTTGACCCTCTAACTCTAGCACTCTCTATTCTAAATGTATTTTATCTAATATGTCTTTTTAATAAAGAAAAACACAAACATTTGACCCTCTATCAATTGCATATTTATTCTCTAACTGCTAGCTTTTCTTGTAAAACTAACACTAAGTTTAATGTTTCTATATTTTACTTGTTTTCTTAAAAAAAAAAAAAAAATCCTTCCAAGTGTACTGCATTAGGCTAACCAGGACTTGTAATGTCACTTGCATGTTGTTGCTCTTTTGTTGGTTTTGAGTGGTTCTATAATGTCCTCATTTGTAAGTCGCTTTGGATAAAAGCGTCTGCTAAATGACTAAACATGATGCATTAAGAGCGAGGTCGAGAGGTTCAAACTTTTGAACAGGAAAAATATATATATATTTTAAATATACTTTTTTTTCATTTAGTACTGCCCTTCAGAAGTAACAGAAGATACTTGCATGTTTCTCGGAAAACAAATTAAGTACAATTTACCTTGATCTTCAAATTCCAAAAGTGTTCACCCCCCCCCGGCTCTTAATGCATCGTGTCTCCTTCTGGAGCATCAGTGAATGTTTGAATCTTTTTTAATAGTTGTGTTTGAGTCCCTCAATTGTCCTCGGTGTGAAAAGATAGATACAGTCACTGCTGGAAAGGGTTCAAATATGCAAAAGATGCTGGGAAACTGAAGCATCTGCAGGACATGGAGGATTTTTCTGAAGAACAGAGCTCAGTTTAACTGTTCAGAACAAACAAGGGACTCATGAACAACCATCACTAAACAAAAAACAGTGGATCAGCCAGGTAACCACACAGTGTTAAGAACCAAGGGTTCACAAACTTTTGAAGGGTTATTTTAAGAATGTCAGCTGTTTTTTGTTGTCTTGTGGACTATGTGTAAACATCTTATATGTATATATACACTGCTCAAAAAATGAAGGCAATGTTTAATCATCTCAGTTTAACACCAAGTGAGTTAAACTTAAGGGATATCGATCTGTCCAGTTAAGAAGCATAAGTGATTGTGAATCAGTTTCTCATACCATTTCTGTTTCGCTCATCAATAGGTGATCGAATGCCTCCACCGTTCAGAATACAAGAGCTGACATGGTTCCACTGGATTTCATCAGCATATTTAATATTATTATGGACCTGAAATACAAGCAGAAAATGTGTCCTATGGGTATTAGGAGCACGATTTTCAGCAAATCTAGCATAATTACTCTAATTTACCATTTAGGTACAATTTTTATTTTCACTTTGCCACTGGTTAAAATGTTTGCTGCTTGGGTGATTTTATTACTTTCAAGATTTGATGTACTTCTGAGACTGCTGTTAGTTCATATTGGGTTTGAGGTTTTGTGTTTTGGCTGAGCGATAAGTACTTGATTGTACTTTTTCAGGTACAAAGATTGTTTCTAAATGTGTTTGTTTGCACCTGGTATCAACATCTTTCTCTAGTGATTTAATGACAAGACAAGACCGACGTTAATATAAGAATCAAGTAGACGCATTCAAAAACAATAACGCAATCTGTCTCTGTAGTTCTTCAGTGTGCTTGATATCAATCAATCAGCAAAGTTTTGGCATGTTTGGTGCTCCAATTTAATTTTAAAGCTGTGAAATAAATACAAAACACTGGATACAGTTTACGTCTAGATTGCTCTGATCACACTACACTAATGATAATACGTAAATGGGGCCTAAGATTAACATCTGCATTGTGACTGAATGCTTTTATAAGTGTTAAAGTTGAACGATTTTGTACACAGTATCATTGTTCTACAGAATCTACAGTAGTCCTCATCTCCATGTAAAACAATATGCTAAATAATGCTATCCAAAAACAAATTAACGGCAAATTTATATTTAAAATGACAGACTTATTCACTCACCATGGCATCACAGATCAAATTTCCCAAATTACATTCACGAAAACGACATTCCTCAAATGTCCCATTGAGATAGACTAGAGTCTGTCCCACATGCTGAGCAGAGTAATTGGCCAGATTCTTCCTCCAAGAGTCCACTTCAGCCTGAATGACTGGATCTAGACAGAGTTAGATCACATGTTGACCGATTGAAACGGGCATATCAATAATCCACCACATCTGATAGATACAGTATAGTACAGGGGTGTCCAATCCTGCTCCGACACACCATCCTGAAGTCTCTAGTACTCTTGAAAACCTTGATTAGCTGGTTCAGGAGTGTTTAATTAGGGTTGGAGAGAAACTCTGTATTACAGTGGCCCTTCAGGAGCACGACTGGGCACTCTAATATGTTATAGTAGTATACTAATGTCCATTGAGTCACGAGTGCCCAAGTTTTCAGTGGCCCTGGTTTCATTAAGTATGTTCCCTGTTCGTTTTCTCCATATTTAATCAAGAGTTCTAAGACTTGAACTAAACCAGTCCAAGATCACAACATTGCAAGCTTAAAGCAAATCTGGAAAAATCCAAGAGAAGAAGAGTATTACACATTTATTTAAGCAGAGTTCCTCATTAGAAATTGCTAAACTCCAAACTTTCCATGTTTGCTGGTGTTTTCAGCTCATCAGTGCTTTTTCAATTAGCTAGAGAGAGCTCATGCGAATGGTAGCCTGGATGGAAGATCAAGTAAACCACTGGGCAGAAAATGCATCAATTCAAGATAAAAGCTTGTTTAAGGATGAGTAACCAGCAGGCAACTAGCGCAGATGGATAAACTAGTATAAGTAGCATACATGGTAATTCAAACACGATTTACCGTGCAGCCCTATCTGAACTGATCTGAATTAGTGACACACTGACAATGTTGTCCTTTAGAGCTGCTTTACAGCAGAATCTAAATAGTTTTATAAGTGATTGTTATTTTCCTGTTTATTACTGTAAACCAAATCCATTACATCCTTGGCAAAGCTTCATCAGCTTAGGCAGTTTCTGCTCAACTACCTTGTTACGGTTTTCATGATGAGAATTCTTCGCTCAGATTTGACCACTAAACACTGTTTAAATGTCTGTTTCTCTACTGCGCAGATGGGCTTTTATCTTCCAGAACCCTGTTGTCCTGTAAGCTTTATTGACTTGCCATGTGCTTTCAAATCTCTGATTTCTTTCCATGTTTACAGTTCTCCTACCTGGTTGGATTGAACTATCCAGAAGAATTGGGTTGCCTGAAGACTTCGCAACATTTCCATTTGAATCAAATGTCACTTTTAGGAATCCCAGATACTTCCCAAAGGCATAGGCCTGGACCACAGGAACCTGGCGCCCATCATCTGACTGGACCATGAACGGATATGTTCCTGCAGGAACTTCTGTGGATGGTGGAGTTCCTACACAAATGAGCACACAATATAAATGGACAGAGTGTAAATACTTAAGTTGAATACAGAAATAATACTGTGCAAGTCTTAAGCACATTAAATGCTTCCCAAAACATGTTTTCGTGGTTATTAATAATAATGTGCTGTTGATGGACATTAATCCAGAGGGGTTTTTTGGCGTATGGGCTCACCATCATCATCTCTCTGGCATTACATCAAGTGACAGAAACAATTGAGACCGCCTAGACTTCTCCAAGATGCTTGGGACAACCAAACTGCAAACTATGGCCAAAGTAAGGATGTTTTCAAAAAGAACTTCAACTAATTCAACTTTTCCAAAACATAATGCATATAAATAAACCGTTTATTAATTACGAGAAGTCAATTTATGCGTATTACAGTGAAATGACTGAGTAATGTTTATTAACCACGTGTACTTCCTAAAGGCTTAGGGTGGTTTAGGGATAGTTGCTGGTAATTATGCATCATTTACTGTTATAACTATAAGTAATTATAACAGAAACTCTGTAAAATTGTGTTACTGACTTTTGGAGAGTTCTGTACTAAATAATAATTAGCATTAGTTGTCTAAACAGCACTAACTAATATTCTTCTTCTATAACTTTTAAGTTCACCCATATTTTCAAGCAGAATGGTTTATAGATTGAATTGTGGATTTATTAAATGTCATGCAATAACCACATAAATGAGGAGTATTCTTACACGATAAGAACAAACGTTAAACGTCTCCAAGTCCATTATTTTCAGCTGTGTAGATATAGCTTGGGTCTCTCCTTTACTGTAAGTCTTTGCATGTTCCCATCGTATCAGCCAGATTAATCTGGCCTCTTGATAACACGAAATATGAATACACCTCTTCCTAGCAAGTCACATAATGTATGGCATCATTCATGCCGAGAGGACAGAAGTGAACACCCATGTCTAATACTCGGGGTTAGCGGTTTATTCCGGCTTGCGTAACATGCTAATGAGTGGCGGCTTGACCAGACTTTCTGAAGAGAAAGAAACTCACGTCAACGCTGTTTGGATCAAAATAAATCCGTTTCATCTTTAGTCCAACACACCCGTTATGGTCACAAAGCTCATGTCTTGTATTAAAGCACAGATTAATGAGAGTGGTAATAGAGGCGCATGGGCGTCACTTTGTTTGAGGTGGGATCAGCAGTCCTTGGGTAAATTCACCTGTGCATATAAACACTTTCATGGATTTTTGCAGAGCTGTTTCAAGAGACCGCAGCCCTTATTAAAAGAGTGGAAATGAAAGTTGATCTTATCATGAGTGTCATTTGTTTTGAAACGTGTTGGGAACATGGAAGTTCAATGCACACCTATAATAAATCAAATGATTCACAAATTATCCTCCAATTTGTGGACCTAGTAAAACAGAGTGGACCTCTATTCTACATCTTATGGCAAATTTCATTATTTGAGAGAAAATTAGGAAGTGTACCCCTTTGTTTAGCCTCTGTGAAATTATATTTTCTTATCTAATGCAGCTCCACAACAACAGAAACTGCACAATTTAGTTGCAAATTCTCATTAATTGGTAAATGCAAGACAAAATCTGGTGTTTAGAGGTGAGTGAATTCTGACTGTGTTTGTCACGTTGCTCAATGCTACAAAAACACGTTGTAAACAGACCGTTTTAACGCAGTCTGCGCCGACATACAGTGCTGTCCAAGATCCCCCCCCCTCTCTTTCTCATTTCTCTAAACTATCCCATCATAATAACGGCAAAAAGAAAGTTTGGTCTCTTTCTAGAGCGTAAACACAAATATACACAGTAGCCTTTACCAAATCTGTTTCACCAAAACTCCTATTATTACAATTTTAACTGAGGTTGTTTTTGACTGCGTGAGAAAATGGACGTGTGGCGTGAGAAAAATGTCAATTGCGTGAGTCGCACACTGAATGTGTTAGAGTTGGCAGCTCTGCAAAAAACATCAGGTAAAACTGACCCACTAATAATAATACACATAACACCGTGAGCAATTAAATGAAACATACCTGTGTATAGGAATGTATTGGTGTGCCCTCCAATCACAACATCCACTCCTCGTACCTTCTTTGCTATATATTGGTCCACTTTGAACCCAGAATGTCCAAGCGCGATGATCTTATTAACACCCAAAGTGATGAGTTTGTCCACTTGAGGCTGTAACGCAGTAACCTCGTCCTCAAACTGGAGATCGGGGCCTGAAAACCATATACATATGAAAAACTCCATCATACTACTAATGGCTGAAACCAAATCTATTCTACTGTCGACCCTGATCTGCTTAAACCAGGCAAGTCAATCCCTGTCAACTGAATCTGATTTTAGGATCCATATCATCTCAAATGATATGGATTAGTGGACGTTTAATGTTAGAAGCACTAAACATGGGTCAAGAGGAAGAGACTGAATTATTGGTGACAGCTTTGGGTGTGAAGTGTATGATTTGAGAATAGGAAAGAGCCCACAGATGCATTTCAATAAAATCTGTATAATGTACATAAACTGACCAGTACTTGTCCATTTCTTTTGGATGTTCTCAAACTGCCATTTATAACAGAAAACTGCATGAAACTTGAAGCATAAGAGAGAAAGTGTGAATTGTGTGTACCATTGCAGCTCTATTAATAATTGCTGGAAGATAGTCCATCTCGGTTGAGTTTTTTTGGTAAAAGCAGCTCAAAGATGCCAGTTGTGAGGTCAACACGTTGCATTATCAATAGAACCGGTGAATGAAACTTGTATCACTTTCTCAGTTTAAAGGACCATGAAGCACTAAACTACATTTTCTGAAATGTTAATAGAAATGTTTGTTGCACAAGAAGATGTTAGCCTCCATTAATGTGTGTAATGAATTCATGTCAGCTTGGCTGAAATTCTCTTTTATAGTCACACAGCCTTCGACACAAATGCAATCCATTAAACAGTTCTTCAGAACTCCTCGCTACAGCTACACCTTATAAGTGTATTTGCATGATGCACTTTCTGCTGGTGTATATTTGTTCCTTTCGTCGCGTGCAAAAGTGAACCGCAGCATGCATGTGTGGGATGTTTTGATGCTCAATGAAAGTGAAATAAAACGAGTTAGCAGCCATTGTTGTGTAGTCTCTCCTGTTGTTTTTCACCCCTCCGCTGAACCTCAAGTACATCACACCTAGTTGTTGTCACATTGTTCAAAAAATGTGGTGATATCTAAACCGTGCAAAAAGAGGTTTTCAGGACCGTTTAAGCCTGAACTTAAACTCTATAATGAATAACTGCCCTTTGTAGAACTGATACCGCTGAGCTGAACTCGCTTCAAAATCTAATGAATTCAGTTATTGATTTCAACTGAATTAATAGTAATCTAACTTGATCTGAACAATGACACAGCTTTCTTTCAGAGTCTGAAAACGATGCATACTTTATCAGTCAATCTAAAGAAGAATGGCGTCTGGTTGCTCTTTATTTTGATAGTCCACTTGAAACAAGTAACTTTACAACTACATGACAACTACAAGTCACTTGAGTATTAGCAGACTGTCTGCTTAATTTACATGTAGATGGTCCCCATTAGACATTCGACTGACTTTAACTAACTTTGCACGTGCATGTCAACTAACCCTAGCACTAATGAAGTTGCACATTAATGAGGGTTAGTTGACATAGTTGCAATGTTACTTACAGTTAGTAAAAAAAAACTTTAACATGAAGAGACACCTATAAGTAAACTATTTCAAATGACACATTTCACTTAGATACAAACAGTGTACATGCTGGTTTGTGAAAGCACGGTCATTTAAGAAGTGCTTAAGTGTGTCAACATTTCGTGAAAGGCTGTAATAAAGTATCTTACCTGGTAGAGACAAAGCAGGGGTCTCCACGGACGTGTAGCCAACAACCCCTACTTTCTCTGAGTTAACGGTGAAGATCTTATATGGGAGAAAGTAGCCGCTGATCTGAGGAGCAATCTTTTGATTGGCTTTAATATTTGCACTAAGAACAGAGCAGTTCACTTCATGAAGGAAAGGTTTTACGAGACCGTCCACTCCATTGTCAAATTCATGATTTCCTAATGCCTAGAAACACACAAACAATGGTTAATACAGTAATCAATGACATATAGGCCTATGCTATGAACATAAAATCTGTTTAAAGGCACAGGTTTGTATTTGTAGCATTTGCATGCATGCACCAGTAATTGGTCATAAATACATATCACATTTTTCATTGTGGTTTGATAAAGGCATGTTAATGCAGCACTGAACATGTTCTGAAGAATTACATGCACATCAAAATAGTTTTCCGGAAGGTGCCAAATCACATAAACACCAACCATTAGAGCAAATAGAGGCTTGCACGACGTATGCTTTACTGTAGAATTCAATGAATATGACGTGGTCAGGAGCTTTAGCCTTCATGATTATTTATTACTGCGTGGAGCATAGAGTATGCAGATCTCCTAACGATCTACTGTAGAGTAAGACAACTGATCAACAAATAAAACGATATTTTACAAGAGGGCCATCATCAGGCACGAGGTCAGAAATAATATGAGTTCCTGTATCGTAAAATACAACCTGATAACAATGCTCCATGTTTCCAGTCTGATGAGCTTCAGAAGGTATTCTTTAAAGACAGCCCATATTACATGTGAAAATAATACTTTATTACAATATTTATTAATATTCCATTTGGAAATATTATTCAAAAGCTGACTTTTTTTCAGTCACTCTAAATCACAATTTAAAGATCCGATAAAATAAATTGCAATAATATAATACATATTTCAAGTATTCCTGAACTGTAAAAACACGTCTTAAAATAGTTAATATTAAGATAATATTGTACAGAAGAACCGAGTTTCTAACTTCAATTTAAAACTTTTACATGTTATATTATATTGTAACAATTAAATAGGAATATACATACATTTAAATATAAACAACATATTAAAAATATATAGTTCAATAATTATATTCTATCAAAAATGTAAGTTTGCTGTTTCTGGCTCTGTTGTTTTTTAGAATAGAAGAATTCACTCAACCGTTTCTAAATAGTCTTTGACAGGGGTGATGATAAGCTACCATTTGGGAAACACCTGTGTTTCTGTTCCACAAGTTTGAGTCCCTCTACACCTGAACAGGTGCTCTGTCCACTGTAATGAAGACTCCAGTGACCCAGCACGCTCTGTCCACTTCTGCTCCGCATTACGTCAATGATCATCCCTGGCGCCTACAATGATGGAAACCCTGTCAACACGTTAAACCGAGGTCCTGACTCTCTGTGGCCAGTAAAAATCCCATGGCACTTCTCGTAAAGAGTGGGGGTGTAACCCTGGTGTCCTGGACAAATTCCCCCCTCAGGCCCTTATCAATCACCCCCATCCACTTGATTGACTCTATGCCTCTCTCTCTTATCCACCTGTAGCTGGATGCTAAACACTGTTGGTGATTGAGGAGAGACAAGTGATTGTAAAGCGCTCTGGGTGTACAACAACACACAATAGAGAGCAATATAAATGCTTAATTCATTCACTGAAACATGTTTGATAGCTGGTTAAATCAAAGAAACCCTGAGTCATTGTGATGATGAGCAACTTTCAGAAAGGATTTTTCACAATATTTCATTTCTTACACACTCCTTCTGAAATAGCTAGATGTTGTAAAGAGTTTGGACAGATTATGAATTAACCCTTTAGGTGTGCAGACATAACATAATGTGCAAAACACTCAAATGGAGCAATGAACACAACACAGAAGCTGACCTGACTTTCTTAAAATATCTCTTGAATTGTCCAAATCGAATAGAAATCTTCCTCACTTCTCAGAAGTGCACGGTTTGTATAGACACTGAATCGCATCGAGCTGCTGCTGGTGTGCGACGCGTTAGACACGCGCTGTGAACTTTCCCATCGCATGCAAAGGTGTCGCCTAATTACTATCCTTTACTGTAGACTACTTTATTATCAACAACATATAAGAAAAACATGCAAGATACAAAACAAATGTAAAAACGCGTTCTGCATTTTTAAAAGCGTCAAGAGTTCTGAGTTTTTAACGGTCCGGTGCAAATCAGTTCTTTAACCTCGGCTACATTAACCTGAGTATTACTGGAAATAACACGCTATTCTTACCATCGCATCATACCCGAGTTTATTCATGAAGTGCGCCGCTTCTGCGCCTTTATAGAAGTTAAACCACACGGTCCCCTGAAACTGGTCGCCCGCGTCCAGCAGCAGAACATTCCTCTCCTTGCTCCGAACTTCTCGGATCTTCGTCCATCTGCGCGCGACTCCTGCGAAACAAGGCGCTTTAGTGCATTTACCCGAGTCCTTGTTGGTCTCCTCCACCCGTGCGTGGACATCATTAGTGTGGAGCAAAGTCAGCTCAAACTCGGTCCTGCACACATGGCAGTGAATCCAGATGAGAGCCAACGCGTGGAGCCCGTGCATCCTCTTCATCTTCATCTTGTGTGGACTGACAGACCCATCATCATCATCAGAGGAGTTCAGCAGGCTTCAGTCTGGAGGCGGGGTTAGTGTGCTGAACAAAACAAAACACTTATTCGAGTAGCCTATAGAACTGTGTATGCAGGGGACCACGGGCACATCTTAAGAAATAGATCTGTGTGTATGTATGCATCGATTGAGCAACAGATTCTGTGTGGAAGCAAATCATAAAAGTGCTTTGTTTAGTTAAAACTCGTATAAATGTATGAAGTGCACTTTTACCTCAGAGTAGGCTCAGCATGGGGCAAAAGACACTATTTATACAAACACTTTAACAATGTAATACTTTCACAACAATCACTTTAGCGAAGTTTGCACTAGCATGATATCAAACACGTTTCATTTTAAATATGGTCATTATTTCCACGGTGGGTTAATATATTATATTGGCCATCTGAATCTAACATGTGATTGTCAGCTAATTGAAAAGCCAGCCAGCTATTTCTAAATCATGTCTTTAACCCCAACAGCAGGGGTGCTTTTGACCCCAAATACACATTCCTCTGTTCAATTGAAATAAATACATACGCTTGAATTACCTTGAACAAAGCTTAAAAGCATCAAGACGTGTGTCTGAATATAGCTAACAGTTTTATGGATTCTTCATTTACTACATACATCTACAATATTAAAAACAGACAGTGTCTTGCTGTCCGGCCACATGTCCCGATGCATGGTCACACTCGGTTAAGTGCATTAGTATGTGGTTGAATGGAGAATAAAGTCAAATCACCTTTAGCCCCGCTGAAAGTGATGACTTTAACAAAAAATACTTTGAATTAATATTATTACGTTCATAAGGCTATTTAACACATCAAGAAACCTTAATATACCGACCTTGAACTTGGAAAAAGGTCACACAATATCTCATCTCAGTACTTTTGATGAATGTCTACGCTGTTTTTAATTTTCATTTCATCTAAATCTCATCTTTGAAATATAGTCAGCTGAGTTTTGAAGACCCTGAGGAAATATTTATTGCTCAGGGGTTTCTCTAAGATTCTCATATCTTCCCCCACAATGCCTTTCTTAGGAGAAATAGAAGTAGACACAGGTGAGACGTGAGAAATATTTCAGAAAAGAGTCAAAACTGAGAATGTGGCGGGAGTAACATCAATATCTCTTCTCTGTCTTGCTCAGTGGTTGCTCTTAACCTCAGGAGATGAAACATGTGTGAGTGTAACGGATGTATGCCAGTAAGGGCTGTGTGTAAACCTCACTCCCCTGACCTCAAAAAGAGGCGCTCTAGCGACTGACGCTAGCGGCTGTAGCCTTTGGTGTTCCTTGTTAGAGCGCCCGCCTCCCGCGCCGGAGTCCCAGGTTCGAGACCCACTCTGTGAATTGGTGCAGACCTGTGTCGGGGGGGTTACACATGCACATTGTGTTCTTCACCTTTAATGTTCTCAGCAGGAAGAGCAGAGACAGGAAACAGTGTTAGATGAAAAGGGAGCAGATGTAGGTCAGTGTGCAGGCCACGAGGACAGAGCTTACTCTACACTTCTCTTATATGTCCCATTAAGATATCAGCTTTGTCTTCAACTTTTACAAACATTGTAAATACTAAAACGATCATTTATTGCACAATACATCAAGGGTTAGTGAAGGATCTGAGGACCTGTGTGTGTTTTGCTTCAAGCGAGCAACCATGTTTATTCTGTTTTACTTTCTTTTATATTCATTTATTCTACATTCCTTTATAATAATTGATCATTTAATTATTTTTAATCATATATAATAATCATAATAGTCATTTATATACATTTCATTGATTCGTTAATTGATTAGTCATTATTATATTATATTGTTGTATATATATTATTTTCAATTGTTAGTCTTATGACTGTGTGGTTTGAAGGGCTGTTTGTCTTCATGTATTAGAGATATAAGGGCAATGTTTATGGAAACTCAAGGTTTATGGGATGTTATTTTGAAGCACGTTGGTATAACAGTACTTGTTGAATTTGTGTCATGTATTAGAGATATGAGACAATGTTTATGGAAACTCAAGGTTTATGGGATGTTATTTTGAAGCACGTTGGTATAACAGTACTTGTTGGATGTGAGCTGGTCAGACGAAGTCTAGAACGAAGACTATTCAATAAACTCTGCTTCTTTTCATCATCTCTTCTTCTCTGAAAGAAGACTGTTGATTGAGTTTGTGGGTATATTACGTATGGTTTTGGTTCTTTACTGAAGAGTTGTTCTGTTACCAGACAGAAGTGATATTTTCTGACGGGATCTGGCGTCCCTGGGTCTTAATTATCTGGCGTGGAGGCATGATAACACTAGATTAAATGTATCTTCAGTGCCACTGTCTATACATCACATTTTCCAAACACAGAACAAAGGGCTTATAGAAGAGCAAGATGTTGTTCAAGAGAAATACTTTTTAAACAAATATAACACTAGTGTACCAGTTGGTGGTATTCAATATCATTGTTTAGCATTAAAATGCTAATTGCATGTACTCTTAAAATGAAAGATTCTTCACAATGTCATAGAAGAACCTTTTTTGTCTAAATGGTTGTATGGTGTATGTAAATATAGGTTATGTTAAATCATTGTGTAATACCCTTTCTATATAAAACAGCTTCAAATATGGCAATGCATGTATTGTGTTTGATTAAAGTGGTGTGGATACATGACATCGAAGCTAACCAGAGGGAAGAATATGAAATAAAAAAGTGATTTCTTTAATATCTCAAATGCTTCTGCTAGTCAGAAATGAGGCTACTTCAACATCAAATGGAGACTTTCCAGAGGAAAGAAGAATCAAAAGTGAGATCTCTTAAACATCTCACATATTTCTAGACAGAAATTAGGAGACTTTAAGATCGAATAGACGTTTGGTTGCTTCTCAAACTGGTTTTAAAGCTTTACAAGTGACAAATGTAACAGATCAGTCAATAGACAGATAGATAGACAGACAGATTCAATAAGCCAAGCTTTATAATTTGTTTCTCTTTGCTATATACATTTTTTATTTGTTGAACATTGATTAAGTTGTTATTCGTAGACTGGTTTGCATGTTTTGTGTATTTTCTAGTTCGGGGAACAGACAGAGTCTCTATAGTGTGATATCTAGGTGAAAGGGTCTCTATGTGCTGAGAATTAACTGACTTCTGTGACGTGAGGCGGCTAGCAAATGGTCGGTTTAGCCAGTCTGTCTGCTTCCTGACCTGGGCCCTAGTTAGTCAAGTATGAACTCTAAGACTATGTGCCATATTTCTAGAGAGAAGAGCAGCACCGCCCCAGAAGGAATGAAGAGTATCTCTATTCAACAGGTCAGCTCTGCCCCAAAAACTATTCCAGTTGTCTATAAAACCTATGTTATTCTGCAGGCACCTCTTAGACATCCAGCTATTGAGTGATGACAGTCTGCTATATACAGGTGCTTCTCAATAAATTAGAATGTTGTGAAAAGTTCATTTATTTCAGTAATTCAATTCAAATTGTGAAACTCGTGTATTAAATACATTCAATGCACACAGACTGAAGTAGTTTAAGTCTTTGGTTCTTTTAATTAGGATGACGGTTGAACTTTTAACTGTTGAAGGTCAAAATGACAGTTTCAGTGCAGCTTCAAAGGGCTATAAATGATACCAGAGGATGAATAAGGGTCTTATCTAGCGAAACAATCGGTCATTTAAAAAACAAACAATGTATATGCTTTATGAACACAAATGCTTGCCTGTTTTGCACGTAATAACATTGAAAAGGTCACGCTTGATGTAGGCGGAAGTACCGAGTCAGTGTTTACAAGTTGATTGTGCAAATACTAAGTCACACGCAGTGTACAAAAAAAGGGAGTTACAACTCAATGATTTCTTTTTGACTGAAGAAAGAAATACATAAACATCTTGGATGACATGGGGGTGCGTAAATTATAAGGACATTTTTATTTGAAAGTGAACTAATCCTTCAAGCTCTGTCAGGTTGGATGGGGGTTTGTCCAGAAATATTTGATTGGGTTCAAGCTCAGGCTCTGTCTGGGCCACTCAAGGACATTCACAGAGTTGTCTATAAGCCACTCTTGCTGTGTGTTTAGGTCCGTGGCCCTGTTGGAAGGTGAATCTTCTGCCTGTCTGAGGTTCTGAATGCTCTGGACTGGGTTTTCATTAAGTATATCTCTATATTTTGGTGAATTGAGCTTTTATTCTATTCTGATGAGTCCCTTAGTCCCTGACAGGTATATAGACAGATATATACATATATAGATTAAAATGTATCTATTAATATAATTTATTTATGCACAGTTTTGTTTTGTAGTCCTGTGTCCAGTGTTAAACCATGGTCCTGGAGGAACACTTTTTTTGTACAGAGCTGAAATTATAATAAAACTACAGTACTCTGACATGTCACTCATTTTATTTTTTTAAGTGAAAGTGACATGACACAGCCAAGTATGGTGACCCATTCGCAGAATTTGTGCTCTGCATTTACCCATCCAAGTGCACACACACACACACACACACACCGTGGCGTGAACACACACACAGCAGTGAACACACACTCGGAGCAGTGGACAGCCATTTATACTGCGGCGCCCGGGGAGCAGTTGGGGGTTTGGTGTTTTGCTCAAGGGTCTCATCTCAGTCGTGGTATTGAGGATGGAGAGAGCACTGTACATTCACTCCCTCCACCTACAATCGCTGCCGGAGCGGAGACTCGAACCCATCACCTTTTGATTACGAGTCCGACTCTCTAACCATTAGGCCACAAATCCCCCTAACTAACTTTTAACTGCTATATTTCTGTTAAACTGTATTCTCTTTTTCATTTTCAGCTGTTCCTGTTAGAGTTAACACAATGGACCATATCAATGGGTCATATGACGATGCTAAAAATAACATTATTTGGTGTATTTGGTGTAAGAAAATGTGCTTATGCGGTTTAAGGTTGCTCCTCTTTGCCCCACCTTTCTGAAAAGTGCATTTTTCATCGCTCTGAAAAGTGCGGGGTGCTCTGATTGGCAGTCCGTTGTGATTGGCCGAATACCTCTAGCATGTTATGGAAATGTTACGCCCCTCAACATATTTGGAAACACACAGCGTCTCCACGCCATGGCGGCAACAATACTACAGCGAGAATAAAAGTTACACCTTCTTTCATTCTATATCCATTTGGGTGGTGTTCTTCCAAAACAGTGACCTAGATTTGTGGGGGTGTTTAAATGAGGCGTTTTAGGAAGGCGTGGAAGAGTCTTAAACTTTTATAAAGAATATAGGTTTGAGACTTTAGTCTTTACAACTTCAGGGATCTTGTCTATGCACAAACAGCTTGTAACACTCTTGAAAACTTAAAATCGTATCATATGACCCCTTTAAGATTTGTACGCTTTTGATAGAAGACCCATATGCACACCAAAGCTTTTTTATTTGATGAACAACACAGTAAAACTAGAATGTACATTTCCTGAAGAAAATGTGGCAAAACTCGTTGCTGGACAGATACTACAATGTTCTGTGCGATTGCAAAAGAGACAACCACCATGTGTGTATGATGTTGTGGAGCTGAGATATGGCTTCTTTTTATTGCTATACGGTTGCTAGGGTGCTCGATATGGTTGCTAGGGCGAGGCTAGAGGCTAAGATCATAGGTCATTACTTATTACTTCTTTAAAAGATGAGTCAAATCAGTGTGTGGGAGTTACAGAGAGAGAGAGAGAGAGAAGGGGTTCCTAAGGGCCTGCATGTGTGTGAGAAAGTGACAGTTGAGATTCAAATTCACGAACATTCCGCTACTGTAAGTCAATGGGACTTTTTTGCCCACTTTTTCGTCCGCTGTGCAAACATCGTAGGTCCGATCTCTTAGAAAAGATATAGCACACCTCTCCTCAATGAGCAGGTCGATTTAACACCTCATCCATGGGTCTATGACAAACTTTGCAGGAAGAGTAGCGTGCCGAAGTATTGTCAGGGCGAATAGTAATAACAATAGTAGTATGTACATTTCCTGAAGAAAATGTGAGTGGTGCTTGCAGTGGCAAAACTCGGTGCTGGGCAGATACTACAATGTTCTGCGCGATTGCAAAAGAGACAACCACCATGTCTGTATGATGTTGTGGAGCTGAGATATGGCTTTTTTTATTGCTATACGGTTGCTAGGATGCTCGATATGGTTGCTAGGGCGAGGCTAAGATCATAGGTCATTACTTATTAGTTCTTTAAAAGATGAGTCAAATGAGTGTGTGGGAGTTACATTTACATTTAGTCATTTAGCAGACGCTTTTATCCAAAGCGACTTACAATTGGGGAGTACATAAAGCGAATGGCTCTCTGAGTTTCCTAAGGGCCTGCATGTGTGTGAGAAAGTGACAGTTGAGATTCAAATTCACGAACATTCCGTCACTGTAAGTCAATGGGACTTTTTTGCCCACTTTTTCGTCCGCTGTGCAAACATCGTAGGTCCGATCTCTTAGAAAAGATATAACACACTTCTCTTCAATGAGCCGGTCGATTTGAAACCTCATCCATGGGTCTATGACAAACTTTGCAGGAGGAGTAGCGTGCCGAAGTTTGGTCAGGGCGAATAGTAATAACAATAGTAGAATGTACATTTCCTGAAGAAAATGTGAGTGGTGCTTGCAGTGGCAACATTTTAACGCAAATAACGTTGTTAACATGAAATTAGCATGTTTGTTAATATGTTTCTAACATTATAAGTAAGTGACTAACATGTTGCTAGCATGTTTCTAACATTATTAGCATGTTACTAGAATGTTTGCTAGCATTATTAACAAGTGACTAGCATGTTGTTAGCATGTTGCTAGCATGATTAGCATGTTACTAGCATGTTGTTAGCATGTTGCTAGCATGATTAGCATGTTACTAGCATTTGATAGCATGATTAGCAAGTGACTAGCATGTTGCTAGCATGATTAGCATTGTTGCTAGCATGTTGCTAGCATTATTAGCATGTGACTAGCATTGTTGCTAGCATGATTAGCATGTTGCTAGCATCTTGCTAGCATGATTAGCAAGTCACTAGCATTGTTGCTAGCATTTTTCTAACATGATTAGCATGTCTTTAGCATGATCATAGTTGCTAGGTACTGTGTTTGGTTGCTAGGGCGTGGTTTGATGGCTTCACAAAGATTCTGAGAGTCTGATTGGTTGCCTGCGTACAATGAGCCCACCCTCATGTCTCTATGACATTGTGAAGCAAATATACCGTCTTGGTAGACGGTTGCTAGGGTATACAGTTTGGTTGCTATGTAGTGGCTTGAGAGCTGCCAATGGTTATACTCCAAAGGTAGCTTGTCAGTATGCATGAAATAAACAAACCCCCATATCTCTATGACATTCAGATTTGAAGATACACCTCTTTGGGTTTGGGTTGCTAGGGTCATCAATAATGGTTGCTATGGTGTGGCTAGGAAGTGCCAGTGATGGTTCATGATTGGTTGTTTGCTGTCTTGAGTCTAAAACACCCACCCCCATGTCTCTACGATACTGTGATCTAACGATATCCATCTGGCCCTTTATAATGGCAGTCTATGGGATCAGTTGCTAGGGTGCTCTAAATGGTTGCTAGGGCATGGCGTGACAGCTTCACAAAGATCCTGAGAGTCTGATTGGTTGCCTGAGTAAAATGTGCCCCCCATGTCTCTATGACATTGTGATGCAGAGTTATGTTCAATGCAAAATTCCTGTGTAAATTACCATAGTAGGAAAAACATGTGTTTTCATGGGCCGTCCCTCACCATAGTATGTCAATGGGGAAACTTTGGGGGGGCTCTTGCGCCCCAGGAGTACAACTTTTACCCCACTGCAGTGTATGTTCTCACACAGCTTGATAGCCTCTTCAAGTGTGGTGATTCACAAGTTTCTACGAAATTCTCGCTCTGAGCTACGACCCACCAAAGTTTGCTGCCATGCATTGTCAATGGAGTTTTTTGGCAAGCACCACTAATAATAAATAAGTTTAAAAGCTACAACAGTAAGTTGGCTTTCCCAAGCCAACTTAATAATAAGTATGCAAGAGAGTAATAGTGATGCCTTGCCTTTGGCAAGCACCACTAATAATAATGTTTTATAACGTAATTCATTCCTGGAGTTGCAAAGCTGAATTTTCAGCACCCATTGATCAATTTTTCAGTGTCACGTGATCCTTCCGAAATCATTATAATATACTGATTTGGTGTAACTTATTTTCGTGTAACACTTTACAGTGAAATCAACCTATGATTGATCAAAACTAGACTTCCAAAGAACACAACAACAACTGACTGGTTTAAAATGAATTAAACAACAGTTAATTTATTAATTTTTCTTAATTAAGGCACTTCATGTAAAGTGAGCTTTTAAAAAGACCGACCGTAGCGAGTCTACATCTGCTCATGTGTGTCCTGCCCTGAAGAGTCCTCCGATCCGCCACATATACAAAGAGAACAGGGGAAACTCATCTGCGAGAGGAAATGCTTTGGTTTCCAGCTGGATCGCAAGCTCCTGGTTTACATTATAATCAGTGTCCTGGGCAAGACGTTCCAGCAGCCAGAACACATAGAATGAGTTTTCATAGCAGATCCAGTCCACCTGATGATGCCGCTCCTCTCTGGACTTCTGCACAGAACAAAACCCTACCATCATTCAGCCATTATACACAGTATGTATCCACATGGATGATATATGCCAGAACTGTTTAGAAAGCAAGATTAATGGATAGTCTCATGGTCGCATGATGGAAAAAATAGTTTCAAAAAGTGGGTCATTATCAGTGTTGAGGGTAACGCATTACAAGAATTACACATTTTTCTAACATGATTAGCATGTCTTTAGCATGATCATAGTTGCTAGGTACTGTGTTTGTTTGCTAGGGCGTGGTTTGATGGCTTCACAAAGATTCTGAGAGTCTGATTGGTTGCCTGCGTACAATGAGCCCACCCTCATGTCTCTATGACATTGTGAAGCAAATATACCGTCTTGGTAGACGGTTGCTAGGGTATACAGTTTGGTTGCTATGTAGTGGCTTGAGAGCTGCCAATGGTTATACTCCAAAGGTAGCTTGTCAGTATGCATGAAATAAACAAACCCCCATATCTCTATGACATTCAGATTTGAAGATACACCTCTTTGGGTTTGGGTTGCTAGGGTCGTCAATAATGGTTGCTATGGTGTGGCTAGGAAGTGCCAGTGATGGTTCATGATTGGTTGATTGCTGTCTTGAGTCTAAAACACCCACCCCCATGTCTCCACGATACTGTGATCTAAAGATATCCATCTGGCCCTTTATAATGGCAGTCTATGGGATCAGTTGCTAGGGTGCTCTAAATGGTTGCTAGGGCATGGCGTGACAGCTTCACAAAGATCCTGAGAGTCTACCATCCCTTCATCCATTATACACAGTATGTATCCACATGGATGGTATATGCCAGAACTGTTTAGAAAGCACGATTAGTGGATAGTCTCATGGTTGCATGATGGAAAAAATAGTTTCAAAAAGTGGGTCATTATCAGTGTTGGGGGTAACGCATTACCAGTAACGCGAGTTACGTAATAATATTACTTTTTTCAAGTAACTAGTAAAGTAATGCATTACTTTTTAATTTACTAGAAAACATCTGAGTTACTTTTTCAAAAAAGTAACGCTACTTTGTTTTTCCATTTGCAGACTGCGCTGTGTGAACATGATCTTACTGTAGTTTTAGACTAAATATGAATGTGTATTAATTCATCCCAGTCGCAAAAAACAGATTCAGTATTCATCAAAATGAATTAAAACCGTGAAATGCAAACTCAGAATATGACGCAAACCTGCAATAATAAAATATGTTAAACAACAGAAATATATCTAATCTCATTTTATTAACCGATGTATTTGCTGTTGACCTTTGATGATCCAGTTCAATCATACTAATAAACACAAATTACTGTGCTTCATTGTTTTGTTTTTTTCTTGCTGAAGAGTGTTGAACTTTTTCTGTGTTCTTCTGTACAGACGTGATTTACTCTTCCTTCAGTCTGAGGTTTATTCATTACACTTTTTGGTGTGAAGCTTTTACATTTGCTATAAATAGCTTGCAGTGGCAAAACTCGGCGCTGGGCAGATACTACAATGTTCTGCGCGATTGCAAAAGAGACAACCACCATGTGTGTATGATGTTGTGGAGCTGAGATATGGCTTCTTTTTATTGCCATACGGTTGCTAGGATGCTCGATATGGTTGCTAGGGCGAAGCTAAGATCATAGGTCATTATTTATTAGTTCTTTAAAAGATGAGTCAAATGAGTGTGTGGGAGTTACAGAGAGAGAGAGAGAGAAGGGGTTCCTAAGGGCCTGCATGTGTGTGAGAAAGTGACAGTTGAGATTCAAATTCACGAACATTCCGCCACTGTAAGTCAATGGGACTTTTTTGCCCACTTTTTCGTCCGCTGTGCAAACATCGTAGGTCCGATCTCTTAGAAAATATATAACACACCTCTCCTCAATGAGCAGGTCGATTTGAAACCTCATTCATGGGTCTATGACAAACTTTGCAGGAGGAGTAGCGTGCCGAAGTATTGTCAGGGCGAATAGTAATAACAATAGTAGAATGTACATTTCCTGAAGAAAATGTGAGTGGTGCTTGCAGTGGCAACATTTTAATGCAAGTAACATTCAATAAGCCAAAACAGAGACAAGTTTAGGATGAACTTTGTAGGCTCTGTGCCTGTAGGATAACAAAAAGGTAAATCAACTATAGTGTGTTTTGTTATATTCCATATCTTGTTCTCTTTATTTTCTAGAAAAATGCTAAGGGTGGACATAGAAGTTATATATTTTTACCATTTGTCCAATTCCAATCCTGATAAAACCGAATGCAGGATGACAGTGTTTGGCTTACTGTCAAATTATTGGAAACATTTTGTTAAATTGTTATGAATTCTTCACTTGTCAGAAGTATTTTGTGCACTGTTACATCACACTGTTCAAAATGATTGAGAGGAATTATTAAAATATTACATAGACTAATGTCACTTATTTGGAAATGACTTGCAGATGCAATAGCATTCCTGTGAAATGAGATGTGGCAAAAATACAACAAAAAGTCTACTGTGCATGACACCAACAACACTCCTTTGTGCAGCAGCAGTTGTGCTGTACTGTGTCACTGGACCATTTAATTTGGTCAATGGACCATTCAACCACAGAAGGACTCCAGCAGGTTATGTTTGTTGAAAAGCCATTTTCTGAGTGCCTATCACTAATCCTTATTGCACGAAAAATATTTATTTTCAAGATTGATGACTGAACTTTTCCACTGATAAGGAAGTCCCTCAATAGGGATGTTTTGTTAGGTAAAAATGTTACAGTGATCTCTAGTTGTGGTGTGGTGTAACCTACCTCACAGGTGTCCCATAGCTGCTGTGCCAGCTGAATGATCTTAGACATCAGGAGTTGAACAAGTGCAGTTCTTACGACAGGACTTCCTCCCAGAGCCAGCAGACACTCTGATAGCACGCCATGGACTGAGAACTAACAGCAGAAGGAGACCATGTCAGACTGATCAGTCTCTCTTCACATTACACAGTCAAACTGACCCAATTTATGAACCCTCCAATTCACAACAGAAAATAATTATTCAGTTTATAATAAAATAAACAGACTGGTCATAATAATACCCAAACTGAAAACATTTTGTTAATCCTAGCACAGGGGATGCTTCCAAACAAAGGGGAAAAAAATGTATGTATATTGTTGTAATAGGAAAAATATTGTATAACAGAAATTCAAAAATTCTATAATGTTCATCCCTACTTAGCATTGTTGTATATTATCAATATATCATCTTCTAATTTACATTATATGTCATTTAGCAGATGCTTTTATCCAAAGCGACTTACAAATGAGGCCAATGGAAGCAATCAAAATCAACAAAAGATCAATGAATCCAAGAGCTATAACAAGTCTCAATTAGCTTAATGCAGTATACATAGCAAGGTTTTTTTATAGAAAAGAATAGAGCAAGCTAGTGTTAGAGGCCTTTTTTGCTTTTGTTAATTGTGTAATAAATAAAAACAAAACAAATAGATAAAATACAAAAAGATTAGATTAGAAAAGCTAGTGATTTTTAAAGAATAGAATTAGAAAAGAGAGTGCTAGAGTTAGAGGGTCAAATAAAGATGGAAGAGATGTGTTTTTAGCCGTTTCTTGAAGATGGATTGAGTCGGGCCGGTCATTCCACCAGGAGGGAACATTAAAAGTCTGTGAAAGTGATTTTGTGCCTCTTTGGGATGGTACAGTAATGCGTCGTTCACTTGCAGAACACAAGCTTCTAGAGGGCATATACGTCTGAAGTAATGAATTTAGGTAAAGGGGTGCAGAGCCAGAGGTGGTTCTGTAGGCAAACATTAATACATTGAATTTTAAGCAAGCAGCTATTGGTAGCCAGTGTAAATTGATGAACAGAGGTGTGACGTGCATTCTCGGTAGGGGTGGGCGATATGGAAAAAATATGATTTTTTTTTTAAATATCATGATTCACGATTTTATCACGATTATTTGTCATGTTGGCTTTCCTATTTTGCAAGTTGTCTGAGCAGTACAGCCAAACTAATTTCACTATTATAAAGGTACCTTTCAAGGTAACAAAAAAGGGGGAAAAAGAACGGCAGATATTTAGGCCATAGTGGGCAAAGAAAAAAATATTGTCATTATTTTATCTTTCTTATTAAAAAATAAGAACAAAGATACAGATTACAAATACACATAATATACAAATAAAACAAACAGTGATATATTTTCAGGTACAATAGGTGTATTTAGCAGAAGCATTCAAGAAACTCAATGAACAAATGTAAAAATATATAGACGGATTCCTAAAGAAACTGTATTAAAGTTTTTCAGTCAAGAATAGTGAGTGATTTTTCTCTGTGTTTTGTTGTTTTATTAACATTAAAGGAATGGTTTATCCAAAAATAACAATTCTGTCATCTGTCTGTCGATTCTGTCATTGTGTTTTATGTTTATTCCATCATTTACTCAAAAGTTGTTTTAAACCTCTGAGTTTCTTTCTTCTGCTAATCATAAATGCTACTTTGAGGAACAAGGAAAACCAAACAGTTGCTGGTCCTCGGTGACTTCCATATTTTCCCTTCTATCAAAGTCAATGTGGACCAGCAACTGTTTGGTTTCCCAGATTCACCAAAATATCATCTTTTGTGTTAAGCTCAAGAAAGAAATTAATACAGGTTTGGGACAACATGAGAGTGAGTAAATAATGACAGAAATAAAATTGTAGGGTGAACTATCCCTTTAATGACAGTCGGCAGCAATTTAGTACTGTTCCTTTAAGACCTGTACGTGTCTAATATACATGCGCGCATCCGTTTGTCTCGGCTGTTTACTTTCATTTTAGACATAACCAACTGAGTCTGTACATAAACCTTGTGTGTTTTGACCGTATTAGCTTAAAAGATAACGTAGTTCAGTAATCAGGCGCTGTGACAGGGTTTTAGTGCGCATGCTTCTGATGTATGCGCTCAGAAAAAGCAGACGTCAGACCAGCGCGCGAATGAAACATTTAACCGGCAAGGCTTGTATGCAAATAATGTACCCGCGAATAAGTGCAGTGTCCTGTCAGAGTAACTCTAGCGCTGTATGTCGTGTTGTACACTATATAGAGATGGAGGCGCCAGAACTGTAACTGATAGACTGTGTGCTGTAGAACGATACAACGATATTTCTATTCAGCGATAAGCAGATCGTGGAAACATTTTTATCGTCCACGATCAAAAATCGTCTTATCACACACCCCTAATTCTCGGCTCATTAAAAGTTAATCTTGCTGCCGCGTTCTGGATTAATTGTAAAGGTTTGATAGAACTGGCTGGAAGACCTGCCAATAGAGCATTGCAATAGTCCAGCCTGGACAGAACAAGAGCCTTAATAAGGAGCTGTGAAGCATGTTCCGAAAGAAAGGGCCTGATCTTCTTGATGTTAAATAAAGCAAATCTGCAGGACTGGGCAGTTTTGGCAACGTGGTCTGAGAAAGTTAGCTTATCATCAATCATAACTCCAAGATCTTTGGCTGTTTTTGAAGGAGTTATGGTTGATGAGCCTAATTGGATGGTGAAATTGTGATGAAACAATGGGTTTGATGGAACCACAAGCAGTTCTGTCTTGGTAAGGTTGTGTTGAAGGTGATGGTCTTCATCCAGATAGAAATGTATGTTAGACATGCTGAGATGCGAGCAGCTATCGTCGGATCATCAGGATGGAATGAGAGGTAGAGTTGAGTGTCATCAGCATAGCAGTGATATGAAAAGCCATGTTTCTGAATGACAGAACCTAGTGAAGCCATGTAGACAGAAAAGAGAAGTGGTCCAAGAACTGAGCCCTGTGGCACCCCTGTAGCTAGATGTTACGACTTGGACACCTCACCTCTCCAAGATACACTGCAGGACCTATCTGATAGGTAAGACTCAAACCACTGGAGTGTGGTTCCTGAGATGCCCTTTCTCAATAGGGTTGACATGAGGATCTGGTAGTTAACCGTGTCAAAAGCAGCGGACAGATCCAGCAAGATAAGTATTGAAAATTTGGAATCCGCTCTCGCAGATTAGTATTAGGGCTTCAACAACTGAGAGCAAAGCAGTCTCGGTTGAATGTCTACTTCTGAAACCAGACTGGTTGCGTTCGAGGAGGTTGTTCTGTGTGAGAAAGGCAGAGACTTGGTTGAACACAGCTTTTTCAAGTGTTTATGCAATGAAAGGAAGAAGAGAAACTGGTCTGTAGTAGAGGGTGACACGGGAGTGAATTCTCAAACCTCTCCCGTCCCACTCCCACAAAAAATAATCTCTTCCCGTCCCAATCCCACGAAAAAACTGGGGGGAAATCCCGTCCTGTTCCACTCCCGGAAGAATGACTCCCATTCCCTCCCACTCCCGTGTTGTTGTTTTTTTTTTTTGCCGAAATCTGTCAGTTACAGTAAAAATATAGTACAGATCACAGCGTGCCCACCTTATTAGTTGAATAAAAACCCAAAATGTAGTTTTTTGTTATTATATTGAACTGAAAGTCATTTTTTGCACAGTGTTGCACAGATTAAATTTCATGTAAATCATCCATGCTAACACACACGTCTTCTATTTTTTTTTCTTTTCTTTTCATACATTTCACTCTCTATATGTAACGGATGTATGCCAGTAAGGGCTGTGTGTAAACCTCACTCCCCTGACCTCAAAAAGAGACGCTCTAGCGGCTGTAACCTTTGGCGTTCCTTGTTAGAGCGCCCGCCTCCCACGCCGGAATCCCGGGTTTGCGACCCGCTCGGAGCAAGAACGAGTTGTGGTGGTGTGGACCTGGGAGGGGGTGTTACATATAGATATATTTTTCAAAGACGGAGTTTCGAAGTTTCTCGCTCAAGTTCACATGAGACCTAAAGCGCATCCTGTTTGCTTAAAAGCGCAACGCGTTTCGTTGTTATTCTGAGTGCACACAAATAAGCGTAGAGTCTTTACAGATTCGAAGATGTATTAGGCTACTTTTATCTGTATGACCAAAATGACGGAGATTTTAAGAGCAAGTGAGCGCACGAGCCTGTCCTGCAGCAAACGCTTCCACTCTCCACACACACACACACACACACACACACACACACACACACACAAACAAACAAACAAACACTTCAATAGCGCACATTTCTCTAGGTTAACATCATATTGAGCGGCCATATAAAGTTGCTACTACATACATCTTTCAGATGAAAAGCCATATTTGAGGTTGATGAATGATAGGTGAGCGTTTGGATGTCCTGCCCGAGTGTATTACCACATAGACCAGCCGTTAACAATCTGTCCATCACGGACTGCGTCATTCACTTAACCAGCCACACCAAAGCAAACAGGAGGAGAGCATAAAGAGACAGGGCAACTAGAATTGAGTTCAGAATAAAAATATACAGTTTATAGTTTATTTATATAAAAGGTATATTTGTGTGTAAAGTTGGGTATTTTTTACTATTCCCGGTCCCGCCCACTCCCGATTAAATATTTTCCTCTCCCGTCCCAATCACGTGATTCGTAGCGATTTTGTTTCCCATCCCGTGGGATTCCCGAAAAAATGTCAGCCTCTAGTCTGTAGTTCTCTGAAAGAGATGGGTTAAGGGTGGGATTCTTAAGTACTGGGGTTATACGAGCCTGTCTAAAATGCTGAGGGAAAAACACCAGTATGAAGGGATGTATTAATGAAGTGATTGAGTACAGGAACAACTGCAGGAGAAATAGTTTGAAGGAGATGAGATGGAATAGGATCAAGCGGACAAGTAGTAGGATTAGGGGTGTGCGATATATATCGTCTGCGATATTATCGTAATTGTTGTTTTAACGATGTGCAATTTGACAATATCAAGTATTTTGCAAAACCACAACTAACACCTACATAGTGCACGCATACATTCGCCTGCGTGGTGACGAAGGGGTTAAACAGCGCACGTGCGCATTCAGAGCGTGTTCTTTCACTGCATGGTTCAGTCGATTAAAATGCATTAAGAATGATCGCAAAATTCAAGATATGGGGAAGAAAATGTATATATTTACATTTCATATAGCTAAAATCACACGAAGGGTGCCGTTTTTTCTTCAAAAATAAGCATGATTACAAATGTGATATTGATTTCATACAACAGTTCAATAAACAATAAGTTAATATTAAGAGACTTATGTTTTAGACACCATATTGCCTGTGTTTGCTGCATTTCGCCGACAAAAAATTATTCCAAACAGCTACAGCGAGGTTTTGAGTCTCAGTGATTCGTTCCTGAATGATTCAATCGTTTAAATGATTCAGTTCAGTCGCAACGACTCACTTATTAACAGTGACGTGCTGCCACCTGCTGGTGGTTTAATTTCACATTTAAAGTCTATTTTCATTTTAAAAATAATTTTAAATATCAGTATTCAATGTTTTATTTGCACTTCTAGGTCGGTGTTTATTGGCTGACTCGACTGCCAATCATCATTCTGACGTCAGCACGAACGTGAAGGTGTGGAGCCTGATCTATACTCGCCTCATCAGCACGAGCACGAAGGTGTGGAGCCTGATCTATACTCGCCTCATCAGCACGAGTGTGAAGGTGTGGAGCCTGATCTATACTCGCCTCATCAGCACGAGCACGAAGGTGTGGAGCCTGATCTATACTCGCCTCATCAGCACGAGCACGAAGGTGTGGAGCCTGATCTATACTCGCCTCATCAGCACGAGCACGAAGGTGTGGAGCCTGATCTATACTCGCCTCATCAGCACGAGCACGAAGGTGTGGAGCCTGATCTATACTCGCCTCATCAGCACGAGCGTGAAGGTGTGGAGCCTGATCTATACTCGCCTCATAAGCAGGAGCGTGAAGGTGTGGAGCCTGATCTATACTCGCCCCATCAGCACGTGCGTGAAGGTGTGGAGCCTGATCTATACTCGCCCCGTCAGCACGAGCGTGAAGGTGTGGAGCCTGGTCTATACTCGCCCCATCAGCACGAAACGAAGGTGTGGAGCCTGATCTATACTCGCCCGTCAGCACGGCGTGAAGGTGTGGAGCCTGCTCTATACTCGCCCCATCAGCACGAGCGTGAAGATCTGGAGCCTGATCTATACTCGCCGTGTCAGCACGAGCGTGAAGGTGTGGAGCCTGATCTATACTCGCCGCGTCAGCACGAGCGTGAAGGTGTAGAGCTTGATCTATATTCGCATCATCAGCACGAGCCTGAAGGTGTGGAGCCTGATTTATACTCGCTGCGTCAGCAGGAGCGTTAAGGTGTGGAGCCTGATCTATATTCGCCTCATCAGCACGAGTGTGAAGGTGTGGAGCCTGATCTATACTCGCCTCATCAGCACGAGCGTGAAGCTGTAGAGCCTGCTCTATACTCGCTGCGTTAGCACGAGCGTGAAGGTGTGGAGCCTGATCTATACTCGCCCCATCAGCACGAGTACGAAGGTGTGGAGCCTGATCTATACTCGCCCGTCAGCACGGCGTGAAGGTGTGGAGCCTGCTCTATACTCGCCCCATCAGCACGGCGTGAAGGTGTGGAGCCTGATCTATACTCGCCCGCGTCAACAGGCGTGGTGAAGGTGTAGAGCTTGATCTATATTCGCATCATCAGCATGAGCCTGAAGGTGTGGAGCCTGATTTATACTCGCTGCGTCAGCAGGAGCGTTAAGGTGTGGAGCCTGATCTATATTCGCCTCATCAGCACGAGTGTGAAGGTGTGGAGCCTGATCTATACTCGCCTCATCAGCACGGCGTGAAGCTGTAGAGCCTGCTCTATACTCGCTGCGTTAACCGGCGTGAAGGTGTGGAGCCTGATCTATGCTCGCCCGGCGTCAGCACGGCGTGAAGGTGTAGAGCTTGATTTATATTACGCCTCATCAGCACGGCGTGAAAGTGTAGAGCCTGATCTATACTCGCCGTGTCAGCACAAACGTGAAGGTGTAGAGCCTGATCTATACTCGCAGCGTCAGCACAAGCGTGAAGGTGTGGGCCTGATCTACTGCGCCTCATCAGCACGGCGTGAAGCTGTAGAGCCTGCTCACGCACTCGCTCTTTGGTTAACGGCGTGAAGGTGTGGGCCTGGTTTTAGCACGAGCGTGAAGGTGTGGAGCCTGGTTTAGTAATACTCGCCTCATCAGCACGAGCGCGAAGGTGTGGAGCCTGATCTATACTCGCCTCATCAGCACAAACGTGAAGGTGTGGAGCCTGATCTATACTCGCCGCGTCAGCACAAACGTGAAGGTGTAGAGCCTGATCTATACTCGCCGCGTCAGCACAAACGTGAAGGTGTAGAACCTGATCTATACTCGCCACGCGTCAGCACAAACGTGAAGGTGTAGAACCTGATCTATACTCGCCGCGTCAGCACAAACGTGAAGGTGTGGAGCCTGATCTATACTCGCCTCATCAGCACGAGCGTGAAGCTGTAGAGCCTGCTCTATACTCGCTGCGTTAGCACGAGCGTGAAGGTGTGGAGCCTGGTTTAGTAATACTCGCCTCATCAGCACGAGCGCGAAGGTGTGGAGCCTGATCTATACTCGCTGCATCAGCACGAGCGTGAAGGTGTGGAGCCTGATCTATACTCGCCGCATCAGCACGAGCGTGAAGGTGTAGAGCCTGATCTATACCGCCACGTCAGCACAAGCGTGAAGGTGTGGAACCTGATCTATACTCGCGTCAGCACAAGCGTGAAGGTGTGGAGCCTGATCTATACCGCCTCATCAGCACAAGCGTGAAGGTGTAGAACCTGATCTATACTCGCCTCATCAGCACAAAGCGTGAAGGTGTGGAGCCTGATCTATACCGCGCATCAGCACAGCGTGAAGGTGTGGAGCCTGATCTATACTCGCCTCATCAGCACGAGCGTGAAGGTGTGGAGCCTGATCTATACTCGCTGCATCAGCACGAGCGTGAAGGTGTGGAGCCTGATCTATACTCGCCTCATCAGCACGAGCACGAAGGTGTGGAGCCTGATCTATACTCGCCTCATCAGCAAACGGCGTGAAGGTGTGGAGCCTGATCTATACCGCCGCATCAGCACAAAGCGTGAAGGTGTGGAGCCTGATCTATACTCGCCTCATCAGCACGAGCGCGAAGGTGTGGAGCCTGATCTATACTTGCCTCATCAGCACAAACGTGAAGGTGTGGAGCCTGATCTATACCGCCATCAGCACAGCGTGAAGGTGTGGAGCCTGATCTATACTCGCCGCGTCAGCACAAGCGTGAAGGTGTAGCCTGATCTATACTCGCTGCATCAGCACAAAGCGTGAAGGTGTGGAGCCTGATCTATACCGCCATCAGCACAAACGTGAAGGTGTGGAGCCTGATCTATACTCGCCTCATCAGCACAAGCGTGAAGGTGTGGAGCCTGATCTATACTCGCCGCGTCAGCACAAGCGTGAAGGTGTGGAGCCTGATCTATACTCGCTGCATCAGCACAAGCGTGAAGGTGTAGAGCCTGATCTATACCGCGCATCAGCACAAATGTGAAGGTGTGGAACCTGATCTATACCGCTGCATCAGCACGAGCGTGAAGGTGTGGAGCCTGATCTATACCGCCATCAGCACAAAGCGTGAAGGTGTGGAGCCTGATCTATACCGCCTCATCAGCACGAGCGTGAAGCTGTGGAGCCTGCTCTATACTCGCTGCGTTAGCACGAGCGTGAAGGTGTGGAGCCTGGTTTAGTCTAATACCGCCTCATCAGCACGAGCGCGAAGGTGTGGAGCCTGATCTATACTCGCCTCATCAGCACGCGTGAAGGTGTGGAGCCTGATCTATACCGCCTCATCAGCACGAGCGTGAAGGTGTGGAGCCTGCTCTATACTCGCCTCATCAGCACGAGCGCGAAGGTGTGGAGCCTGATCTATACTTGCCTCATCAACACAAACGTGAAGGTGTGGAGCCTGATCTATACTCGCCGCGTCAGCACAAACGTGAAGGTGTAGAACCTGATCTATACTCGCCGCGTCAGCACAAACGTGAAGGTGTAGAACCTGATCTATACTCGCCGCGTCAGCACAAACGTGAAGGTGTAGAACCTGATCTATACTCGCCGCGTCAGCACAAACGTGAAGGTGTGGAGCCTGATCTATACTCGCCTCATCAGCACAAACGTGAAGGTGTGGAGCCTGATCTATACCGCCTCATCAGCACAGCGTGAAGGTGTGGAGCCTGCTCTATACCGCCTCATCAGCACGAGCATGAAGGTGTGGAGCCTGATCTATACTTGCCGCCAGCACAAACGCGTGAAGGTGTGGAGCCTGATCTATACCGCCGGCGTCAGCAAAAGCGTGAAGGTGTAGAACCTGATCTATACTCGCCGCGTCAGCACAAACGTGAAGGTGTAGAACCTGATCTATACTCGCTGCGTTAGCACAAACGTGAAGGTGTAGAACCTGATCTATACTCGCCGCATCAGCACGAGCACGAAGGTGTGGGCCTGGTTTATACTTGCCGCGTCAGCACAATCAGCGGACGGAGCGCAACGGAGGATTTGGTTTTCAAACTAAAGTAAAAGACCGCTTCTTAAACCAGAGAAGGTAAACATGTTGGTATTCTTGTAGAAAAAAAAACATGCAAGTTCTGTCAGCGACAGCCAGTTTAGTTTAACTTTTCTTTTGTTTTGAAAAGCTTATCTTTGCTGTTTACCTCACGTTACGCTATGGAAGATTTCCTTAATTTTCTTATATTATTATTTATTTGATTTCTCAGTGTTTGCTAAAAATTCAGTAATTTTATTAGTCTGTATATAATACAGCATGTGATGTGTCCTATGCCATGCCTCGTCTTTATTCGTTTTTGTTAATAAATCTTATTTAAGCTAGTTTGTCATTGTAGCATACAGTTTTCTTGTAGTTGTGCTTTTTAATTAAGAATAATAATGAATACATCTTTTGTTTTAGACTTAAAAAGTGAAAGGTGTGTAGATATAAGAAAAACAGACAATTATCTTTTCTTGTAAAACGTGACACCAAGATCGCGAATTTGAAAGTGAAAGTACAAGAAAAAAGGATTTTCAGTTCACAAAATTTAAATCACAAATAATACTGATGAAAAAGAACGGGTTGAATGTTGAACACTTTCGTTACCATATAACTATAAACTATGATAAAAGTTAATCAGCATTCATTTATTAATCAAATGTTGTATCAAAAATAAAATTATAATAATAATTGTAACCAAATTATGTGCTTGTGTGACCAACTGAGGAAGTGCGACCAGTGGGAAGAATGAGTTTAGAGCCCTGTACTGTTAAATTTGCACTTTTAAACATCCTCTCACTTAAAAATAAATCACTTTTAGTCAATGGTAATAACTTGTCCTTGGAATACTTTAGTATTGTGCTAATAGTTGCTCCACATATTCTATTTATCATTATTTATTGGCCTCTAAATTCTCTCAAGCCTGTTATCAGCATTTTAATATTCACATAGACAATGCTAGAATCAATTCTGTACAAGAACAATTTAAACATTTTGATTTGACTCAGCAGGAGCCACACACAATAACTTTAACAGATTTACTTATCAGTAAGAGTCTAAACATTTAATCTGTTGTCATTAAGGATTTAGCACTATCTGATTATTTCTGTGTGGTCTGTACAGTGTGTGCATAATTATTAGGCACATTGATGTTATGGTCATATTTTTTTCCAAGCACATTTTACCAATTCCAAACCACATCAATCTTTATAACTACTATTAATTTTGTATTTAATCATTTATAAGTGCTATATGATTGTCCATGAAGACTGGAAGTGAAAAACCAGGAGTGCATAATTATTAGGCATGTTTTTTTTTACAGATAAAAAGAGCCAAAAAAGAGAATTAAATCAAAAATTATTAAATCAGAAATACATCTGAAATTTGGCATTTAGATCACAGTATTGATTACCACTGTTTGAATAATGCAGCTCAGAGGGACATGGGGTGCTTTAACTCTGCAAGACAGACTATTACAGGAGATGCATAAACAATGTTTTGATATTTTAGACATAAACATTGAAAACTGATGTTTGAAATTCATTTGTAAAAATTAAGATACTTTAAATGTGACATTAAAACCACCAGTAGGTGGCAGCACATCACTGTTTATGAGTGAGTCATTGCGATTGAACGAATCATTTAAACCAGTCACTGTAATTCATTTGTCTGCATATAATTTGCACTCTCTTTTTGTAACACCTGATTCATATAATCAGGGAAATTTTAAGTGCTTGCAGGATGAACTGTGTAGTTGACATGTATATGTATAAAATAAAATAAATACAATTGAATACCATATGAGCAGGGTAGCAATGTCTATATTACCATATTAAACAGTAAAATTACTGTTACCAAGCAAATTAAATCAGTATCAGAACATGTATTAATGGATATGCATGCAAACACAGAAGCTACATCTGAAGTGGCATTTAGATCTTCATAAATTGATACACTGTTTAATGCAGGACATATGCTTTAACCTGCAATTACAAATGCATAAACAATGTTTTGATATTTTAGACATAAATTGAAAACTATGTTTGAAATTATTTGTAAAAATTAAAATAGAACTTTAAATGTGAATTAAAACCACCAGTAGGTGCAGCACATCACTGTTTATGGTGCGAGTCATTGCGATTGAACCGAATCATTTAAACGATTGATTCATTCAGGAACAAAACACCATCATGCGCTCAAAGACGCAAAAATAGTGCTGTGGCAGTTTTTGGAAATATGGTATTTAAAACGTAAGTCTCTTAATATTAACTGAACTGTTGTATAAAAATCAATATCACATTTGTAATCATGCTGACTTTTGGAGAGAAAAAAAACGTCACTCTTTGTGTGATATTAACTATATGAAATAATATAAATATAGGCTATACATTTTCTCCCCATATCTTAAATTATGTGATCATTCAAAATGCATTTTAATAGACTGAATCATGCAGTGAAAGAAGGCACTCACACACTAATGCGTATGCACACTATGTTAACTTATTTGTTCATTCTCAGCCAGCAGGTGTCGCGTTTGGCACAAATATAACGGTTTTCCCAGTAAAGGCAGAACACAAAGCAGCGGAGCACCAGACTTTGAACTTGCAACGTTCATGTTTATTTAACGAAATCATAGCCTTTTGAAGTTTAATCGTCCTATTAAGCCATATCGCAAATCTGGTATTTTTGTGCCAAAATTTAAGACCACCTGAAATCATAATTAAGACCTTTTTAAGGCTAAATTTAAGACTTTTTAATACCCCGCGGATACCCTGAGCATCTCAAACTCCATCTCTGCATGTTGTTGTGAGTTTGGATTTATTATAACGTTCATCTGGGAACGCAACGTGCGCCATTTCATCAGATTTGTAAGGTAAATAATTTATAAATATACGCAAACATCGCAGTTTCAAAATAAAAGCTCAACCCCTCACTCCGATTTTACACGTTTTGATGTCCACATATTAATTTAATTACAGTGGCTATAGCATTTCTGTCTTAAAGAAAAGGCCAAATATTAAATATTAAGAAAACATTTGAATTAAATGGTGCTTGGTCAATATTAAACAAGGATTAGATTGCGCAGTAATGTGTAAAAACAATCGTCAGGCCGTTGGCGCCCCCTGCAGGCCTTTGTTGTAATATGTAATCTACATTAGCTCTATTGTTTATAATACTTTATGTATTTTGACAGTTTTGTTAAAAAAAACCATATGATTTATTGCTTTTGACACTTATGATACTTTGATCATTATTATTGCCTCATTGCTATTATATATGTATTTTAAGTCATTTTAAAAGCTGTTGTTCACTTGTATCTAATTTTATTAGCACAAAACAAATTAATTATACTTATAGGGCCCTATGAAATCCATTTATTTCCAAATTCAGTTTTTTCCACTTTCATTTTTCTATACTCTGTTTTAATGATAACATTTAATTGTATTAATAAAAAGGCCTGTCTAATTAATTTAGTTTTACAGTTTTATATTTACCAAATTCTGTTTTACATTATTTTATGGATTCCGTTTTAATGGTTCCAAAATATTTTAATAATCAAAAGCATCTGCAATTAATAGATTTTATTATTGCTTTTCAGAAATACTGCATATTTACATTTTTCACCTAAATAAATTCTGCTAAATACTCCTTTAAAAAGTGTTTTTTGATTATAATTGTATTATTAGACTAGAACACGAGGATATGTTGTAATTCTTACACTATAATACTGAACTGATTTCAGTGATTTGGACACTTGCTTCTTGCACTCTATGTTGCACTTTACTTTTGCTTTAAAAAAAGGATTTCATAGAAATTTGGATTTCATTTGGTTTAATAAAATATAGTTTAATAAAAAGTAAAATAATAGATTTTTTGTGGGAAACTAATCATTTAGATTAATCGATAAATTAGTCGATAGATTAATCTAAATAAAACTAGTCATTAGTGGCAGCCCTAAACTCAGCCCGTCAGATGCTCTGAGAGAAAGGCTGCGTGTGAGGCTGACAGAGACTGTACTTGAGCTGTTTAATGTGTTTGAGATGTGCTGTTTACCTTAATACTTCAAACTTACATTTTACAGGTATATTCTCCATCTATTCTGCCGCTATACATTCTCAAGCTTGTTATAGCAGGATTGATTCTGATTGGCTGACTGTCAATGTTTTATCGCTCAACAGCTGGAAAAAAAAGTGATTCCAACAATATCGTTCCTCTGTGCCTTTATCGATATAGCTGTGGACTTAATATTGAGAACGATTTTCAGAACTATATCTTTATTGTTATCTTTAAGGTGCGTTCACACCAGATGCGAATGAAGCGAATAAATCGCGTTATTCGCGCGTAGTTGGACGCTTGAACATTTTGAGTTTAACGTTACTCACTTCATTCGCGCGTGAAATTCACTACACAACAGACGTGAATTCGCGTCATGGGCGGGGCTTCTCCCAGGCAGCGCCGCGGAATTCGCGCCACCTCATTCGCGCGAATAGCGCTGCAGGATTGTCTATCGCGTCTTTGCATTGACTTAACATGCAAATCATTTGCACGTACCGCTTCATTCGCGTCTGGTGTGAACGCACCTTTATAGTTATGGTCCTTGGTGTGAACGGGACTTAAGACAGTTCTGGGAAGCAAATATACAAAAATACTTTGATCACAGACTTTCTTCTGGCATTTCAGAATGACCATAACAACATGTCAGATGCTATGGAACGAGATCAGTCTGCTGGTTAGTCACATGACTTTTTTGATGCGCATGGAGGAATTTATTCAGAAAATGCATTTCCATCTGCCATTATTTGCATTAACCCTTTTTAAGTAAAAAAACACCTCAAGTGAGCGTAAAAACTTTTTTGCAGATTTATTCGCAATTTGGTGCTTGGTGTATTAAAAACAGGGCGTAACTATTGTTTTGGACTGCAGGCTTAAGCATGCAAGTACAAAAAGACGATAGATGTGTTTTACCTATAAGTTTCCTGGCCCACTTCTTGTCTAGTCTGCAAGCGGTTTAACCCACAGTACATAAACCTTTCTCTCTTACCGAACTGGATTGTTGGTTGGTGAGCATTAGGTTGATCATTTCCTTCAACAGATCATCCACTTTGCTGAAGTGCTGCACTGAACACCCTCCTCGACTCAGGGTCTGTGCCACCACCTGTGTGGCATGATGCAGCTGCTTTGGGTGATGCAGAGGCTGTCCAACATGCGCCTGCCGGAAAACCTCCACCACAGAATCCAGCAACTGCACTACTGAATCCCAGACCACATCACCATCAGTACACAGAGACGACTCATAGCCTCTGCTCAAGCCACTCAGACAGCGTAGGAACTGCATGCGTTTTAGCAGCCTGTGATCCTGGCGCCATTTCCAGTCCTGGAGGGAAAAGCTCTGACTGTTTGGAGGAGTCGGAGGCAAGCAAGGTCCCCGAGCAACATATATCTGTGTTTGTGAGCTGTTATCAGTGTCACAGCCAGAGTCGCCCTTTAACAGATGTGGGTCGTCTTGAGAGAGTTCTTTGGCAATCTCTTGACCTGTGAAAGCAAAACACAGACATAATCAGACAGTGTCCAGAGTAGACGTCTAAACTCATTTTTTTCAATAAAGATTAAACATTTCTCCTTTGTTTTGTACTCTTGGGCCTTTTTCATGCCTGGCCTGCTTGGAGCATGTGTTTCAGAACCTGGCACAATTTCTCCTTTAGTTCAGCTTGTTTAGGCATTTATAAACACAAGGCTCATATAAACACAGCAATCACGCTCAAGATCCACACCACATCAACCTTAATTCAAAATGGAAAACGTGTTACGTAAAAAGCATCAGTGTTTACTTCTAAGAGTGAGCACATCAGTGATCGAAGTGCCGTACACCCCCTACACCCTGAATCTTGTCTAATAGCTTTTCTGTGCAGAATGTGGTCTCGAAAAGCCTTTATTCCCACTAAGTGATATATAGTAGTATAGCTTAATAGAGCTAACTCAATCCACCCTGATGCATGAAGCTATAGGCTCTGTGCACAAGGGTAGCAACGAACTTCCGCTGTCGCCAGAAGTCGGGATATCAGTTTCCGGTTTACTTCCTGTCTTCATCCTCATCCGTAACCAAACAAGATGAGTGCTGCTGTATGGAAAAAGAAGTATAATGTGCGTGACTCATTTAAGCTTCAGAGAACTGAGGTTGAATCTACGAATCACTGCTGTGTGCCACATTGCTCGGCTTCAGGTCTGTATAACAGCCATTTGAGCTTCCACCGCTTTCCCAAGAACACCAGCCTTCGTGCACGGTGGCTGCACAAAATAAAGAGGGCGGGATTACAGGGATTGACTTTCGTCAATCCGGGATTACATCACTCTTAAAGCCTGACATGGCCATCATGGTGGACAAAGGATTCTTGGTGGATGACCTTGTACCTGGGACTGTTCATCGTCCTTGCTTCCTCTCCAAGCGGACCCAAATGTCAGAGGAGGATGTTCTGAAGACACAGTCCATTGCTCGTTTGAGGGTGCATGTCGAAAGGATAATCAGAAGAGTGAAAGAGAATAAACTCTTTGATACCACTATCCATCTCTCCATTGCAGGCAGCATAAACCAACTCTTCACAGTTGCTTGTCTCCTTTCAAATTACCAAAATGGACCTCTGGTCAAGAAATGGAGATCGGAAGTGTGATATTGTAAGCCATATCTTCTAAATAAATCAATATCAACTGTTTTTCAGTGTCCAACAGACATAATTCATAAGAATAACATTTTGTAAATTTCCTTTGATGTCATTTGTCTTTTGACTCTTTTTTTTGTAAAAACTTGAAGGTGCAAAATAATAATAATACAAAAAAACACCTAAAAATCACAGGCATGGTCATGTAATCATTTAGTTACAGTAATAATTGACTGGTCTTTTTTGAGGGGTGTAAAAACTTTTATTGTGCTCAATCATAACTTAACATTCACTTGTAATGGTAACACAGAGCAAAAAAACATTTAAGTGCATTTTATTTCGAATCCTGCATAGAGCTGCAACAATTACTCAACTGATTGGTTATCTATTATTGTCTATTAAATGAATCAACTTTTTATTAGACATTTCTGCAGATAGACATTGAAATAAAACCTGTCTACTTTCTCTCTGATCACATCCAACACACCATTGTCTCTGTAAATTCTTTGAATGAGTATGTCTTCCTCAGTTGAAACTACAAAATCACACCAATTCATTCCTGTCATTAGCATCTGCCCCTGTACTTGCCAGTAGTAAGCATGTGTTTGTTGTAGCTCCAATTTGCCTGACTTCACTTTGAGATATGGGCAGTCAACATAGCTTTAACATTCGGGCATTTCATCTCAATCAGCCCAAACTGACATGGCTCTGAAGGGTCAAAGATTAACCCATCTGGAGATGCCAGCCAAGGAGCATCCAGATGAATGACAAATCCACAGGGGTAGTGGTTCACCCTTTTCATCTGGCAGTATTCACAGATAGCATCTGCCTCTAATTCGAGCCCCCTCTTCATAGCCACCGTCTGACGGGTTCCTTGCAGTATCCGGTTAGCCAGACTTTCTTCAGAGTTCTCTCTGAACCTGGCAGATCTCCCTGAAACGTGAGGCAGTCAGTCTATGCCTTCTTAGCTGATGCCATTCAGTACATGAACTTTGTTCTCTGGTAGCACATTCAAAATTGTGCGCCATGTCCCAGTGACTTCAGACTCCTATGGTGTAGCTGTTGTGGTTCAGTACAGACAAACATGCAACTGGATGGCTGTGGCGGTAACCCTGAAGAGGCACAGATGGACGTGGTGGGGCAGCATTGAAGGACAGGTTTCTTTTTGCTGTTCAAGTTATTTAGGATACAGTTAGAAGTTAAATGTAGTTAGAAAATATAGCCAACAGGTCTATAATAATTTGTTACATTTATATAGCACTTTCTAGACACTCAAAGCGCTTTACATGGATAGGGGGAATCTCAACTCAATGCAAACTTACCAAAGTTCTGGGCTTGTGCCACTGCTGTTCCCCTTCAGTACAGCTTAGCACAGGAGGGACCGCCGGCACATTCAGCTGTGAGTAATGTGCTGACTGGAACAGCAAAGCAACACAGTGGTTGCATAATGCTGCTCCAGCAACACATGTGCAGCTGTGTTGAATCAGCTCAACCGGACTTGAATCTTTCAGTACCACCTGCATCAGTAAAATATGATAGTAAATACTTATGTATCTTAGGTTGGTAACGGTTTAATCATTTGTTTAGGACATAATCTTGTGTTTACTTTTTTTAGATCTTATATTCTATATAAACAGACCAAATGTCATGTATTTCTATATGTTTGATTAGATTATGTTTTGTAATGTGCTAACTGCGTTAGATCAAAATCCCTAATCGTTTATTTGAAACACATGATAGCCTAATACCTTTAACACAAGATTACATCTTAAATGAATGAGTTGAGGAAAACTTGAACAAGAACATATTTTACCCGGAGGGGACTGGCTAGGTAAACTTACCTGCCTACTAATACTGACTTCATTAGATTTGAAAGTTACATTAAACCTGAATGACCTTAGCTCAATCCCCTGGAACATCAGGAACACCGGGTTATAATAATTAACAAGTTATAACATGAACAAGAACACATGCAGTAACCCGAATGGGGACCAGCAAGGTAAACTCACCTGTCAGTTTTACGTACTAATTTAAGAGTTATATTAAACATGAATTACCTTAACTAAATCCCCAGGAACATTAGAAATGTCGGGTTATTAAAGTAACAAGCTTATAACTGTTGGTTTATAAGTCCTAGCTTTGCCATACACTCAAACTGTGAGGTTTCTCAGCTTTCCTCATGAATCTGTAGCACAATGACCTGACAATGACTTCACCTGTGCCCTGATCTTTAGTAGAAACTGAGAGGGGGAGAAAGTTAATACAACTGATGATTCTATACTAACGTTACACTACAAATAAACACGTCGCTAACTTGCTTAGCCACTAGCTGTCGGCACACCACATTAGATTAAACTACTTACCCTCGTAGTTTTGGATATAACTTGATATGTACAGCTTGAATCCTTTGTCCCGCTTGCTTGTTGGAGCAGAGGACCGGGCATCAACGATGCGGTGTACATCGCTAATGCTTATTTTTGGCAGATCTTGAAGACATCTTGTAAACACTGACATTTTGCGCGGTGCGAGAGCAAACCGGAAACTGACATCCCGACTTCTGGCGACAGCGGAAGTTCGTCGCTACCCTTGTGCACAGAGCCTATTAGCAGAATCCCAGAACATACACAGGTGCACTCTGACCTATGAGAAGTCAGATTTACTCACATGTGACTTGCATAAATAGGCTACATTTTGGTACACTCTGAAATGCTGCCTTGGGAAAGTGAACGAAGAAAGCAACATTGTAAAAATGTAGGTCCCTGTTTCAGAACAAAGCAAACTGAAAACGCTCTTCAAACACTTGATAGTGTAAAATGTGCTTATATTAAAGGTTGAATTATATACCTTATACACCTTCTATATAGTATTTTGTCTTTACGTACAAAAACACAACCTTTTTCTTGATGTGAAATCAAATCCAACTACAGACTCAGAATGTGGATTCAACACAATAAAGAAATGGATTTAAAACGTTGGTAGAGAAAAGCTGAAGTGTGTACATGTTAGGACTTCTTGGAAAAGTAAATTAAGTCAAGGATTAAAACGGCTCACCTTCGGTCTTAATTTGCGGATTTGTAAAAAGTGGCACTAATTATTTGTGCAAATTGTTTTCGTGAGGTTGAGATAGGGCTTTTGTGTAGGGATGGGTCACGATTTTTGAATATTCGAATATTCTATTTAATTATAGAATATCGATTAGGTTGTGCGATTATTTTCTAAAGGTGTACCAGGGCTTGACAATAAAGACTGTCCGATGACATGAAGGACGCTCGGATTTGTCACTTGCCAGATCGGGCCACTGCAGGTGGTCACTATTGTATCATTTGCATGCGTTTTTAAGCCTTGTTTGTTTAAAAATGTAAGCGATTAAAAAGCATTTGGGCGCGAAAGACAACTCCTTTTAGTACATGCGCGCTGTGTTCTGTTCTGTGTGAACAGCGCGAGCACATACAACCGGTCTGACACGCGCGAGCGCCTGAACGGGCAAATACATGAAGTATGTCAAACTACCTCTCTTGGCAAGTAACTTTAGCAATAATTAATCTATATTGAATTTATATACTGGAGTACAGATGCACAGATCAACAGGATATTTGTTTGTTTTATTTTAGAGCATCTTCTGTTCCGTTCTTGAACACAAACTGCCCTGTCGGCACTCGGACGCGGCACACAGTGTGAGCGCTAACCATGCCGGAGAACGAACTTCTGATACGTGCAGCCTGATTGCGTGAACAATAGACCTGTTAAACAATATATTGTGAGAGGGCCGTTTGTTACAGCGTCCCAAACAACTCAAAATAATAAACCAAAGTTAACAAAACGATGCACTCCACAGAGTGCTTCTCTGCCACCTTCACGTCCTGTTTCCCATTAATGAAGCCGTGACGAGCTCCCTGCATTCAAATTATTCGTTTTTTGCTGAAATAATAACGTAATATTCCACTGGTTGATATATTATATTTATATGCAAAATATTTGTGTTGTTTTTCGTGTTAAATGTGAAGAATGACAGGTTGGATGCCACACTTATAATTTTTTTTTTTTGGCAGACAGGTGTAATTTTCACTTTAACTTCAGGCAATGTATAACATGATTTTATGATCGTAATTTTGACTTTATTCTTAAAATATTATGACGTTAATTATTTAATTATTTATTTGAGAAAGATAAACTGATCAAACTTGCGCTGGCCGCTTGGTATTTAAAAAAAACTAAAACTTGAATTTAACAAAAATAAGATGCTCCAATCATATTTCTAAATTAAATTAATAAAGAAAGGAAACAAAATAATGACCAATTTGCTATAAAAAAACTGAACTATTTTAATGGCTCAGCTAGAGAGAGAGAGAGAGTTCTAATTGTGAACAACACTCCCGTCTTCTTCCCGAGCATGTGAACATGTTCATTTAATATATTTATATATATGAAATAGGTTATTGTTATGAAGACAGACGTTAAAATTAATGTTCACATAATAAGTGCCGTCATTCAGGCGGTTCACAATATGTTTTAGCGCGTAATATGTTTTAAGAATGATATTCTGTTTAGCGCACAATATGTTTAACGCTTAATATTCATTGATGCATTAATCAGATTTAAGATTTTCTTTTTAATAATATGAATGTTCATGCTCATTTTTAAAATGGAAATGTCCTAGCCTTATGAGCAGTTGATAATCGACGGACTGTTCTGTTAATAAATGCCTCCTTCGGTTATGTTATATTAATATGTTTCAGCACTCATACTTTACAACCATTAATTTTCTTGGGTTAAGATAGACTATTCTCTAATTAATTAAACAGTGTGTTATCATACAGATTGAAAGCCTGGATGGTCTCTCTCCCTCTCTCTCTCTGTGTGTGTGTGTGTGTGTGTGTGTGTGTGTGTGTGTGTGTGTGTGTGTGTGTGTGTGTGTGTGTGTGTGTGTGTGTGTGTGTGTGTGTGTGTGTGTGTGTGTGTGTGTGTGTGTGTGTGTGCGTGTGTGCGCGTGGGTGGGCAGGTGCATGCCCGGGAGGGGTGCGATTTTCGAATAGTAATCGAATAATACCCAGTGATTATCGAATATTACTTTTGCTTAAAATGCCCATCCCTACTTTTGTGTTGATCATTTTTGTGATGGCTGGGTGGTGTGGCTCGAAAAGTGGCAGCAGTGTGGCTGTTTAGCAGTCTTATCACTTACAGGAAGTATCTGTTTCTAAAGTGTGTTTAATCTGCATGGAATGCTTCTGTACTAATTCCCACACAGACAAACACAGATATTGAGTGAGGTCACTGAGAATATGCCTGACCTTACGAAGACATCCACCTGGGGCAGATTTGTGATCTGAACTTTTTTGGCAAAAATCTCCCCACTTATTTTGTCACATGCTAGATCACGTTCATGAAAGGCCAAGTGCCACACATAAATAAAAAAATGCACAAGCCATGTTATGGCTTATGTTATGCAGCTCATGAGTCAACAGGAAGTGATGCAGTGAAAAGGAACAAAAAGGCAACTGCAATTTCCATTGCAATGTGTGCTTTTGATTCAATGCAGTGACTTTTGAGTCCCTTTGCTTGCTGCACTTCCTCGTAACATGTCCCAGCACGATAAAATGTTAAGTGACAGAGCGGTGAGTAAATGCAGGTTCTCTGTAGTTCAGAACGCATTCAGGACGGATAGCATTTCCATTACAAATGCAATATGGTTATATGAGTTTCTGACTACCTCTGTAGGTGTTTTAGTCATGTGATTGCAGAACTTTCTAAACCCCATTTCCATCTGTAATTTAAACAGAAGAGTGTGTGTGTGCGTGTGTGTGTGTGTGTGTCTGTGTATACAGGTTTATTTATCCTGGTGGGGACTTAAACCTGAATACACACAGACTCATAGGGACTCGTGTCATGGTGGGGACCTAATTTAAAGTCCCCATGGGTACAAAAGCTTATAAATCATACAGAATGAGTTTTTTTATAAAGTAAAAATACACAACGTTTCCTGTAAGGGGTAGGTTTAGGGTGATAGAAAATACGGTTTGTAAAGTATAAAAACCATTATGCCTTCGGAGAGTCCTTACAAGGATAGCTGACAAGAATCTGTGTGTGTGTGTGTGTGTGTGTGTGTGTGTGTGTGTGTGTGTGTGTGTGTGTGTGTGTGTGTGTGTGTGTGTGTGTGTGTGTGTGTGAGTGCGTGTGAGTGTGTGTGTGTGTGTGTGTGTGTGTGTGTGAGTCTGTGTGTGTGTGTGTGTGTGTGTGTGTGTGTGTGTGTGTGTGTGTGTGTGTGTGTGTGTGTGTGTGTGTGTGTGAGTGTGTGTGTGTGTGTGCATGTGTGTCTGTGTGAATATACATTTAATGATAAAAAATATAAGATTAAGATAAGAGCAAAATGCACATTAAAAACATGTCGTTGAAGCACGTCCTAGATAAACATAATACCCACTTATTAACTAACAATCAGGTATTTTGAAGATGCATAAATAAAGATAGCTGCAAACAGAATACTATACAGTGACATCAACATTATCAACATTAACAAAATAATCATATTGATTCAAGCATTTAAACCATTACATGTTAATTACTTGTAAGTACAAAGAAGTTCTTCACTCTGTCCCAAACACAATTTGGGGTCAATATGAATGAACTCAGTAAGGTGGATATGTACCCTATCAGTTATTTTCAGTTCTATGCGGCCCCCTAGTGTCACAGTTGTGTAATTTAGAGAATAACATTTGTTATGTCAAGATAACGAGAAAATATTAAGCTGTGATAATAAGAAAACAACTTTTGTTATGTCGAGATCACGAGAAAACAAGAAAGAAAAATAATAATAATCCTTGATCTCTAAGGACTTCCGCGGATAAAGGCATTTTCATAAACAAATGTTTAAGATTTGATCAATTGTTTTGAATTTTGCAGGCCTGAAACAAAGGGATATTAAGTCCTACCATGTCCTGGCCCATCATTACTCTTCTTCTTGAACAGTAGGCGAGTGAGCAACAGCTCTTGTCTGAGACGCAGCACATCTTCCTGAAGACTTCGAGCTGTAGACCTCCAGCCTTCATCCTGCTGTCTGAGTCTGTCAGCCAGAGATTCAGCGAACGGCCTGGCTCCTCCCGACGGGCTGATCTTAATAACAGCCACGGCCACAGCCAGTCTAGAGACTCTCATATACCAGCTCACCGCTCCTACAGAGATAACACAACAAATCATCGTATGCAAGAACTAGTCCACTTCTGACATCACGTCCACAGAGAAAACATGAGTCATGTGAGTTTATGTGTTATATGTGAACCTGCTTTTGTCCTTGTACCTTAACAAATGCAGATAATCACATGAACTTAAATGAACACTTGTGAGGGTTTTAAAGCAGTGTTGTGCCAAGGACACTAATCACGCTGTGATAAATACAAAAACCCCTGGGTCCTTCTCAGAAAGACTAGTGATGTAACCCTCATTCAAATCCCCACGTTTTCAAGTCAAACTAAATTATAACACAGATTGTACATAGTTAAATTATTCTTTGTCCAGTTTAATTTAGTTTTTAGTTTCTTTAGTTCATACCCCTGCTAAAAAAACAACAATAGAAGCCCAACAGAAACAATCACAGAAATTCCAATGGTTTCCATTAAAATACATTAGCTTTTTCCAGTAAAACCATTACAAAATTCATTTTGTAGTGTGTTTTGGGCATTTTTCCAAGAGGATTTGACATCCCACCAATAGAATCCATCACATACCAGTAAGACACCATTATAGTTTCCATTAAAACCAATATAACCTTTACATTTTCTATTGTGTTTTGGAGAGGGTTCTATTGTTTTTTTCAGCAGGGACAACTTAATGGTGGATTGCAGGAACTATTTTATTTGACAATGCTTTACATTTTTTGTGTTAAAATGACAAAAACAACAACATGGGATTATTTAAAAAGTGGAGATCTGAAGTGGATATATTAGTGGATATATAAGAACATGTGAGCTTTTTTTTAGAAAACTTAAGAGTTTGTTTTGTATGTCATGTCATGCTGTCACATACAGGTGCATCTCATAAATTTGAATGCAGCGGAAAAGTTCATTTATTTCAGTAATTCAACTCAAATTGTGAAACTCGTGTATTAAATAAATTCAATGCACACAGACTGAAGTTTAAGTGTTTGGTTCTTTTAATTGTGATGATTTTGGCTGGTGTGCTTAAACTACTTCAGTCTGTGTGCACTTTATTTAATACACCAGTTTCACAATTTGAGTTGAATTACTGAAATAAATTTCTTCTAATTTATTGAGATGCCCCTATAAACAGTCCCTAAAGAGACAACGAGGACAAACAAATTACAATTGACAGCCACAAAACTTTAGCTGGAAATCAACTGCAAATATAAATCTTTCAATGTCTTATGCTTGATGCTTAAAAAACAATTGCCATGTTCACTGTTTATAAGGGATGATGGATTTTCATATTTTTTAAAAAAAGCAATTGATACATTCATTCAACAACAAGGCATATAAACATGTAACTACTTTTTTTCAGATTGAACACAGTACTTGCGCTACACTACAAAATGGAGTAAAATAGTGCAGAAGTGTGTGATGGGACACACCTATAGTGTATAGTGTAGTGGTTTTCAATCCTGCTCTGCACATTTTGTATGTCTCCCTAATCAGACACACCCAATGTAGTTCTAGCAGTCTGTACTAACGAGCAGATGAGTGGAATCAGGTGTGTTAGATAAGCGAGACATAAGGGTGCAGGACAGGTTTGGGTTGCACAGGTGTACAGTGTAAGTTCATGGAATGACTTGGAACACAAATAAGGCTCAGTGGTGCTAACATGGGGGCGGGGAGGGCTAATGTCCCTGCTGAGTTTAGCTCCAACCCTAATCAAACACACCTGATGCAGCTAATCAAGGTCTTCAGGATGAAGTTAAGTATTTTTTTTCAGGGTTTGAGCTAAACTCTGCAGAAGAGTGGCCCTCCAGGATCAAGAGAAGCCCACCCCCGTGTTAACTGAATACAAACCTAACAGACCATTCAGATCAAGTCCGAAATACCAAGGTTTCATTCAAAACAAGGAGAATCTGCTTTTAGCTATTATGCCACACATAGTTCGAAGTTTTTATTCTTAACTGTTTGAATTATTGTTTGTATTACTTTTAATTTAAAGCATTTTGAATTACCGTTGCGTATGAAATGTGCTATATAACGTTAAATAAACTTGCCTTGACTAAGGCGGCGCCAAAAATATGTAACGTTAGTTCACGTCAAACAAGTCAAGAAAACTCCATCGTTTAGAAGAAACAACATGTTGACGATTGTAGTTTGGAAACGTCTTTGATGAACTGTTTCCACAGCAATGTAAACCTCTGGTGATCTCGTCAGTATAACACGGCACAGATGACAACTTTAGATTTGATACGCTAATGTGGGACGGTAACGTTACTTAACACGGTTTTTGCAGCAACATGCTTTTTGAATTATACCATCCAATAATCACTTTAAAAACTCAATAAGAGTTTTGACTGTGCCAACGTTTTGTAGCGTTAATTTATCGCTAACGTTAGATTATCATTAACCTGAATCGTGTGTGACGTTACTGAGTGATATTACCTTCATAACCTGAGGCAGATTTCTCCTCCATTCTTCTCCAAACATTAGGATGTCAATCTGAGACGCTTAATACATGTCAAACTAACGTCAAAAAAAGTTTGTTTCTTGAAAATCCATTGATAAATAACTTCTAATTGACGAGAGTGCAACCAAACAGTCAACGCTCAACATAACAGACACGCCCCCTCACAAATGCCCCGCCCATTCTAATGAATATTCATAAAACAGAAACAGGGGACAGAATGCGGCCATATAATTGGTCAGGCACGTTGAGTCAAAGCATAACACGCTTTTAACTTTTCAGTGAACACAATTTAAAGTGCACAATTTCAAGGCTGCTACAGTTTCTCAGTGCTATTATTTAGGCATAAATCAACGGTTGCTCTTTCTTTTCTCTACAGTCAATGCACAATGTTCAGCACTTTGGTGTAAAGTCAAAACAATCCAAGCCTAGGCTAGACCACTCCATCATTATTACATGTGTGAGACGAGAGAGAACAGTTAGAGAACACGTGTTGTTCTCTATAACTAGACGGCGCTGTTTCTCATGTGTGTTACACTTTCATAGGTCTGGTGAGGGTTACTGTATACAATTAAATGTGACCCTGGACCACAAAACCAGTCTTAAGTGTCAAAATTGAGATTTATACGTCATCTGAAAGCTGAATAAATAAGCTTTCCACTGATGTATGGTTTGTTTTGACAATATTTGGCCGAGATACAACAATTAGAAAATCTGGAATCTGAGGATGCAAAAAAATCTAAATATTGAGAAAATCACCTTTAAAATTGTCCAAATGAAGTTCTTAGCAATGCATATTACTAAACAAATATTACGTTTCGATATATTTATGGTAGGAAATTTACAAAATATCTTCATAGGACATGATCTTTACTTAATATCCTAATGATTTTTGGCATAAAATAAAAATCTATAATTATGACCCATACAATGTTGTTGGCTATTGCTACAAACAATAGACACAAACAATAGAAACGTATAGTCTAGCGACTATATTTCAAAACCTTATATGATTAAATGCTTAACAAATCATTAATTTGCATTCATATATAAATTATGTGTAACTGCTAACTATTTATATTTGTATCATTTTCATTATAATTCATATTTTAATGTACATGCACTGGTCATTTTGTGTTTTTTCACCATTGTTGTTTAGGGAAAAAATGTAAGTGTATTCCCCACACATTTGACTCTATAATAATGTTTTAGTAGATTTACATTATTCTGTTTTGTGTGTAGCTCTAACAGTACTTTGATTGCAGAATATTTATTGGCAACAGTGAATGATTCTTTATAAGTCACACAGTGTGACTAATTTTAGAGAGAGAAAAAACGCCTTAATGCATGTTGTCCTCAATATACATCTTGTTTGCCATTTTTTCCATAGGTCTATTATAAAGTACTTGATCTTGTATATTAAGATTTACAAGTGATTGTACATAATTTGAATACTGAGAGAAAGAGACTGTTCACACAGGTGCGCCAATGCTGGGGAACTGTCTTCCATTGAGATCCAAACAACACTGTACCGTACTTTTATACTATTCTTTTGTATTGTACAGACGAACTTGTTTGGAAAACCATTGGAATAAGTAAATGACATTTTTGGGTGAACTATCCCTTTAAAAATGAATGACTACACATGAAACATGACAGTAAATCTTATTTGTTTTAAATAAAAATGTACACAACTAATATTACTGTTGAAAAACACAAAGATGTATACACTTTGTAAAACATGTTCATAATAATGTCTTAGAGTAAACCGGTTGAACGGGTGATTTAATGTACAGGTTTGCTTGAATACATGTACATATTTTTGAAAAATAATACTTTCATTCAACAAAGGGGGATTATATTTATCAAAAACAATACAGCAAAGCATGAATAATCATAAGGATACACCGTAAGTGTTTCTTAATAGACTGAAGTAAAGGCTGCATCTTAATGATTGAATTCATAATGTAATAATGGAATACATAATAACATATTTCAGACAGTAGGCTACTAATAATTTAGATTATTACTGTTTTACATGCTGCTTGCAGTGCGGTGAAGTTTTTTGTATATTTGTTTGTGATTCCAAATTGTGGTAGAAGTACCACAAATACTTCATAAAGCTTTGGCCTATTTGAAGATCTCTGAAGTGAATTAAACAATAAACCACGGACCAGACAGAGAGCTGCAAAACAAGACAGTTCAATCGGATTAGACTTCCGTACAAAATTAGCCCTTTATCAGGAATTCGGTTTACATACTGGGATTAAAACAACAGACAGATTGTGTTTGTTTGTTTGTTTGTTTCATTTTGCTGATGTGGAGAGACGATTAAGTTTTATGTACTTTGTGTGGACTATAACGATGAAGCACAAATTATTGCGTGATGGCTGTTACGATCAATTTTGAATTTTCAAAGTCAAGCAGTGAGTGTTGACGGAAATGGACACGAGTATCAGTCAGTGTAACCCTGGAGTCTGGGTCAGAGTCACGTTGACATCCTCAGCATCTCACAACGTAAGCTCGCTGTCGTCATTTGAAGTGAAGTAAATACACTCCAGCCTTCACCTCTGATCAGATAAAGATCAAATAAAACATCAAATCAAATGTACTCAAACTTTGATGCAAAGGACTGAATTATTTCTTAAACAACACAAAACATTTACCAACAACTATTTTACATTTGACAAATATAACCAATGTCAAAATATTATATTAAAAGTCGTATTACACCATAGCTATAAAGACTGAAATGAGTAAAGTAAGTGTTTCTTGACCATAAAAACTGATTTTTAAAAACAGTTGATATTTTGCAGTGAATTAGCATGCAATTCATCCAATGCCAAGGCTTTAGTATTTATAGACTAAGTCTTTGGACCATCAATGGAAGTAGTGATTACTTTCCTTCACTCATCCCTATCATGGCGGTCATAGTTCAAAAGCAGTCAGACTCAACAGGCTTAAAAAGCATGCAGTTTTGAGAAAGGACACCCACTTTAAACCCTGCAATAATATCAGGAATCATTGGCAGCTCTGTCCACACATGCACTCACATGGCAGGCCTGACTGGGACAGAACTGGGGTGAGTCCGGCTACGTGGAGATGGGTCGGCAGCCCTAGATGAATTGGACGATTGAGCTGGCACTGCAGGTGACAGATGCTTGCATGGAAAAGCCAATAATTGGATGAGGTGGGTGGGCCACGGGTAAAGCGGGATTATGTCTGAGCATCAGATAATCAGATTATTCCAGAAACAGATCTTGCTTTTTTAACTCATTCACCGTAATCTGTCACACAATGTCATGCCTCTACACCAAGACTGCTCTTTAGTAGTCTTAGTATCGTTCATCAGTTCCCGCTCTCTCTTGCGCTCTGCTTTTTATGTTCACGGTTTTGTCTTCGGTCAATCTGTTTTTTCAGTTTCCTGCATTTTTAGGTCTCAATGCTTGGCTACAAGGTCAGGAGCCATAATGGTGTTTCCTGCTATTGACGGATACATCCAAGAAAAAGGACTTAGCACCTGAAGTCTTGTGCTGTCTGAATACAGCATGGGGTTAGATGTAAGACTTGAAGTCAGCATGTCTTTGAAATGTGGGCATCTCTTCACACTCCTCTTCTTCATCGTGTCTGTCACAGGAATTCAAGGTAACAAAGTTAACTTTTATCACAAGATGTAGATGAGGACAGACATTTTGGTTTACATTTGTAAATAAAGTTTCTTGCTGTTTTCTGCAGAATAAATCTTGGGTTTGCTAAATTGAGCTTGCTGAGTGAGTTTGAGTTTAAGCTGAGCTAACCAGACCAAAGAATATTTTGAGTAGAAATCAGTTATTGATGACAGCAGTTACTAATCTATTTTTTTTGATGAATTCATTTTTTGTTGTTGTTCTCACAGATAGAAGCAGGCTAAATCCATCAGAGACTCTTCACACTATCAGCTTAACAAACCTGCCAAACCCACCAAAGCAGAATTCAGGGATCAGGACTATATTTGAAATGGAAAAGCGTCGCATCAAGAGGTCAGAGTTCTTCCACTCAGAGGTGAAAGTATGTCCACAGGAGACGATGAGGGAAGTCATAGCAAGTCACCAAACATACTACACACTGAGAGGTAAATCATGGCCGTAAAACATGTAAAAGGAATATATTTTCAAGTTTTACCAGCCAAATGCATCAATGGTTCTGTTTAGTGCAGTGGCTCTCACCAAATTCCTGGAAGCTGCCCTCAAAACTGTACATTTTGTGTGTAAGAATGAATCAGAATGAGCTTTATTGTCAGGTATGTTTACACATATGAGGAATTTGTTATAGTGACAGAAACTCCACAGTGCAACAGAATGACAGTGACAGGACACAGTTAATAAAGAATAATATACAAATAGACAATGTACAAAAAGCAAAAACACAATATATAATATAGACAATTATGTATGTACAGGTATAAAATGTACAAATTGAAATGAAAATAAGTATGTGTGAGAAATAAGTAGTGTATAATTCAAGAGATTCAAGATCTCTTTTATTCGTCACATAAATAATTATACAGAATATAACCAGCAGTGAAATGTAAGTCAGGTCCGCTCTATGGACAGTGCAATTATATGTAACAAAAACACAAGAGAATATACATAAATATAGGTATGGAAACAGGGCAAGGCAACAAGGAACAATTTACATGCTTACAATCATAAGCAGAGTATGTGCGCCATTCTTATAGTGTGACTGACAAGGATGAGAATTAAATTGGTGAGTGCTGAGAGTCCGGGCAGTTGGGAAATGGAGTCCTGGGTGAATGGTAAGATGGAGTCTCCTCCAGTCTCTCAGTTTTGTCCATCATGCTCGGCGCTTGCCAGATGGCAGTAAAATGAAGAGAGTTACCGGGGTGATTTGAGTCCTTGATGATTTTAGCAGTTCTGCTTTTGCAGCGAGGTAAATGTCCTGCAGAGAGGGGAGAGTAGACCCTGAGATGCGCTCAGCTAAGCGCACAACTCTCTGCAGAGCTTTGCAATCCTGATTGGAGATGTTTCCATACCACACTGAGATGCACTGAGTCATTACACTTTCTATGGCCCCTGAATAGAAAGTTTTCAGGATTGCTGGTGAGACCCTGAATTTCCTCAGCTGTCGCAGATGGTACAGTCTTTGCCTAGCTTTCTTAACCTGAGTCTGAATGTGTGTAGTCCATGTCAGGTCCTCGGAGATGTTTACACCGAGGTACTTGAAGCTGCTCACCCTCTCCACAGGGGTCCCACTGATCATAAGAGGAGTGCTGCTGCTGTCTCTTCCACAATCAGTCCACAATCAGCTCTTTAGTTTTGCTCACGTTCAGAGAGAGACAGTTGTCCTGGCACCATGATGTAAGTCTCTCTACCTCATCCAAGTATGCGGTCTCATCATTGTTGGAAATGAGGCTCAGAACCACAGTATCATCAGCAAATTTAACAATAGAAATTGTACAATTTGTAACAAATTGTGTCAAAGCAACTGCACAATATCAACATAGGAAATGTTTTGAGTTAAAGGCATTTCATTGTTGAATTCAGTGATGTCATTGTCCAGCTCAGTTCAGTTTAAATAGTATCTGTGCAATCATGTCAGGTGATATTGCTGGAAATGAAGTGTCCCCAACTAAGCAAGCCAGAGGCGACAGCGGCAAGGAACCAAAACTCCATCGGTGACAGAACGGAGAAAAAAACCTTGGGGGAAACCAGGCTCAGTCGGGGGGCCAGTTCCCCTCCAGCCAGGCGAACCAGTAGTTTGTTCCAACTGCAGCAAAGTCAGATTGTAAGGGCTCCACTGTCAATTTGTGTGAGTGAAGAGTGCAGGACGTGAGAGATGGCATCGTCAGTTGATCTATTTGGGCGATAGGCAAACTGAAAGAGGGTCCAAAGTAACAGGGATGGAGGAGCAAATGTGGTTCTTAACAAGTCTCTCAAAAACCTTCATGACTATTGATAGTATAATAGTGTTGTGTGTTCCACGTTTAATGTCAAGTGTTCATGAGATGGACTGCCTGAGGGAAGAAACTGTTCCTGTGTCTGGTCGTTCTGGTGCTCAGAGCTCTGTAGCGTTGACCAGACGGTAATAGTTCAAAAAGGGAATGTGTGCTGGATGTGAGGGTCCAGAGTGATTTTGTCAGCCCTTTTGCTCACTCTGGATAAGTTCAGTTCTTGAAGAGTGGGGAGGGTTGTACCAATGATTTCCTCAGCAGTCCGGACTACCCTCCTTGAAATGTGAGAAGATTTGAAATGTGTCAGATAAAAGAGACTACTGACTTATGAATTAAAATAAAAATTTAGGTCATGAGGAAGGGGAGGAAGAGGGGACTGAGTAAGAGCCAGCAAAGCAGGAAGCAAAGGTGGAGCAGTGAACCAAGACGGAGCTGGGTGCCAGGGTGGAGCCGAAGACCACCAGAGCAGAGCAGACCACCACTGCAGAGCTAACAGACCGGGTAGAGCAGAAGACAACCACAGCAGAGCAGACGGAGCTGAAGACCACCGGAGCAGAAGACCACCACAGTGGAATAGTTGAGGTTAAGAACGGCCTCTGCGGCCATAATAGGGAAGCAGAGATTTCACAGATCCGCCATAGCTGTGATTGGACAGGCAGAGAGTTCACAGATAGTTTATTTTGCCTGGACAGGACATTGAGTGAATTGAGAGGTGGTCTCAGTGACCATGATAGGAAGGACTGGGAGTTCATGAATGACTGTTCACAGGTTTCACATGCCCAGGCCATGACAGGCATGACTGAGGATTAACAGATGGCCTCTTTGGCTGTGGGTGGACAGTCAAAGGGTTCAGAAAAAACCTTCTTGGTCATGACAGGGCAAACAGGGGGTTTGGGACTGGCCTTCCTGGCCAAGACATGTCAATCACAGATCTCAGAAATGACCTTCTTGGTCATTAAGGGACAAACAGAGGGCTCAGGATCGGCCTCCTTGGCCTAGACAGGGCAAGCAGAGAGTTCAGGAATGGCCCTGAGTGAATTCAGAAGTAGTCTTTGCGACCATAACAGGCAGGGCTGAGAGTTCATGATTGGCTTTTAGGGCCAAGACAGGTATGACAAGGAATTCACTGACAGTCTCCATGACCATGTCAGGACAGACGAAGAGTTCATAAGTGGACACCCTTGCCTTGAAGGGAGCTGAGGTGAACACCCCCGGCACCTCTGGAGGTTCTGCAGCGATAGCAATAGGAGCTTCAAAAATCACAGAGGGGTCAAAGACTGGTCTTCTGGTTGTAATGGAGGTATCAGGAAACAGGGAGTGTTTCAAATTAGTGTCCGTGATAGGATCATAGGTGACTGGACACATCGGGAGTTCGGGAAGATTGCTGCTGCTGCCTTGGGAGGAGTTGGAGCAGACTGAGGGACAAGACCAAGCTCTGGGACTGATTCAAGGGCTGGAGTGAGATCTGGAACACACTTAAGGACTGGAGTGGGTTCAGAAATGACTTTGAGATTAGAGTGGGTGCCACTGCCTCAGGTTGTTCAGCAGTAGAGGCTGCTACCTCTGGGGGAACTACGGTGCTGTTAGTGGCCCAAACACACAGGATGGCCGTAGCCATAACTGGCAGGACAGAGAGTACAATGACTATTTCCGAGACTGACTGTGCTGTGCTCAGGGAACTGGAGTGAGAGTAGTGGCCAGCAGGCTTGAGAGCTTCGAAACACTATTGATTTCATGGGGTAACCTGCAGCTCATACAGACACCAGCAGTGGATCCTCCACGTTGGATCCCAGTCTCGAACACCATGGGATTGACTTTGTGTTTCTAGGCACATGATGGGACGAGGCTCTGGAACGGTGGCCATTATGGGACTCCATTTTGTGAATGATCTCTTTGCTGGCAGCCATCTTGTGGAGAAACTCTGGAATGGCAGACATGACAGGACGAGACTCAGAACTAACCATAACAGTGGAAGGTTGTGGTGTGGTGGCCATTTTATGGTCCTCGTCCACCACACCCACTGTAAATGCAGTGCTGCTCAATCGCAGTGCCAGATCTTTATAAATATCCAAAGTCCAATTTGGGTCATGGAGTGGCATGACAGATTGCAGTGGCTTAGCTAGGCATCTCCGAAAAAATATCATCAGGCAAATATCTTCCATAAAAGTCAGTTAGGCCAGTTCAACAAAGTCCGCAACATAATCCTCAATAGGACAATCTTTTTGGCAAAAACGCATTATTTGGACTGCTGGATCCATACCTGGTCAGGATAACTCCATAAAAGCTGCTGGGTGTGGCTGATGATTCTGTAACGGGGGAGTCGTGGATCCAAATGTTAGCTTTATTAAAAAGAATGTGGTCAAAAAGGCAGGGTAAATATCCAGCAAACAATAAAATCAAAGAATAATTCAAGAGAGTAATCCAACGAACAGGCGCAAGTCAGGGCAAGCAGCAAACAATCAAAATATGGAAACAGTCCATGATCAAAAACACATGGAAAAAAACAAAGGAACACATAAAATGGGAAAACACTACTTACAATCATCAGCAGTGTGTGTGTGTGTGTGTGCCATTCTTATAGGCTGTTTCTCGAACAGAAGGCTGCATGCTACCGAGTCCTTCCTAGTTCAGTCCTTCAGAGTCTTGTAGGCTAAACTCTTCCTCAGCATATAAACGCTAGAATGAGATGCTCTAGTAAGTGCTGCGTGGCTATATGTTCCGCCCTCAACGTCACAGCACAAAAACACTAATAAAATTTAGTTTTAGAAAAATACCTTGCATTACAAATCTTTATATTATTTGGCTTTCTATTAATGCAATACAATGAATCACAGTCATCTGCAATCACCCTGTGGCTTGGCAATTTAGCGTTTAACAAGTAGTTTACATCAAAACAAAAGATAACATCTATCCTTTCATGTCCGAAAACATTATTTTAGTCTTAGATTTCATAATAAATTCAGACAAGCTCAGTACTGACTCGTTTTTCGTCAGTTTATTTTCATGAAATGGAATTGGTACAAAGGATTGTGGGTGATTGGAGATTGTGGAGGATACACCCTTGCTTCCTTCAAATTCAGCTGAATGAAGGATGCGAAACGAAGGCAGTCTTTCAAGGATTCTTCCGATTGAGATGTAGCAGCCGATAAATGCAGTCTTTGTAGGATGCAGCCTTCAGTTTGAGAAACGGCCATTGTGTGTGACTTATGAGGTGATGAGAGACAGGTGACTGCAATTGGTGAGTGCCGATGAGTCCGGGCAAAGGATTATGGGAAATGGAGTCCTGGGTGAATGGTAAAAGTCAGGGATGGAGTGCCTTCTGGTGGAGTTAATGGGCACTCCAGGGATCCGTTCTTCGTACGTCGCTAACTCAGTTAGCCGGATTCGATTGTTGCCGATTTAGCTTGATCTTGGATCATTGGTTCTTCGAAGCTCATCTTGGAGTTGCTGTCATAGCAACAGGTCCATGTAAGGCCATGTAAACAGGATGAGATTGCATCTTTTAAAGTAGAATTGATACTTAAAATCTGTCACAGCCATCGCTACTTTATTATAAGAGTATCCTGCTGGTCCCGGGACAATAATTTAAAATAATAATAATGAAAAAAATAATTTGAAAATATGATAACACTGTTGTGTAGTCTAGAATACATTTACCAGACGCTTTTATCCAAAGCAACTCAGGCTTTACATTTTTTATCAGTATGTGTGTTCCCTGGGAATTGAACCCACAACCTTTTGTGCTGCTAATGCAATGCTCTACCACTGAGTCACAGGAACACTGTGTCTATAATACATATACAAATACAGACACAGCCAGTTTTACTCATTTAAAGATTTATTAGTGATGAAATAATAACTTTATAATTGTATTGGAGTCTTACACACATGCTATACAGTTAATCTGAGCCGTGCATTAATTTGAGTGATTGCAGATATTATGGGAGGTGCTTGATGGAGTGCAGGAGATGCAGATAACATGATCTTTAAGAAACTGTTATTAATGCTGTCACGTAACAAAACTGTTTCAAAGACAAAATAAAATGAATTGCTTATTGCAACACTGTAATAAGTAAAAATGTAAAGCCTGTACAAATACTAGAAATCATAAATATAAATAATTGGGAATCATGTAAAAATTACAAATAAATTAAAAACAGTCCACATTTAATTTATCTATTTGCATCTCATTTATCTATTTATATCTATCTGCATTTATGTAGTTTTGTTTGCTTGGCTGTTTCCTTATAAAGGTCCAGAAATGTATCAAGTTTCTCGTCAGGTGTCTTTTCTTAATGATATGATGTAATTACATTGCTGTCTTGCCGCCAACCAATCGCTGCATTGCTGATCGTGGTTTCGAGTATCGATACATCTGCCCTTTTCGGGGAACACTAGAATGCGCAGTAATCTTAGACAACTTAATCCAGATATTTTAATCTAATATGCAAATTAGTTGGAAGAACCAAATTAGCCAGACATCAGTTATCATGATTAGAAGATCTGGCCTCTCTCAAATAATCTCAGATGTATTAGGCGAGCTACGAAGAACGGACCCCAGCTGGTGATTTTGACAGCTTTATTATTTATAAATAAATAAATAAACAGTTAGCCATGAAATAGATCCATCTATGAGAAGTGTATTTAAGTGTTGAGAAATTTGCCAAGGCAGAAAGGCAAACTATTTAATCTAAAGAGAATAAAGGGTTATAATTAATCAAAATAATACAAGTAATTGTTTATGAAATATGAATTAATGAAATACCTCTGTTGTATGACTTCAGTTTTATTTCATTGCAATTTAGTACTAAAGAAAATTATATTTTACTACAAAACAGATCCAGAAAGACTTTAATGCATGCTGTGAATTTTTCTCATCTGAACACTTATTTGTTGACCTTGTCAGTTTGCCAGGAGGCTGTATGGGAGGCTTTCCGGATCTTTCTGGACAGAATTCCCAGCAGCTCAGAGTACCAGAAATGGGTCCACAAATGCCAGCATGAATCTATGTGCATCTCAGATCTCGCCATGAATTTCAGCAATTCACAGGAACACATAGACATGATCTACAGGGTAAATTATTTACAAATTCACACAATACTGAACATTCAAAAGATGTCATATAACTTCTTAGTCAATGCAGTGTAAATGTGTTTTGTTTGTAGAAATTAAGGTATTTAGGTTGATTTATCTTTAATAAATCAAATGTCTGATTTATGTAAATGTTGCTATTTTAGGTTACCATTTTTTTCAGTGTGTCTATGTCTATGGGTGATTGTGAAATAAGACTGCCCTGAATATTTCAGCATAATTGAAAATCAGTTTTTAGTCAAATGAGCAAAAATGAGAGGAATAGTTTCATCAAAAATGTACAAGATGTAAAGGAGTTTGTTTCGTCATCGGAACTGATTTGGAGAAGTTTACAATTACAGCGCTTGCTCACCAATGGATCTTCTGCAGTGAATGAGTGCTGTCAGAATCAGAACCACTGATAAAACATTACAATAATCCACAAGTAATCCATACGACCATCAATTACACGTTTGAATGCAACCAATCCATAGCCAATGCATTCTGGACAAAATATGAGTCCATAATTCCACCAGAGAATAAATCCATCCCTTCTTGTTTCTCACATCAAAAACCACCAGCTAATTTATTAAAGCGATAGTTCACCCAATGATCATTTACTCACCCTCAAGTGTTTCCAAACCTGTATGAATGTGTTTGTTCTGCTGAACACAAAGGAAGATATTCTGAAGAATGTGGGAAACAGAGCAGGTCTGGGGCACCAATGACTTCCATAGGAATCTTTTGTTTTTTTCTAAATATCTTCCTTTGTGTTCAGCAGAACAAAGACATTCATACAGGTTTGGAAATACTTGAGGGCGAGTTAATGATGACAGAATTTTCATTTTTGGGTGAACTATCCCTTTAAGAACTGTTTTGGATTGTTTTTACTTGTAAATGATACTTGATCTGTGCTGATTTATCTCCTGATTCAGACGAGACAACCTTATGAAAGGAGAAATCAATATTATTGATAAAGTATTCATATTTTAGCTGAAAGCAACAGCTTGAAGCTTGATGGATTTGTTTATTGCAAACACACAGTTTTGCTTCTCAAGACATTAACTGATGGAGTGGAGTGGATTATTGTGATGTTTTTATCAGCTGTTTGGACTCTCATTCTGACGGCACCCATTCACCGCAGATTGCTGAGCAAATCTGTTGCTGTTGTACAAGTGCTCTAGAAATAAAGGTAACTTGACATAAAGGTGACCGTTCTGATGAAGAAACAAACCCATCTACATCTTGGATGGCCTGAGGGTGAGTACATTTTTATTTTGGACTGAACTATTCATTTAAATGTTTAAGTTAAATTTGTTTTGTAATATGTTTCCTATTCTTTTACAGAGGGTGAATATGAATAGTAAAAAAATAGAACGGTGAGACCATCATGACTATATTTCATATTCTGGAAACATCTTCAAATCGTCTATAACAAAAATGGTGAACCATGAATATTTGAATATCATGATACATATTCATTTTTAATTCATAGAAATATAACTGAAGAGCCAACAACTGATGGAGCAGTAAGAATGGAAGGTATAGTTGAATTGTTTTGGGCATTCAATGAGATGTTATCATCATTTTTGTAAGTTGAACTAAGCTCAATCTCTGTTGTTCAGGGTCAGAGGAAGTCCTGACTGAAGCAGCAGTAGAAGAATTTGTTCCCCCAGATCTATCAAGTACTGTTAGTACTACAACAGACACCTCTACTGCCTCACAGGTCTGGAGCACAAGTTACATATACTACATGTACTTTAAAAACAGGCAGCAGTGGCTGATATAAATATATTTTAAATAAATTGACAACTTAGGGTTTACGGTATATGCAGCCTTTGCTCTGCTTTCATTTTAGGCCGACCACCAGGCCAATAAGCCTTGGCCTAAGACAGTATGGATTTGCAATATAAATTGTGCAGGATTCACCTCATAGCTGTATTAGGTGTAACGTAATCAATGCCACACATCCGAGTCCACAAGACGAGGGAAGTTAGCGAGGAAAGGCAATGCAAAACTTGAACTTGAATAAAGCCCTTGTATGCTGGAGCAATTCGGCACTAAACTCTGCAAGACTGGACACCCCTGGTTTACCACACAAAAATATATCTTAGACCCACAGAGGACTTCCAGCTTTGTATCATGGGACTAGTGGAAATAGTGTAGACATGAGGAGCTCTTCTCTTGTGGTGGTTTGAGCCCTCTTTGACCATTGTATATATATCTGCACCTATGCCTTTCCACACATTGATAACTTCACACCTAACTGTGGTGATAAATGTAGTCAGTTTCTCACATGTGAGGTCTACCATATGGTGCAAATACATTTTACATATAGATTTATATAGTTACACATATCATTTTATCTACAAGAATTTAAAAATGAATAATAAAAGGATTAGTAAAGTTCAACTGGTCATCAAACATTCACCCCATGTTCCTTGCAATCGTTGTTGTAGAGCCTAATTGAACAGTGATGTTGTGGTTGACTGACAGGCTGGCTCCATCCATGAGCTCTGTTTTCATACGCTTGAGCTGAAAGGTGACATTCATTTATCTAGGCTGAGATGTCTGAAAGGCAAGCAGAGATATAAGCTGAGATGGTGGAGTTGTCAGATTGGAACAACAGGTAGAGCTCATATCATCTGCATAAAAAATGATGGGAGAACCAATTTGCCTTAATGATCAAGCCCAGTGAGGATGAGTATGTGGAGGAACACAAAACACTGAGCCTTAATGCACCTCAGTGAGTAGTGACTTAAATGACTTAGACACCCCTCCTCTTCAGCTCATTAGGTAAGACTAAAACCATCGATTTGCCAGACTCAGCAACGCCCAAGTCAGAGAGAATCTGGTGATTTAAACTGTCGAAATGAAGTAGGAATTGAAATGAAAGCTAGTAACGAAACGGTAGTAACAGTGTCAGACATCCATTGTTCAAACCACAGCAGTTCAACAATATAGAAATGGCTGTAATGACGTCGCACAGATGGAGTACTAAGACTGCTTTATTTCCAGATAATTGATTCCATCTCAGATTCTCTCTAATTAGAGCACATGGGCACAAAAAGCTGTTCTTTCATTCTTTTAACAAATTACAAATGCTGTTAGCTGGTTTATTTTGCTCAAGAGCATAAACTATTTAAATCTAGTATCATACTAACCACAGGTCAGGAACTGTAAGTCAAAATCCATCTTTGTGATGTTGCCTGCGAATGTTCATTGAAACTATGATTTTCACAGAACTATGTTGATAACAATAGAACTTGCAGTCATAGTTAATGTCACCATAGGCAATGCTTTCATAACAACGTGTAACAGATGTGTATGCCAGTAAGGGCTGAGTGTAAACCTCACTCTCCTGACCTCAAAAAGAGGCGCTCTAGCGACTGACGCTAGAGGCTGTAGCCTTTGGCTTTACTTGTTAGAGCGCCTGCCTCCTGTGCCGGAATCCCGGGTTCGAGACCCGCTCGGCACTAGATACGAGTTGGGACGGTGCGGACCCGGGAGGGGGTGTTACAAACGCTTAGCCTAACTATGTACCTTAGGTTGTCATTGTAAAGGAAAGCAGGACTAACTGAACACAACTTGAGGGGTTTTGGCAGAAAAGGAAGGAAAGTGACAAGTTGGTGTTTTTCAACTGCTGTAGAATGAAATGTTGGTTGTTTTAATCAGGGGAGTTACCCAAGCCTGCTTAGATACAGAGAGAAACGTCCCAGTAGTGAGAGATGAGAGGTGTTGTTGATGTGAGATGTGAGATGTAGATGTAGTCAGATGTAGAAGATGATGGACTGGAAGGTGGTGGCGGGCGGAGGATGTGGTAAAGAGAAGGATGTTCTGAACAGTTTGGAGGTGTTTAGTGGAGGGAAGGGATGATGGTATTTTATTTTATTTTAATTGCAGCACTTGCATGAATTCTTCAGTTAAAATGTTTAAAATACAATATTTAACCCGGAAAGCTGTTTAAACTGTTTGAGGAATTCTGCATGTTTTTTGTTGCACTAATTATTAAAAGCTCTTGTGATACATTTGCAGGAGTTGGATCTTCACAATGTAGTTCCTGAGCAGCCAGTACATCAGGTCATAGAGTTCAGCGTTATGCTGATGGATTATGGGTATCAGGAGATACTGAGAGACACCGACTCACCTCAGTATCATGATCTGTCAAGGCATCTTCAGGATCAGGTGTGTGAAAATGACCAAACAATCATCCAGAATTCAGTGTTTTTGAGGAATCAAAGCGTGCATATAACAACTCATACTATGATTTTCTGCAGATTTCCTTTCATGAATATATGTAATTTAGGCATTTCTCCACTTGCATGCTAAATGGAGTAATTTGTCCCTGCAAGCCCTAAAATCATTGGAGAAATTATAATTGCAAGAGTAAATTAACATGATTACAAGGCTGATAAAGAGTTAAAATAGTGTCCTTATAGACACATAAAACGACTCTCCTTATCCATTCTTTTGGATTAAACTAGATAAAAAAAATATATTAACAGAGTTTATACAATATTAAGCTGATGCAATAAACATTAACATAATGTTTGCAACCTAAAATGTTTAGTTAAATCAATACATTTGAATAATAGAGCTTACAACCATGCATGATGTATTTAAATGATGTATATAAATTTGATTCAAGTCCCTTGAATTGTCTTTTATTAGAGTGCAGGAGGCTCAGATTATTTAACAGTGTTGTTGAATCTGTTGGGGATTGTTGTATTCTGTCTTGACAGTTATCGTGCTATCTGGCAGTTCTGGTTAATACATTTGCATATACAGCCATATATGATGGCCATCATTAGATATTAAAGTGCATGCTTGTTTGTTTTTTGCAGATGCAACATGCTTTTAATGACGTACCCGGATTTATGGATGTCCAAGTGTTAAGTATTAGGTAGGCATACTCTTTTAATACAACTTTAATTATAACAAATTATACAACTGAATTACTGCTGAGAAAATAATGATTATACATTCACACTGCAATACAAAAATCTGTGTTTGTGTCCTGTTTCCATTAACTTTTCATATTTCACTAGGGTGCTGTTTGTGTATTGAGCTTATACAAAACTATTTGAATTTGAATTATTGACAAGTGTCATTTAACAAAACTGAATAGTATGTGGCATGTAACATATCTGAATTAGATTTTTTAAACTTGAATTATGAATTTTAAATTTAACACACATTTTTTATTGGCAGTTTTTGAAAAAATATGTATTTTCAAACAGCGGATTATTTGTTCTGAATTATTAAACTGCAAATATCCAGTTTTTAAAAATACAGCTTCAAGTTTTCAAGATGAAGAAATATTTAAAATCAAAGCTCAGAAATTGTAGGTCAGAGGTCATCCTCAGGGAAACGTAGATGATCTCAGAACGAAGCATTTACTGCGATATACATATATGCTCGGTTCACTTTGTTACGGGGCGAACAAGAAGTGAGACGTGCGGATCCATGTGCAAGCTTTTATTCATAGCCATGGTTACAAAACAAGCAAGGCTCGTTCAGTGGCAAACAGGAACAACACGGGCAAGACACGAACAATATCCAACAGGCAAGGCAAAGGGTTAATCCCGGAAACACGGCCAGGTATCAAAGCACCGGAGAACAGGCCATATAGAGGGCTCTGTAGAGTAGCTATCGCTAGGACATACGCTATACAATACTCGGCAGAGGGGAAGAGGAAGTCCATGGTTTATGTAGGCTGTGTGGTGTGTGATCAACTGCGTAATTAGTGTGATCCAGTGTTGCCAACTATTTTCAATGGAAAGTAGCTAAAGTCTGCTCTAAATGTCGCTAGATGACGTAAATTTGCATATTAGTGACGTAATCGCGTCCTATTATATATTTTTGTGACATTTTAGCAATTTTAAACGTGTGTAATATTCTAGCTTTGTGTATTTATATTTGTATTATGTATAGGCTTTTTATATTTGTATATGAGTTTAATTAAGTTTATTGTTGTGTATGAGTAAGTACAATCACGTACAGTCTCTCAGACGTAGCCCAGTAAACGATCTCAGAGGAGTTCAGAAACTGGAATGAACTAAAGCTCTGTGAGTGACAGTGAGTAATATAAGTGCATGAGAACAAAAAAAAAGAAGAAAAAAATGTTAAATTAAATAGTTTTATTTCAAACAAAGAAGCAGGCAAGTGATTGGTCCGTGGCAACACCGTGTGCACATGCGCAGCTCATTCACATCTATGTCAGCTGTCGTGCGGTCACTGAATGAGCTGCTCCTCTCGTCTCAGCCGGAACCAGCGCTCACTGATCAGAGCAGACACAGGGAGAGGTGTAACTCAAGATCTCGCGCTCGCAGGACAGTACTGGCCACATTTGGAAAGTTGCTAAGGTTTTTCCAAAAGTCGCTAGATTTGTCGCTAGGCGCTTTAAAAAAAAAAGTCGTTAAAAGGGTCTGAAAAGTCGCTAAATCGGCAACACTGGTGTGATCAGCTGTGTCGTCAGTGCAACGGATTATGGGAAATGTAGTCTTAGGTGACGTGCAACCATTAGTGTGGTGCAGGAGCCCATGTGGTGAGCGAGTGACCTCTGGTGGTGAATAACCGGGAGTGCATGGACAGGATTCGTGACACACTGGAATACACTACACAACTTTTAAAATCCGAACAGATTTTTAAAACACTAAGCATCATACACTTACCGACTTTATAAATGGTGACATAGGAAAACTGGGCATCAAACACTACGTGTCTGAAGTTCATACACTACCAGACTTTAAAGTTGTTTCGATCACGCAGAAATGTGCGCCTTTTTTTGCTAGGAGACGCATGACAAATGAAAACATATGTGTTCTAAAATCGGCTGAAAATATCAAACATGTTTGATATCCTCTGACTGGATAGAATCAACATCTGAAGCTAAAAAGTCAGAGTCTGTGACCGTAACACACTACGAGATTTTCTGTGGAATCTGTCAGCTGTAATCTGCAGACTGGCTCTGACATTCCTCAGCTAGCGTCAACTTGTTCAGACTATAAAATCAGGGGAGGGGGGATCAGGGCAAAAATCGCGTAGTGTATTCAGGCTTTAGGCTAGTTTTGTCATGGCCACGTCATATTAACTTGTGGGAGCGTGGTAATATGTAGCCCATGAAGTTGAGGGAACAACATCCATTTCTCATGGCCACGAGTTTAATGCGTTAACAAACCTACGTGACCATAGCAACCTGGGATTATCAGAGATGGGTAAAACATTTTTCTCCATCCCATAGTCCGTTAACTGATCGTGTCTTTTTATTTAATATTAGTACATTATTATAATAAAAATGTAGGCTAACAATAATAGTATAATTATATTATTAAATTGGTTAGGGCTATATTTGTATATTTATTGTTATATATTTCACTTTCAATTCGTGTAGAGCTTTACCTAATTAACGTTCTGTATAATTATGCTAGTATTATTAATATGCTACACTGTTTAAAATTCCTGTAAAGTTTACAGAAACTTACTGCCAATTTTGGTTGCCAGAAAGACTGTAAATTTACAAACGTTCTGTAAATCAATAATTACAATTGTACTGTAAAAATACAGCAAACTATTGCATGCTATAAAATTGTTGTGATGGTGTGTAAACATTTGGTTAACTTATTTAGTCCACTGAGAAGGAATATTTCTTAGTATAAAACTGCAAACACTTAATTTGTAATAGTGAAGTTACGAAAAACATAACTCTTTAACTCAAATCCTTGCAGTTTATCATCAGCTAAAGCACTTGACGAAGAGATGATCACAGTATCAGCATAAACATCAGTCTTTAAACTCATCATTGACAGAAGCACAGGCTCTACTCTCCAGCACAATGGTGACCCACAAAACTAAATTAAACTAACAGATCTCTCTTGGGCAAAATAATACAGTTCAGTTAAATATTTACTCTCCTTATAGATAACACCAGCTGTTAACAAGCAGAATCACTGAATGAAAGAGAAACAAGAACTACAACTGACTTCAGCCACAGCCTTAGATGACCTCAACTGAAATACAAGACGTCATTAAATCTCTCAAGATCTGATTAAACAACTCCACAAACAACATTACCTGCTTCACACATTACAATTTGACTTTATTTCTGTCATATGTCTACAAAAAGTATTTGAGAATTAACAGAAGTTTAGTTGTTTTATTGAAAACGTATCGTCTGACTTCACCATTGTGGCGATCAGGGTTTGCTTTAGTTGGGCTCTTGACCCTTAATTTTTAATCATAGCTTTTTTTCTAGCTGCTGTAACTGTGTTTGTAAAGCGCATTTGTTATAACAAGAAAAGCCAATACAACTTGTAACTATGTGGTTTTGATTAATTATTGATAATGATAGAATCGGTGTGGATTTATTTCTTAGTTTTGTGTTATTTACAATAGCTATGTGACTTTGAATAAGATGACAATCTGCTACTGAAAATTTTTGAAAACACCTTATGCACAAAATCTTTTGTACTACGGCATCATTTAGACATCAAGAATCAGCGTATGAATCTCAACAATGGTGCAGCTATGGTAATGTCTGCTTCGAGACCGCACAAAACGCTCCGGTTACTATCGTAACCTCGGTTCCCTGAGAGCGGGAACGAGACATCACGGAGAATTTCTCCGTTATGGGAACTCCTTCCCTCCAACCTTTCCTGAAGACCTATTGGCTCACGCCAGTCCAAATGACTGGCCAATTGTCGCGAAGCATGCAAATACGAGCTCGAGAGGCAGTATAAATGCGGCGCCCGCGACAATTACGTCAGAATCTGATACTGAACGCCGCTTGGCTGAACGAGCAGCGATCACGGCGATCACCGTGATGTCTCGTTCCGCTCTCAGGGAACCGAGGTTACGATAGTAACCGGGCGTTCCCTTCGAGCTCACGAGACATCACGGAGAATTTCTCCGTTATGGGGAACGTTATTCAATCCCGCCGTGAGAGAGGCTACGGGCAGCCTGTACCAGTTACACAGCGAGGTAGAATTCCCATCAATAACGGCGCTCGTAGGGCGGGCTCACAGCTGATAGGTGGAGATAAGCCAATGAGCGCCTACACCTCAGGTATACTAAATTTGCATATCTGGCAAGTGACTACATGGGCTGCGCTGAGAGCAGGGCAGAACACATCCAGCAATAGCAGTATTATAGGAGCTATACAGAGTTAACTGTGTTTGAGCAGCATACCATAACATGACCATGTCCGTGGCACTGAACTCAGGGCCGACAAACAACACCTCATAGAGGGCTGCATAATGTACTGTACAACAGCACCTCCCACAAAAGGTAACATTAGCAACATGAATTAGTTACTCACCGACCGCACTTGGGAGGCTAAGGACTGAACGTCCAGCTTGTAAAACCTGGCGAAGGTATTCTGCGAAGACCACCGCTGCCAAGCAATATCTTGAATACACATACATCTTGACCACGCTAGGTGGAACAATAGCCCTCAATGTGCAGAGGGAAATTTTCCAAACCTTGGGTTGTATATGCCTCCGTGATAGCGTCCACAATCCAGTGTGACAGACTTTGTTTCGATACGGCTCGGCCTTCGTACACCCAGCATAGCACCCAAAAGCTGGATCGATTGCGAAAACTGCTTGAGCGGTCAATGTAAAATCTCAAAACACTGACGGGCAAATTGCAGTCTGGGCGTCCGCACTCTGTGAGGGCGATGATTAGTAGCAAGAGCTGACGGCGAACCGTTTCTGTCCTTTCGAAGGGGTAGACAGTGATTTAGGCACGTATTCCAATCTCGGCCGGAGAGTGACACTGCAGTCCCCGGGACCGAATCGAATGCAGTCGCTGTCCACAGAAAAAGCGTGTAAATGCTCTATGCGCTTAGCCGAAGCGAAGGCCAGAAGGACTGTAGTTTTAAGGAATAGCTCCTTCAAACCTACGGATGTTAAAGGCCCAAATGGTTGCAATGAGAGAGCTCTTAACCCACTTCCTGGTCCCAGGGCGGAAACGAAAGTGGACATGGGGGATGTAGTCTTTTTTACCGAACGATTGCCCGCTCTGCGGGGAACGAACACAGCAATGGCCGCGACATAGACTTCAGTGTCGATGGTAACTATCCAGTCTGTGCAGCGGGAAACTCAGAACATACGATACGGTGCAAGTAGTCAGGTCGATATGAGCCTGACTCTTTCACAAACACTCCCATTTTGAAGCATACAAACGTCTTGTAGAGGTTTTCGCTCCCATGAGCGTGCGAGACTGCCCATCTCCTCTGATACCCCTGAAGCGATCACACATGATGGCTCCATAGTTCCAGGTTCGAGTGCCACACCGAGCCCTCCACCTGGGATAGCATATACTTCCTGCCGGGGATCGGCAAGGCGGTGCCTCCAGCAGTTCCGTCAAGTCTGGGAACCCAGGCTGGTTCGGGGCGATGAGTATCACTGATGCTCGCTCCACCCTGATCTCTCATAACACCAGTGGCAACATTTCTTGATCGGAGGAAATGCATACGGCCTAGCTGCTGGCCAGCGTGATGTCAGCGGGGAGTGAAGAACAACAGGCAGTGCGTGTTCTCGCTCTTGGCGAACAGATCCACCTCCGCTCTCCCTTAACGCTAGCGGTTCCAAATCATCCGAACCGACTCGGGGTGCAATCTCCACTCTCCTTGAGGATTTATATACGAAAACCACAGGCGTGTTGTCGGTGCGAATCAGTACATGCTGCTGTTTCAGCTGTGGCTGAAAATCCTTTAGAGCTAAGAAGACTGCTTCTGTCGTGGCCCAAAGAATGAGAGATGGATTCCTTCATTTTAGTCAATGAGGCTCGAAGCAGAGTTCCAGATGTCAAAATTAGACTTTATTAACCAGTAACAAAGCCGAGATACGGTCTCTGCAGCCACCGCATCTGAATCTCTGTCTGTCCGCTCATCCATTTTATACCACCGACTCGGGTGCAATCTCCACTCTCCTTGAGGATTTATATACGAAACCACAGGCGTGTTGTCGGTGCGAATCAGTACATGCTGCTGTTCCAGCTGTGGCTGAAAATCCTTTAGAGCTAAGAAGACTGCTTCCAGCTCCAGGCGGTTTATGTGCCACTGGCTCTGAGATTCCAGCTACAGTTCGAAGCTGGCATTCCCTCGCACACTACTCCCCAGCCGTGAGTCGATGCATCCGTCGTGATCATCACGCGGCGCTACCGAGCACAGGAACTCCCGGCTGAAGAGATCTGGGTTGCGTCAGAGCAAACATCCCGAAGTCCGTTCACGGGACTCGAGATTCCAGCCATAGCTGCAGCGGGCGCATGTGTAATAATCCCAGATGTAATACCGCTGAATCCACCACCTTAAGTCCGAGCAGTCTCTGAAATACCCTTCAACTGAACAGAGCTGCCTGCCTGAAAAGGCGCAGGGAAGACAATTGGCGGCGGCTCGATCTCACGAGGCGGGATTTCATCTCCACGCGATCTCACGAGAGGCAGGCTCTCATCCCCGCGATCTCACGAGGCAGGGTCTCATCCCCACGCGATCTCGCGAGAGGCGGGTGCGAGGGAAGTGAATAACAGCGAGTCTATGTGGCTGATAAGCGTATCCAGGGACCGAGCTAAAATCAGCCAATCGTCCAGATAGTTGAGGATGCGCCTTCCACTCGATCTGAGGGAAGTGCTGCATTGATGCACTTTGAAAGTGCGTGGGGAGCAGCCCGGACGGGAGAACAGAGTATTGGAACGCTGTGCTTTTCCTTGACAGTTGACAGCATACCTCAGAAAACCGTCTGTGACGCGGTGCTATCTGAATGTGAAAGTACGCGTCCTTTAATCCACGGACGCAAACCAGTCCCCGGGGCGAATTCGCGCCAGGATCTGCTTAGCGTTAACATCCTGAACGGATGTTGATGGGTCCGAGATCTAGAATCGGGCAGAGTCCACCCTCTCTCTTAGGCACCCCAAATAGCGGCTGGACAAAACAGCCGTCCCGCCTGCTCGTTGAGACTTGTTCTATCGCTCCTTCTCCGAGCAATTGTATAGCTCTTGTTTAGGATAAGGGCATTTCGAGTCAGTGTTAGAGACTACGCCACGCCATTGAAACGGGGTGGTCTGCGTCTGAATTGAAGGGTGTACCCTCGCTCTTATGCAGAGCAACCAGCGTGAGATTCTTGGAATAGCTTCTCACGCGCTCATGAACTGACACAGCGGCTTGGCAGCTATAACCCGTGTGGGCAGTGGGTCCGGTCGCTAAGGGAGGCGGCGGCGTTGGTGACTGAGTGAGGAGGAAAGAGCTCCTCGTGCAAACTTATGTTTTAATGAACATCGCCGTCCCACACATTTTACAATTTTGAGACAGCTTGAGGGCTCCTGCACTGGTCGTGGTGCCTCTTCCGGGTCTCTTTAAACTTGTCCAAGAAGACCTCGATCCCGCGGTCTTGCTACAATATAACGGCTGTAATAACTACAGGCTGACTATGCTACGACCTAGTTGAACACCACGTGTAGGGCGTAAACAACTGGCGTAATAGTCCGGCGAAATCTGGGAAGGCTGATAGGATGCGCCCTTCAGGGCATCAGGTGACTCCTCGCCTTCAGGCGCAGGTGCGTCAGGCGACTCCTCACCTTGCGCTTTTCGCGCGGGGTGTCATGTGACTCCTCGCCCGCATGCTTTCGCGCAGGGGCATCAGATCCCATCGCTTTTGCGCGCTTTGTGAATTAGAAAAATGTCCTCTACACACAAGGCAGCCGCCGATGAGAATTATAAAATGTTCACTACACACTGCAGCCGCTGATAAGGGGCTGTTATCATGTGAATTATAAATGTCCACTACACACGGTAGCCGCTAATGAGGGGCTATTAACATGTGAATGAGAGGCTGTCCCGTTCACACGGCAGCCGCTAATGAGGGGCTATTATCATGTGAATGAGAGGCTGTCCCGTTCACACGGCAGCCACTGATGAGGGGCTGGTATCCTGTGAATGAGTGAGGAGCTAAGTGATTGTGCTCTGCACACAGCAGAACGCCGCTCTGAGGCGGGGGCTGCATTTTGCTTACACAGTGGGTTTTTCCGTGCGGCATCTGCGGCGACGTGAGATCCCTTTGCTCCCGGATCTGCCCTCGGCTCTCCGCACCGCCATGGAAGGGGGCGTGAGAAGCCGGGCTGATGTCTTGTCCCTGCAGGTTCGACGGTGAGAGGAGGAATGCATTTAGTCGGCATGAGCTCATCACCTGAGTCCCGAAGGTCCACCGCTGATCAGAGGGCAGACGGACTACCTTTAAGAAATGTCATACTCACCTGAACGCTGCAGAGGAGCAGCCATGAGGCCTCCCTCGAATGAGCGAACCTTAACCGTGAGCTGTAATATTTTAAGCCATAACCTAGGTTCAGCAAAGTGAGAAAAAGATTCTGATGTAATTGTCACCGCATTTATACTGCCTCGAGCTCGTCATATTTGCATGCTTCGCGACAATTGGCCAGTCATTGACTGGCGTGAGCCAATAGGTCTTCAGGAAAGGTTGGAGGGAAGGAGTTCCCATAACGGAGAAATTCTCTGTGATGTCTCGTGAAAGCTCGAAAGGGAACACTTCCACTACGAGAGAAATCAGCAGCCAGGCAGCAGTTCCAGGATTACCTCGACAAAATGATCTCGTGGCCACGACATATTACCACGCTCCCACAAGTTAATATGTCTTAGCCATGACAAAACTAGCCTAAGTGGACCGAACATATCCCTCCCAGTCGTAGTAAATGCTTCGTTCGGAGATCATCTACTCTTCCCTGTGAATGACCTCTGACCTACTTTTTGTACGATCTGAATTTCTGCGCATTGAATTTTAAATATTTTATTTAATACTATCTATTAAAAAACTGCCATAAAAATTCCATCGTGTTAAATTTCAAATGTTCAATACTAAAGTAAAAACCAAAAATAAAATTCAGAACTATGTTAAACGCTACATAATATTCAGTTTTGTTAAATGACACTTGTCAATAGGTCAATTCAAATTTACACAATTCAAAATTCAAGTACTTTTGTCATATGATAAGCTCCATATGTGTGCATGTCAGATTACTTGATGCATTTGAATTTTGTTTTCTTTCATACGTGCAAGTGAGGGAGAAGCACCAAAAGGGTAAAAGTTACATAATGTGTTTATTTGTTGTATAATGTGTGCAGTCTTTGTGTACATCACCTTTAGTTTCTATTGCTTCGATAAAACGTCGGATACACAAATAAATATAAGTGCACATTGCTTCTATTTATCCAGAGCTGGAGGACTATCTGCAGTTTACTCGGCTATATTTGAGACTATCACACCTTCCATCGCTGATGGACATCTGGACATTGGCACGGCTGTTTCATCTACAGAACCAAGTCTGAAGGATATGATAGTTAAAGCACTGAGCAAAAAGGCATCTCTTCTTGATCTTAATTCACTGAACTTTGATACAGGTAAATGTATATATTTATAAATATGTATTTTCATTTACAATTTATATAAATAAAAACTTGTTTGATTATTTTGTTCATCACATAGTATTTATAAGTTGTGTACGTATTTTCTCACATCAGGCAAAGACCAGTTTTCAACGAGAATTCCTGCCACTGAGGTTTCTGAAGACATCATAACTGAGGTGACTAATGTCATATAATTAAGCAATTAAGAATAAGAGACCATTCTATATAGTCAACATAGTCATGGATAAAGGGGTGCAGCTCACAGAGAAATGCCTGTGATACCTTACATATTGACACATAGTACAGCTTCAAGAGTTTTATTGCTTAAAAACGTAAGTGCCATCCACAAGAAGATATATTTGTAAATTATATAAATGTAAACTAAGGGTTAATAGCAATATATACAGCATCTGGGGAACATTTCATACTTGCTAGTGTATTGTAGTGCTGTATCAGCCAATCAGCATCCAGGACAAGAACCATATGTTGTAAGTATTTTGTGCTCTGTGTTACTTATTTTATATGTTTATGAAACAGAGATAGGGTTAACATAAAATTTTTGAATGCATTAACATAAATCTGTTCATTTGCAGTCCTTTGATCAAGATGCATATGGTGACCGCAGTTTTCCAACAAAAGGACCAAAGATTGAAGTTCATATTTTATCAGATGTTGATGAGATCATTGTAGACCCAACTTTGGACACAGACAGCACCACAACAACAAAATCAGAATCAGAAACAGTTGAGCCTGAAAGTGACGCAGTCATTATACACCAGGTTAAAACTATTCAAGGGGAGACTGGTGAACTCATAACAGAAATTTTTCAAGTTCCACCAGTAGAGGAAGCTCCTAGTGTGGATGACAGCAGACCAGTTGCTATTGCTGAAAAAGACAAAAAATTGTCTCCAACTTCTTCAGCTACTGCCTCAGCATTACCCCCAAAAGAAGAAGAACCAAGGACTACAGAGAAACTTACACCAGATAGTGACTTTAGTCTAAACACGATACCAGAAGATGACATCATATTTCACCCAGTAACCACCACCCACATTTTGTTCACCACTGCAACAACTGTTAGTCCTAGGTCTGAACAACCAAAGTTGGCTGTCACAACCGACTTTAGCATTACCCTGCAACCTTCAACTGAACCAATTGATCCAATAACTGAAGTGACAGATTCTAATGAAATTCCAGAAGTGCCTCAAACAATGGACACTGGGGCGGTAGTAAAGGAAGAAGAGACCAAAGTGGTGATGCCTGAACAAGATGTACAGACCAAGTCTGAGGTTGATCTACCCAAGGCAAAGGTTGTGACAACAGAAACTGTAGAAGTATCTGGACCTGAAAAAGATACCAATGTAACTCAAGATACTGTTGTTTTAGAAGAACAGGTATTACAACCTGAAGAAGTGACTGTAGTGACAGAAACGTATGCCGAGTATGGCACATTAGAGCCTGTGGGAGCAGCTGTGCTACCAGAACCAGAGGATGACATTGGAAAATCAACTAACCAGGATGAAGTAGCAGAACCTGAGGAAAAAGCTTTAGAGCAAGAACCAGAGGTCATTAGAGAATCAAAAGAAGATGTTGAGAAACATAAAATTGATGGGGAGATTACAGTGAAACAAGTGGATGATGCTCAGGTAACTAGGAGGACAGAAACTGAGACAGGACAACCTAAGGAGGAACTTCATTTAACAGAAAAGGGTGAGGTGGTGAAACCCGAAAGAGAAGCTGATAAATCAAAACCTGCTGAAGTTGTAGAATATCAAGGCAGCATCAAAACTGAACAGCCTGCTGTGGAGATTGTGAGTGAGGTCTCCAAAACCACTGAAGGTTCAATCAAACCTCCTGCAGAGATGATTAAGATTAAACCACCAGAGATTTCGGTCACAGAAACTTACCTTGTTGAGAATATTGACTATTACCAACCCAAAGAAGGTGCTAATTTGCCTTTTGTGCCAGTTGACAGTGTTCAACCAGACACAGGCGTTGGTAAACCTGAACATGTGGAAGACTTTGGGGTGGAGGATCAACTCTCCAAACCTGAGGTTACTGAGAGAGTTTTTGAGATACCAGATCTGGTTACAGAGGAAAAAACCCTAGGACCAGAAGTGTCTGATGTTCTCACTACTGTATCAAGTGCCTCAGAATCTCTACCTGAAATTATCACAGAATCAGCTTCGAGGAAAGATACGGACTTACCATCTGTTGTTGGGGATTCTAAGGAGCCACAGCTCGAAGAGATGGGTGAGAGATCTACATTATATTTCTCACTAAAAACGTTTTAGAATTAACATAAAAAAAATTCACAAAATAAGTTTTAGCAGTCATCTGAAACTCAACTATTTTGCACTTCAAATATAACTTATAACAAATATTTCATGATTTCCCAGAGGAAAACCAAGAAGAAGAGACTGCATCACAACCCACGGAGACACTCGCAACGGATCTACCTTTGACAACTTCACCTGCAGACCTTGAACTTTTGGATGTAGTGCTAACAGATGCATCAGTCGTTACGCCGACACCTTTAGAAAAGGATTATGATTCAGCAACTGAAAAAGTACAATCAACAGTTGCCCAGGAGTTACCACCTGATGTTGGAGAAACTGAGGAGCCAAAGCTCACAGAGATGGGTAAGAGAGCCATGCCATCTGTGTTTCTCAATAAAAATGTTTGGTCAAAGAGATGTTCAGAAATAATTTGAAAATTATATTAAGATAGCCAAGTTTTAGCTATCATCTTAAACCCACTTATATAGTTCCCAATCACAGATCTGAGTACAGAATTTGAGGCAGGATAAAAGTCTAAAAGAAAACATGCCACCCGAGTGCAGAAGTGACAGCAGTTGTACCTCATCTACCAGGGAAACGAGAAATTAAGATTATTACTGAACAGTGACACTGACTATTTCTGTGTGCAAGTATTTCACCATTTAAAATGTAATTTATAACTTATCTTTAATGATTTCCCAGAGGAAGACACGCCGACAGAAGATCTCCTTGTAGAACAAGAAGAAGAGACTGCATCACAACCCACGGAGACACTCGCAACCGATCTACCTTTGACAACTTCACCTGCAGACCTTGAACTTTTGGATGTAGTGCTAACAGATGCATCGGTCGTTACGCCGACACCTTTAGAAAAGGATTATGATTCACAACTGAAAAAGTACAATCAACAGTTGCCCAGGAGTTACCACCTGATGTTAGAGAAACTGAGGAGCCAAAGCTCACAGAGATGGGTAAGAGAGCCATGCCATCTGTGTTTCTCAATAAAAAATGTTTGGTCAAAGAGATGTTCAGAAATATTTTGAAAATGTAAACAAGATTTAGTTATCATCTGAAACCATGACATACAGTATGTATAGCTCCCAATCATAGCTCTGATTACAGAATATTACAAGCTGTCTAATTTAAATTTGATACTGGAGTTGAGGCAGAATAAAAGGCTAAAAGGAAATAAGACACCTGAGTGCAGAAGTGACAGCAGTTGTATTAGGTGAAAGTATTTCATCTCATGTATAAGAGAATATTTGAGGGGATATGACTGCTCAACTGTCACACATTAACTATTTTGCACTTCAGATGTAATTTATACCATCATTAATGATTTCCCAGAGGAAGACACTCCAACAGAAGATCTCCTTGTACAACAAGAAGAAGAGACTGCTTCACAACCCACGGAGACACTCGCAACGGATCTACCTTTGACAACTTCACCTGCAGACCTTGAACTTTTGGATGTAGTGCTAACAGATGCATCGGTCGTTACGCCGACACCTTTAGAAAAGGATTATGATTCACCAACTGAAAAAGTACAATCAACAGTTGCCCAGGAGTTACCACCTGATGTTGGAGAAACTGAGGAGCCAAAGCTCACAGAGATGGGTAAGAGAGCCATGCCATCTGTGTTTCTCAATAAAAAATGTTTGGTCAAAGAGATGTTCAGAAATAATTAGAAAATTCTATTAAGATAGCCAAGTTTTAGCTATCATCTGAAACCCACTTATATAGTTCCCAATCACAGATCTGAGTACAGAATTTGAGGCAGGATAAAAGTCTAAAAGAAAACATGCCACCCGAGTGCAGAAGTGACAGCAGTTGTACCTCATCTACCGGGGAAACGAGAAATTAAGATTATTACTGAACAGTGACACTGACTATTTCTGTGTGCAAGTATTTCACCATTTAAAATGTCATTTATTTACATTTATCAGACGCTTTTATCCAAAGCGACTTACAATTGCATTCAGTTTATACATTTTCATTAGTATGTGTGTTCCCTGGGAATCGAACCCACAACCTTTTGTGCTGTTGATGCAATGCTCTACCACTGAGCCACACAGGAACACATTTATAACTTATCTTTAATGATTTCCCAGAGGAAGACACGCCGACAGAAGATCTCCTTGTAGACCAGGAAGAAGAGACTGCATCACAACCCACGGAGACACTTGCAACCGATCTACCTTTGACAACTTCACCTGCAGACCTTGAACTTTTGGATGTAGTGCTAACAGATGCATCAGTCGTTACGCCGACACCTTTAGAAAAGGATTATGATTCACCAACTGAAAAGTACAATCAACAGTTGCCCAGGAGTTACCACCTGATGTTGGAGAAACTGAGGAGCCAAAGCTCACAGAGATGGGTAAGAGAGCCATGCCATCTGTGTTTCTCAATAAAATTGTTTGGTCAAAGAGATGTTCAGAAATATTTTGAAAATGTAAACAAGATTTTGTTATAATCTGAAACCATGACATATGTATAGCTCCCAATCATAGCTCTGATTACAGAATATTACAGGCTGTCTAATTGAAATTTGATACTGGAGTTGTGGCAGAATAAAAGGCTAAAAGGAAATAAGACACCTGAGTGCAGAAGTGACAGCAGTTGTATTAGGTGAAAGTATTTCATCTCATGTATAAGAGAATATTTGAGGGGATATGACTGCTCAACTGTCACACATTAACTATTTTGCACTTCAGATGTAATTTATACCATCATTAATGATTTCCCAGAGGAAGACACTGACAGAAGATCTCCTTGTACAACAAGAAGAGACTGCATCACAACCCACGGAGACACTGCAAGGATCTACCTTTGACAACTTTACCTGCAGACCTTGAACTTTTGGATGTGGTGCTAACAGATGCATCGGTTGTTACGCCGACACCTTTAGAAAAGGATTATGATTCACCAACTGAAAAAGTACAATCAACAGTTGCCCAGGAGTTACCACCTGATGTTGGAGAAACTGAGGAGCCAAAGCTCACAGAGATGGGTAAGAGAGCCATGCCATCTGTGTTTCTTAATAAAAAATGTTTGGTCAAAAAAATGTTCAGAAATAATTAGAAAATTCTATTAAGATAGCCAAGTTTTAGCTATCATCTGAAACCCACTTATATAGTTCCCAATCACAGATCTGAGTACAGAATTTGAGGCAGGATAAAAGTCTAAAAGAAAACATGCCACCCGAGTGCAGAAGTGAAAGCAGTTGTACCTCATCTACCGGGAAACGAGAAATTAAGATTATTACTGAACAGTGACACTGACTATTTCTGTGTGCAAGTATTTCACCATTTAAAATGTAATTTATAACTTATCTTTAATGATTTCCCAGAGGAAGACTCTCCGACAGAAGATCTCCTTGTAGAACAAGAAGAAGAGACTGCATCACAACCCACGGAGACACTCGCAACCGATCTACCTTTGACAACTTCACCTGCAGACCTTGAACTTTTGAAGTAATGCTAACAGATGCATCAGTCGTTACTCCAATATTTTTGGAAAAGGATTATGATTCACAGACCGAAAAAGTACAACCAACTGTTGCCCAGGATGTTACATTTGAATCAGAAAATGACCAAGTGCTGGATGTGGAAACCAAAGACCCATTTATTAATTTAAAAGAGCTAGACCAAATAGATGTAGTGAGTACTGGGACCATTGATCTCTTGAGTTATGATAATGGATATTCTTTCCCAAATGAAGGATATCCCTTGGAGACAACAAGAGCACCATCACTAAAGTATTTCACAACTCCTTCAATGACCACAGCTAACAAAGGCAAAGAACTAGTCGTGTTTTTCAGTTTGCGTGTCACAAACATGCTGTTCTCTGAAGATCTTTTCAACAAGAGCTCTGCAGAATACCAATTGTTGGAAAACAAATTTGTTGAACTGGTGAGTGCAGCTATTTCAGTTTCTGTTGGCTGGCTTATTAACATCCTCATTAGTAGCAGGATGTTACAGTAAGTAAGCATACAACTCTTTGTTTTCTTCATTCGTTAAAGCAGTTTCTTATATTGAAGAGTGAATGAGTGAACATCACTCTCACAGTTTCTTTTAAAAAATGACTGATTTAAACATCCAACAGTTATGTCACAATAATCAAGCTCACTGCTTCATCTTAATGCTTTTCGCTGCATTCTATATACGATCTTTCAAAATGAGATGGTATACTGCGTGCTTACACTCTGCAGTATGATAATAGTTGTGCTTAGATTCCTTCTGATAACTCCTGCAATTGTCCAGTGGATTTTGAATGGTGAACATACATAAACTATGCTTTTGTCTCCTCTGTGCACAGCTACTCCGTATCTACAATCTAACCTAACAGGCTTTAAGAAGTTAGAGATCCTAAACTTCAGAAACGGAAGTGTGGTGGTCAATAGCAAGGCACAATTTGCCAAATCTGTGCCGTACAACATTACTCAGGCTGTCCAGCTCGTCTTGGAGGAGTTTTGTAATGCTGCAGCCCAGCATTTGGACATAAAGGTTGACAGCCATTCCCTAGACATAGAACCAGGTAAGAGTCTTGGGCTTTGCAAGCATCATACATCAGCTGACTGGTTCATTTCAAAACTGCATCAGTCTGTCTGGACACGGACAGAATTTCTCACAGAAGCTAAAGAATTGCTGCAATTGAGATGAGTCCAATTTCTTCTTTCATTTTAGCTGATCAAGGGGACCCTTGTAAGTTCCTTGCCTGCAACGAGTTTTCCAAATGTGTGGTGAACCTCTGGACAAAGGAAGCACAATGTTTATGTGACCCAGGCTACGTGACAGTGGATGGACTGCCATGTCAGAGCCTCTGTGTGGTCCAGCCTGACTTCTGTCTCAATGGAGGAGAGTGTGAGATTGTACCAGGGCATGGTGCCGCTTGCAGGTACCTCAGAGAACAATCACATATGTGACCCTGGACCTCAAAACTAGTCTTAAGTCACACGAGTGTATTTGTAGACATAGCCAACAATACATTATATGAGTCAAAATTATCGATTTGTCTTTTATGCCAAAAATCATTAGTATATTAAGATCATGTTCCATGAAGATATTTTGTATATTTCCTACCGTAAATATATTAAAACGTATTTTTTGATTAGTAACATGCATTGCCAAGGACTTAATTCATCTTTATTTAGATTTTTTTCCCCCTCAGAATCCAGATTTTCAAACCGTTGTATCTCAGCCAAATATTGTCCTATCATAACAGACCATAAATCAATGGAAGCTTATATATATTTATTCAAATCTCAATTTCTAAAAGTTGACCTTTGTGACTGGTTTTGTGGTCCATGGTCATATATAGCTGTGAACAGTTAAATTCAATGATCTAAATCCAATTCGATTTTTGGATTTGAATAGAATGCTTGTCTCTAATGTGAGATATAGTTTTTTACCGTAAAACAAGTTTCTGACTATATGTTGAGAAGCTTAACATTTAGCCAGCATTCCAGTATTTTTGGTCACTCAGAACTTTGTTCTTAAGAAATATGTAATCATAGGGATGTTGTTGTGTAGCTCTGGTGGATCTCTTTAAGAATAATCATCCACTGTGCATGTTCTAACTGTCTCTTTCGACCCTTTTAGATGTCCTGTAGGTAAATTCTGGCAATTTATCGGAGAGAGATGTGCAGAGCTGGTCTCCGTGACACTAGACCCCTTTCTTTCCCTAGTGTGCCTCGTGGGCGTGCTCACCTTTCTTTATGCCATCATTTCTCTCTTGTTATCTATGTGCAGGAAATGTGTGCGGACCAGAAAGACACTAACTCTAGTGTAAGCAGGTCTTTTTTACGTCAGATTTTCTGACATTCTTTGCGGTCAAATCATTTGTTGTGTTATATCACAGATATCAAAGACAAGACGTACAGTAAAAATATATCTGAAATGCTGATTAGTCAAACATATACAAATGTAAGAAATTAATACAAAATAATGGCATACAAATTCAGTTTTTTTTAAGTATTTAATTCTCAAAGTAATGTTTCAGGTCCAATCCTCAAGTTTGTAAAAAAAAAAAAATCTGTTATATGCAGACTTTGAAGGTAATGATTTTGATGTCCAATGTCAACATTGTCTGTTTTTACAAACAAAGAAAAAAACATATTCCATGCATATGCATACAAGCATATGATTTATACTCATTTGGAGACGTATCTTATATAATATTTCTTAGAATAACTATTCACAGTGAATTACAGTGAATGTGGCACTATGTTAACAGTGTCATTTACAAAATGTCTTAAATCTTTACTTGCTGCCCTGTCTATTCTTTTGTCATTCTCTTCTTAACACAATTATGAACACTTTTACCTGTTTAGATATATCTCAATTCTTCCATTTCATTCTGTGCCTTTTATCTTTGGGCTGTCTTTTCTTTGACTGAACAGTCAGATTAACAGTGATCTGATTATCTGATTGGGGTGAAAGCAGTTCTCAAATACTCAAAACGTACTCCGTTACTATCATAACCTCGGTTCCCTAAGATACGTAATGAGTACTGTGTGGCATTATTGAAGCCTTATTCAATCACGCAGTGAAACTGCATGACTATTGGTTTGTGCAGTGTGTAAAAAACAAACCAATGGGTCGGCAACTGAGTTGAACGAGCCTATGGCGAAGAAGCCCACCAGAATGGGCGGAGCCATCTGGCTATATAAGCGGACTTTCGCCATAGGATCCTCAGGTTACTTCGACTGAAGAGACGACTGAGTCGTACAGCTACCTAGCACAGGCAAAGTACGCAGTATCCGTTCCATGTCTCAGGAAACCAAGGTTATGACAGTAAACCTTGATGATGGTGGTCGGTTGTTACCGATATGCTCCACAGTTGGATTAACACTGATCTAATATTAATGGGGGACTTAAACTTGGACTGGCTGTCTCAGTCGGCAGATTCGTTTAAGGACATTTGTAATTCTCTATGTCTGGACCAACTGATAAATTTACCGACTCGTCTAAATGTAAAGGATAAGAACAAATCAGCTTTGATTGATGTTATTTTAACTAGTGTATCCCATGTTTTCTCTGCGACAGGAATTGTTTTGTAATGATATTAGTGACCACTGTGCAATATCGTGTGTGAGGAATTTTAAGATGCTTAAGTGTTCTCCCAGATTGATATATAAACGTGCATTTAAAAAATGTATGTACAAGCCTTTTTGCATGATGTGTGTAATAGTAATTTACGGGAAATTTTATTTATACCTGATTTATACCTGACTTTTTTGGAAATTTGTGATAAGCATACTCCTTTCCATAGATTTAGGGTGAGTGAAAAAAAATAATCCCTGGTTCAAAAAATCTGTCTCAAACCTTGTTAGACCAAGAAATATAGCTTGGTCCACAGCAAATAAAAATAAAAATTCTAAACATCAGTATTAATATAACATGATTAATGATAATAGAAATGATCCCTCTAAATTCTGGAAATTAACAATCTCTTATAGGATCAAATAAATTACCAGTCTTCCAAATCTTTTAAAACTGAACCAAAGACTAATTTCTGATAAGACTGATATGGTTAATACGTTTAATAGATATTTTGTCTCTGCCAGTTCGATTATTGGCACAAATCACTCATTGGATATTGATGAACAGGGTACTGATGAATTGATTAAAACAAACTTATTTTCTTTTACCCCTATATTGTCCACTCAAGTTTATAAATTATTGTTAGATTTAGATTGTATTAAGTCAGCTGGGCCTGATAAAATTGATTCAGTCTTTTTAAAACTCTCAGCAGCCATTATTGCTGAACCTATTGCATCGATTTTTAATTTGAGTTTATCAACTAATATTATTCCATTGACTTGGAAATCAGCTATGGTTATGCCTCTACCAAAGGGAGGAGATTCCTCTGATTTGAATAATTATCGCCCAGACTATCGGTTCTATTTATTCAAGTATTTGAACCTTTGGTAAATTAGTAAATGAAAGAAAATGTAGTTAGGGATAATATTTTAAATGAATTTCAGTCAGGGTTTAGAGCGGGCCATAGTACGATAACGGCCACTACCCTAATTATCCGCCTTGGATAAGAGAGAACATTGTGCGGCTTTATTCGTCGATTTGACAAAAGCGTTTGATCTGGTGGATCATGCTTTATTGTTGCAGAGACTTAAGAGTGTAGTCTTCGGTAATATGGCCTTAGGATGTTTTAAAATTATTTGTCAGATAGAAATTAATGCGTTTCTGTAGATAACTATACTTTATCAATGTTAACAGTTAAAAAGGGTGTCCCACAAGGTTCTTTAATGGCACCACTTCTTTTTTCTATTTTTATTAACGATTTAAGGAAATAACATCCTTATAAATATTTAAGGATATGGCTTGACGAGAAGTTGACATTTGATCTTTATATTGACTGCTTAAACCAAGATTGGGTTTTTGTTTCAGCAAAAAAAAAAGCTTTTCCTTTGAAGTTAGAAAGTGAATCATGCAGACTATATTTTTACCCATCTTAGATTATGGTGATTGTATTTAAATTAGAGGTGGGCATAGATTATTTTTTTTAATCTAGATTAATTTTGGAATTGAGTTGAGTTGATATGGATAGCTGGTGTTTCCGCGTGTTTCCTTCAGATGGCTGAGGGAATCCCGGCGGCTGATTGGCTCGTTACGTGATGTCACTGATTGAACCCCTCCTGCGATAGGCGTTTGCCTGGTTCCTTTGTGAGAGAGGCGACCCATGGAGTTCTTCTCGGAGTTCGCGTAGTTTCAGGCTTTCAAGGTTTCTTCCGGAGTTTGACTAAGTATTTGTAGTGTTGTTATATTATCGACCAGATGTTACGGTCATGGGCGCTTCAAAGCGCAATCAGTGTGCCGAAGCCCAAGTCTTTGCAAGGCAGCGAGTGAGAGCCGAAGTCTGAGCTGTAGCGTTCATTTTTAAACAGCTAAATTTGGGTCCACCCAGGGGCGGCTGTCCCAATCAGATTGTTCTTGTGGGGCGGAGTCCCACCCCGCACTGCTTTTTGCCGCGCCTACATCATCTGATATTTAATTCATCACATGAAGGAAGATATCCTTACAGACTTCTATATGCTGTAATCATACATTATGATGCTAAAGGTTAACTGTCATCCACACCAAATTATTGCTGATGACGGCAGCTTCCGCTCAAGACCAAACATTTTGCATTTGACATACAAAGTACATCTACTAATTGTATCTACTACACAGGTTAAGGCACAGATTAAAACATCCTCCATTCCAAATAATCACACCAAGAACGACATCAAGCACGTCCTTCCTGGGTATCTTTGTTCTAATAGTGATGGAATAAATGAATGTCATTTTGCATAAAGTCCACACAAGTTTGGGTGTTCCTTGCACGGAGAAGAGACACAGAAAAGTTATTTCATTTGACCTGCAGGGGGGGCGAAAGAGGAGCTGTCCGGGGTCATGAGAATGTCACGTTTTGGGGATCTGGTGAGCGTCCGTCAACGTATATCCCTTGTTGTTGATTAAAACATTAAATTTAGGCATTAACCGATCAGGGGATCCCGGGAGTGTCTGTAGACGCTGTCCTATTCTCAAGATAAGAAGTTACTTCTGTGTTTATGGTAAGCCAGTCAGAAACAACGCTGAAATTCGGTCTCTAAGTGGATCTGGGAGCAAAGGTCAGCTCTTAGCTCAGCGCAAGGAGGTGGCGCTATAAATCTCTCTCTTCCTGTGTCTTTTACAGAGATTAGCAAAAGGAGTCCTTATCAGGATCCTTTGATGTGTAAGAGGACATAGTACTGTGGGCCTGTCCACTCAAGTGCTACAGCTCCTTGGTTGTGGAATGATTTTGAGAATAATACTCCATTAGAAGCAATTCCTTCTTTGTATATTTAAAAATAAAAATATTGCAGTGTGAAATGAATTAATCTAGTTGCTGTTTTAATTTAGTTTGTTGATTTATGATTATTGTTTGCTTTGTTTGTAACTTTGGTAACCTGGAAGAAGAGATTCTTTTAATCTCAATGGGACCTTCCTGTAAAAAATAAAGGATTAATAATAATAATAATAATAATAATATTCGAGTATGTTCCTGTCGATACTCCACTTGTACTGCGTCTTGATAAAGACGCATATGGGAACTCAATTCAATCACGTCGTGCTATGGAAAAGGAGCGACTGCATAATATACCTCCTTAAGCATTCGATTGTCCATTGGGAAGCACAATAGTATACTCCAAGGCTAAAACGGGTTAAACTCATAGAGGTTACACCCGGCCTGGATGATCGTTCCATAAGAGACTCGTACATATTCGGTACTGACAGGACAGAAAGTATGAAAGCAACCAACCAGAGAGCTTGAGCACGTCGCAGTCAAGGACTCTTCGTCAGAATTGTTCCCATAACAGAGTATGTGTGCTCACTTAAGCAGAGAGACGTGAGCTCGCTCTCAGCCGGGCGCTAAGATCTTCCTGCCCCACTGTTTTTTCCTTACAAGTACTTGGGAGGAAGAAAACGGGAGGGCACGAGGGGCGGAGTCACTTTCTGAAAAGAAAGCTATTCGCGAGCGCAGAGAGGTGCGACACTGATGTTCTCGCAATGAGAACAATCAGATCCAAAGAGCGTGGCATCTGCATGGGATTTCCCCAGGCAGGAAACACACTCGCTGTGGCCGTCATCGGCGTGCATGGGAGACCCGCACAAACCGTAATAACAGCGTGGCATTTGCAACAATGCCGGCTCTTTTAGATAGAGTGTAGATTGCCAGATGGCGGCAGCGAATGGGACCGGAACTGCTGTGATGCTGGGGCGCTCATATAGCCAGATGGCTCTGCCCATTCTGGGGGGCTCTGGCGGGCTTCGTCGCCATAGGTTCTTGCAGCTCCGCGGCCGACCCATTGGTTTGTTTTTTACACACTGCACAAACCAATAGTCGTGCAGTTTCTCTGCGTGATTGAATACGGCTTCAGTTCAGGAGAAAAAAGGCATTTTCTCATATGCGTCTATTAAGACACAGTACGATTGGAGTATTGACAGGGAACTGTCAATTTAATTTGGGATTGCAAGGCAGCTCTGTTTTTAAATCCCCATTACGTTTTCTTCTCTACAATTTTCTAAATGTATATAACTTTCCATTCAAAACTATTTAAATTAATTTTTTTTCTACACATTTTTAGATGGGCTATTTTGGGTCTTTAGTCAATTTACTAATAAGTTAATCTGAAAATCTCCTGTGAACAAATTTTGTTGAATGTTTCAGTAACATCATTCCATGGAATCCCCACATTGAAATTCAACACACTGTCTTGACAATTACTACTAAACTAATATTGTTGTAAAAATGTATAATATTGTACAATGTCCTTTATATATTTTTGTACACTTTTTCCCTGTAATTATATAAATGAATGGAAAATACGTTACCACTTTTTCCATAAAACAGAACTTTACTCAAGGAATCCCAATATGATATGATTTCCAGCATGTTCTAAAACAAAGCCTGTTTTGTACCTAAAAAAGCCTTTACTAATTTGTATTTTTTACAGAAACTGATGCATCACACACCTGTGAATTTTCCCAAGGGATATGATGTTTTTTTCTTTCCCTTCAGGTGATATTGATGTCTTTCTTTTCCTTTTAAAGTTTAGGCTTCTTATTACTGTATGTGCTGTCTGTTTTATAGAGGCAGAGACCAGACCACCATACCAGGCCTGACGAGTTAATCACAGAAGATTTACACATTATAATCACTGTCACTGAGGTAAGATCAGATCTCATATATCATCAACTTTTGTTGTGATTGTAAGAATAAATCACTAACTATTAGACCAGTGGCCAACTGCATAAAATGCTTAGATTATTCACCAGACTGGACTTTTTAAGTCTGTTACACAAATACATAGATTGGTCTAATTTGAATTTGAAAAATGATCAATCACTCTTTGCATAAATGAGTCTTAATAATGACTAAGTGCACACAACTGGCCCTGGGTCTCACTTAATGTCATGTTTGAGGATAATTATAAAAAAATTATATATACTAAATTTGTCACTGTTTTTTATTTTAGCAGGACTGTGCATTAGCACAATTAATGAGAATGTAAACAATATTAGATTACATAACATTTGTACGCAAAACCGTTTATTCAGTCTGTGGTTTCAGAATATATAATTATAATACAAGTCAAAAATCATTCATGCTGCTATTAGATAAACATCCTTTATCTATGGCACAACATCATCAATGCAAAACAACTTATTTCTCTTTTAATAGCGGTGGGACGTCACGTCATGCTGTCTTCCGATAGTGCTTATCCAGCCATTAAAAGACGTTTGAAAAGACTTCCCATGATCCCACAACTCCCAAAGGCTGTAGATCGAGTGGCCGAACATCCTGAACAGATGAAAGCCAAGCTGAATGGTTATGAAAGCTGTTGTTCTCATGAGAACATCAAGAAATTAGCTGGTTGAAGTGTTCACATGGCAGAAAGCATTATGGGTTTCCTCACAATGAGGAAATTATTCTTCTGTTTGATCATAATGAATACACAAGTTTCACACTGTTCAAAAATTATCATAGTATGGAACATCATTTTGTTTTGGTGTATAATAACTATAAATAGTTTCAAATGCGTAGCCAATACATTTTTTTTGCCTGTTAGCATGGTTGTCTTGTGAAAATAACTTTGTTGGAAATATTCTTTGAATGGCTATAGAGCAACAAATGTAAAAAAAAAACAAAAAAATAAAGTTACAAAACATTTCAACAAAATATGAACCAATTTTGTCATTTATCCAAAGCACTATAACGGTGCAAAATTTCTTTATGTATAGTTTAATATTGAATCTAGAGCGATGTTAGTGATGTCCCTGGACAACCCTTAATAATGGTAAATAGCATCACTTATTTGCATTTATTCTAAATCCTTAGTTAACAACATTCATCAGTTGTTTGTATTAAATATATAATTATCATTGTTATTGCATTGTGAAATCTTATAGAAGGTAATCCCTGAAACAAGGCTCTCGTAACTCTATATGTATTTTTGTAAATATAGTTTGTGTTTTTATGTACACCAACTGTGCTGGTTTATATCTATATAAAATCTCAACTGTGCTTGTTGAAAGAAAACAGACAACTTTATTTAGCTGGAGAGCTCATGCCTACATCAGTACCTTGTTTCGTTTCATACAAATCTTGATTTTGTATATAGAAATAAATCTCATTTGCATATTGCTCTTATACATGTTTGGTCTGATTTCACAATTACAACCCATACCTTGTGTATCATATTGCATCATTTGCAAAACACACACATCATCGTAGATTTACACAACATTAGGGACAATAACAATGTCACAACAAGGACAAAATAGTATTATTAAAATCATTATTTTTATTAAACATTTTTCATTCAAAGACATAATTTAGTCGTCATTACCAGAGTTATTGTACTTACTGTATTGCAGCTTTTGTAAATACTTTATGCAAGTAGTTAAACTCACAGTGAATAACAAAACTCAGAATAGTGTAAAGTGCTGAACAATATCAGTATTTGCATCTGAACGTCAAAGAGGATCTTTATTTCAACGTGAGATTGATTCAAACGTTAGGAAGAGACTGTTGAATTTCCCTCAAAAAACATAACTGATGTTCATCATATATCATACCAAAAATATTACATTAAGTCAATTATATTAAGAGGCAATTACACCGTCAAGATCAGCAATTAAAGATCAATGAGATGATTAGACGCACCAGATATTCAATTAAATCCAGAACAATTGAGACAGCTACTTAAAAAGAACAAAACTACAATCATTTTAAAGAATATTAAAAGACAAAAAAAATAAAAATAACTAAATGAAAGTCAGTGCTGGTAATGTAGAAGTTGGCAGATTCCCTTATGGAACTAGAGCTGAGATGTGTGTGTGTGTGTGTTTATTTGAGCATGCTCTGCAGCATGGCAGTGGCGTACGTGGGTCGGGCCTGCCTGCTCTCAATGGCGTTTTTAAGGTACTGAATGCCTCCACAGCGTTCCCAGGAGTCCTCAAACTGGCGCTGCAGAATCTCAGCACCACGCTTCCGAGTCAAACCAGTCTCCTCCAGACTCAGCTCACACATCTCCATATCATCCTTACCTATCAACACAAAAACAGACGTCACACATTGGGAACTAATTTAGAAAATATAGCTGCAAGCAGCGATGGCGGGCTCAAGCCGATGCAAACGCCACCCTGGTGGCATCAGGAAAGTGGTACCCAGCGGGCACATCCATTTACAGTAACTACAGCAGTCTGGTTTTAAGGGACACGGCAATTAAAGGGTTAATCTAAACCATCAACTCTGTGAAACACACACAGTTTAAACAGACGCTATCTCTCTCTCTCTCTCTCTCTCTCTCTTTATTAAAACTTTAGTAACACTTTCGAAAAGGTTTCAGTTATTAACATTAACTATATTAATTAACATGAACAATTATTTATGTTAGTTAATAATCTAAACTTAAACATTATTAACATTTAAAGTTTTATCTGTTAACATTAGTTGATGCACTGTGAATTAACATGAACATTTTGATTAACATCAACAAACATTAATAAATGCTGTGAAAATATATTTTTCATTGTTAGTTCATGCATTTACTAATGTTAACAAATGAGACATTATTATAGTGTTACCAAACATTTTAATGATTTATAAGCATTTTTTAACAATTTACTTTTCCATGAACTAACATGATTCATTTTTACTAACACAAATAAAGTAAAAATATATTGTTCATGCTTAGTTTATGTAATTTACGTACTGTGAATTAATACGAACATGAATATTTTTACTAACTAACATAAAAAAAGATTAATAACTGCTGTACAAATATATTGTTCATTGTTAGTTAATGCATTAACTAATGTCAACCTAAGATAATTTATTGTACATTTTTACCAATTCATTTTCTGATCTGTAACCATTAAAACAATAATCTATAAGCACTTGTGAAGTAATTATATAAAATATATTACCCTAAAATACATAATAGCCTATTTCATGTATTTGCTTCTTATTCTAATTAATTGAGCTGAGCAGTAAAGGGTCAGGTTTAAAATATGCCTTATCCTATCAGTGAGAGGGAAGGATTATATCAAACTTAATGATTTTTCTTTTAAAGATAAAAAAATGAATGCTCTATAAGCGTTTCTACAATAAATATTTAAACATATACTGGCACTACAAGACATATTAACTGATTTCATGCATTATTTTAAAAGATATTTAATCTTCTGACTCCATCAAGTGTCTTCACATGAGTGTGAAGTGTAAAGTGTGATACATTTGATTTTTTGGTTGCCCTGGACCATGTTAGCATTTATTAATGTCAGTTTATATTAAGTTCTAAACTAAAACATTATTAAAATGTAAAATTGTATCTGTTAACATTAGTTAATGCACTGTGAATTAACATGAACATTATGATTAAATATCAGTGGTTCATAAGGTCATTTAGAAATTGTAAGTCAATTATTAATAAACTATTTAAATGCACATTTATAAATGCAAAAAAAATTAAACTGTACAACTCTACACTTGATTAAAAAATGAAAAATAAACCTTGACAATTTCATTGAAAATAAATAAAATAAAATTGTACAGTTTTACAGTTTAATTTTTTTGCATCTTGAAATACATATTTCTGAGTTCTGAATCTCTCTGTGTTGTGTTTGCTTATTTTTATAACTGAGCCTTTAAATCTGCTTTAAAACAGGCATTTATAGCTGTATTTCTAAACTGTTTACTAATAACTCTTTATGTTGGGATAATGCTTTATAGAGGATGAACTGACTATTTAATAATGCTTACCCAATTACTCATAGCGTGCAGTTATTATTAAGTGTTACCAAATTATGTTGTCAGTACCCTATAAATTACAACAGTTGCCAAAAAGTTTATGATCTATAACCATTTAAAATTATCTATAAGCATTTGTGAAACAATAACATACAACTATATTACCAGTAAAATACATAACTTATTTTATGTCTATGTTTCTTATTCTGTTTAACTGAACTGAGAAGTAAAGGAACATACTTAAAATATTCCTTATCCTATAAGTGAAACAAGTTAGAACATATAGATGTTGTAATTATTTTTCCTTAAAGATTAAAATAAAACGTTTTTAATTCTCTATTGGCTCTACAATAAGTCTCTACTATAATTATGTAAAAGTATATTGACAGTGCAACTGATTAAATGCACTGTTTTTAATTCTAAGACACAGAGAAACAGATCATGTAGTTCTTCAGGATTAAGGTTATGCTTCCATCTTGTGGTCATCCTTGGTATTACAGTATTCACCTTTTTTCATATCAACAGTGATAGTTTTATTTTTTTGTTGTCCCTGAGCATGATATTTTTTTTTTTTACTAAGCATGTTTCCTCAGAATGACTCTTTCTCTGTAAATAAAACGTTGAAGAGTTTGGAAACTGCACTTTAAAGATATAAGATATTTCTGCTATCTTTTTTTGCTCACTTTAATAAACCACTATTTAAACACCGTTCAAGCTACCCACAAGCCTTTCACAATTTAGCATCTTCAGTGTCTTGGCATCATGTTGACAAAGTTTGGTGTGAACTACTTGTTTCTTCTTGGAGGAGTATGAATTAGTTTGCAGCTTGATTATTCCAGAAATTGACATTAAAACAAAAAATGTATGACATTAAAAGATTATTTTTAATCCGGCTTCATGTTGGTTGTAGCTAATGAGTGTAAATTAGAAAGTTGTCCGGCTTGATTAGATTAATATTAGAGGTGGGCATAGATTCATTTTTTTAATCTAGATTAATCTAGATTAAAATGGCTCATTTGAATTCTGCCGAAGGCATTCAGAATATGTGTACTACCCAAATAATGTCTAAAAGTAAGTCTTTGAGAACGGGTTTCTCAAGCCAGGTGGCGCATTAGACCAGGGGCTCATCTCCTGTTTCCAAAATACATCACAAACTTTAATCTCTTCCCGTCCCAATCCACGAAAAACTGGAGGAAAATCCCGTTCCACTCCCGGAAGAATGACTCCCATTCCCTCCCACTCCCGTGTTGTTGTTCCCTATCGATACTCCACTCGTACTGCGTCTTGTAAAGACGCATATGGGAAAATGCCTTTTTCTCCTGAACTGAAGTCTTATTTAATCACGCAGTGAAACTGCACGACTATTGGTTCGTGCAGGTGTAGAAAAACGAACCAATGGGTCGGCAGCGGAGCTGCGAACCTATGGCGACGACGCCAATATTCCCGCCGAACGGGCGGGCATCTGGCTATATAAGCGGTCGTTCGCCATAGGATCCTCAGATTTTTCTCCTTCAGCGGACGACGACTTGGTCACGCTGATCCAGAGAAGCCTACTCGCCGTTGACACGCCTCGCAGTAGGACCCAGCGACCTCGATCTGCTCGGCTGATCCGCCTTCAACGCGCCCCAGCATCGCAGCAGTTCCGGTCCCGTTCGCTGCCGCTATCCGGCGATCACGTAAGTTTTCTAAAAGAGCAAATCGGCGTTCTAATGCCGCGCCGTTACTGCGGCTCGTGCAGGGGAGACCTGCACGCCGATGACGGTCACAGCCAGTGTGTTTCCTGCCTGGGGAAAGCCCATGCGGATGCCGCGCTGGCTGGATCTGATTGCTCTCACTGCGAGAGCATCAGTCTCGCCTCTCTGCGCACGCGCATCGCTTTCTTTTCAGAGAGCGATCCCGCCCCTCGCGCCCTCCCGTTTTCTTCCTCTCAGGGACCTGTGAGGAAAAAACAGCGGGGCAGAGGTTTTCAGCGCCTGGTTGAAAGCGAGCTCACGCCGGCTCAGATCCCGCGTGCCTCGTTTTCACCACACAGAGAGATTTCTCCCGTCCTTTTTATCCAACCTGACCAGCGTCCCTCCGCAAGCGTGAGCGATCTGGTCTCGTTTGGGGGAAGTGACGATGAGCTGGCCGATGACAGCATGTCACTGGTAGCTTCAGATGCTGAGGAGCTGTGGGGTTCAGTGACTGACCCGCCCCTCAGGTTTGCCCGCGCCCAGCGCCGCCAAAGCCGGGATGGATGCCGAACTTTTCCGTGTCCTCTCCAAAGCGGTTGAAGAGCTGGGTTTGGAGTGGTCTCCACCAGAGGAGCCCTCTCGCAGCCGTCTGGATGAGTGGTTTCTGCCGGGCACCGTGCCAGGCCCTCAACAACGACCATCGCCGTTCTTCCCTGAAGTACATGACGAGCTCACGAGATCTTGGCGCTCTCCTTACTCTGCCCGCCTCCGTACTTCCGCTTCATCTGCCCTCACTACGGTTGATGGCGCTGAAGAAAAGGGATATGAGAGGATGCCTCAACTGGATGAGTCAGTGGCTGCACATCTCTGCCCACCCACTGCCATCGGCTGGAAGGCGAAAGCCAGTCACCCGTCCAAGCCATGCAGGACCACTTCAGCGCTCGCTGGACGCTCCTACGCTTCAGCTGGACAGGCGGCTTCGGCGCTCCACTCTATGGCGGTTCTACAGGTCTATCAGGCCAAGCTCCTCTCTGCCATAGACGAGTCTGAGCCTGATCCTGCGACTCTCAGGGAGCTGAGGAGCGCAACAGACCTAGCTTTGCGAGCCACCAAGACTACCGCCCAAGCCATAGGAAGGTCTATGGCCAGCCTGGTAGTGCTCGAGCGCCACCTGTGGCTCACGCTGACGGAGATCAAGGATGCGGACAGGGTCTCCTTCCTTGATGCTCCAATTTCCCCCAGCGGCCTCTTTGGACCTGCGGTGAAAGGATTCGCTGAGCGCTTCACAGAAGCACAGAAGGCGTCACAGGCTATGCGACACTTCCTGCCCAAGCGCTCCAGCCCAGCAGCTGCTCAGAGTCGCCCCAGGACTGCGCCGACTCAGCAGTCTGCGAAACCTGCACCTGCCGCCACGCCTCAGCCTGCTAGAACTCAGCAGCCGCGAGGGCGTTCACGCTCAGCCAGACGCCACCCCTCCGACACGCCAGGGCCCCGACTCAAGATAGCGTTGGACCCTGTGCGGCGTCCTCCTGATCTGCAGGACAGGAAGAGGAGAGGTCGAGTCCCGCCACGGCCGGACCGCCCACCAAAAGGCCTCTCATGGGAAACCTCTTGGCACCCGTTCTTTTCCGGGTGCAGAGGGAATTGTGTCTGTTGCTACAGGGTCCGTACAAGCGACCATGCAACTGTCCACTCTGATAGCGGAAAAATAAAACACAAACATTCTCAAAAGAGAGCAATTTTCCTCTTCCGTCCTCACGAGTGCCCTGCCTCCGCAGCCGGCCACTGAAGTTTATCCAACCCCTTGCCACGCGGGCCGAGGCCTGGCAGGCCATCCCGGAGTGTCAGAGTGGGTTATGGGGATAATAAAACGAGGTTATTCACTCCATTCGCTCAAGACCCCGCGCTTCAGCGGCGTGGTCTCCACCTCGGTAACTACAGCAGTCTGGTTTTAAGGGACACGGCAATTAAAGGGTTAATCTAAACCATCAACTCTGTGAAACACACACAGTTTAAACAGACGCTATCTCTCTCTCTCTCTCTCTCTCTCTCTCTCTCTCTCTCTCTCTCTCTCTCTCTCTCTCTCTCTCTCTCTCTCTCTCTCTCTCTCTCTCTCTCTCTCTCTCTCTCTCTCTCTCTCTCTCTCTCTCTCTCTCTCTCGCTTTAGTAACACTTTCGAAAAGGTTTCAGTTATTAACATTAACTATATTAATTAACATGAACAATTATTTATGTTAGTTAATAATCTAAACTTAAACATTATTAACATTTAAAGTTTTATCTGTTAACATTAGTTAATGCACTGTGAATTAACATGAACATTTTGATTAACATCAACAAACATTAATAAATGCTGTGAAAATATATTTTTCATTGTTAGTTCACGCATTTACTAATGTTAACAAATGAGACATTATTATAGTGTTACCAAACATTTTAATGATTTATAAGCATTTTTTAACAATTTACTTTTACATGAACTAACATGATTCATTTTTACTAACACAAAAAATATTAGCACATAAAAATATATTGTTCATGCTTAGTTTATGTAATTTACGTACTGTGAATTAATACGAACATGAATATTTTTACTAACTAACATAAAAAAGATTAATAACTGCTGTACAAATATATTGTCCATTGTTAGTTAATGCATTAACTAATGTCAACCTAAGATAATTTATGGTACATTTTTTGTTCTGTAACCATAAAAAAAAATATATTTTAATAATCTATAAGCACTTGTGAAGTAATTATATAAAATATATTACCATAAAATACATACTAGCCTATTTCATGTATTTGTATCTTATTCTAATTAATTGAGCTGAGCAGTATTACTTTGATCATTACTTTTAAACCCTTTGGTCAGGTTTAAAATATGCCTTATCCTATCAGTGAGAGGGAAGGATTATATCAAACTTAATGATTTTTCTTTTAAAGATAAAAAAATGAATGCTCTATAAGCGTTTCTACAATAAATATTTAAACATATACTGGCACTACAAGACATATTAACTGATTTCATGCATTATTTTAAAAGATATTTAATCTTCTGACTCCATCAAGTGTCTTCACCTGAGTGTGAAGTGTAAAGTGTGATACATTTCATTTTTTGGTTGCCCTGGACCATGTTAGCATTTATTAATGTCAGTTTATATTAAGTTCTAAACTAAAATATTAATAAAACATTATTAAAATGTAAAATTGTATCTGTTAACATTAGTTAATGCACTGTGAATTAACATGAACATTATGATTAACAGTGGTTCATAAGGTCATTTAGAAATTGTAAGTCAATTATTAATAAACTATTTAAATGCACATTTATAAATGCAAAAAAATAAACTGTACAACTCTACACTTGATTAAAAAATGAAAAATAAACCTTGACAATTTCATTGAAAATAAATAAAATAAAATTGTACAGTTTTACAGTTAAATTTTTTTGCATCTTGAAATACATATTTCTGAGTTCTGAATCTCTCTGTGTTGTGTTTGCTTATTTTTATAACTGAGCCTTTAAATCTGCTTTAAAACAGGCATTTATAGCTGTATTTCTAAACTGTTTACTAATAACTCTTTATATTGGGATAATGTTTTATAGAGGATGAACTGACTATTTAATAATGCTTAACCCAATGACTCATAGCGTGCAGTTTTTATTAAGTGTTACCAAATTATGTTGTCAGTGCCCTATAAAATACAACAGTTGCCAAAAATGTTATGATCTATAACCATTTAAAATGATCTATAAGCATTTGTGAAACAATAACATACAACTATATTACCAGTAAAATACATACCTTATTTTATGTCTATGTTTCTTATTCTGTTTAACTGAACTGAGCAGTAAAGGAACATACTTAAAATATTCCTTATCCTATAAGTGAAACAAGTTAGAACATATAGATGTTGTAATTATTTTTCCTTAAAGATTCAAATAAAACGTTTTTAATTCTCTATTGGCTCTACAATAAGTCTCTACTATAATTATGTAAAAGTATATCGACAGTGCAACTGATTAAATGCACTGTTTTTAATTCTAAGACACAGAGAAACAGATCATGTAGTTCTTCAGGATTAAGGTTATGCTTCCATCTTGTGTTCATCCTTGGTATTACAGTATTCACCTTTTACTTATTAACAGTGATAGTTTTATTTTTTTGTTGTCTCTGAGCATGATATTTTGTTTTAACTAAGCAGGTTTCCTCAGAATGACTCTTTCTCTGTAAATAAAACGTTTTGAAGAGTTTGGAAACTGCACTTTAAAGATATAAGATATTTCTGCTATCTTTTTTTACACTCACTTTAATAAACCACCATTTTAACACCGTTTGCAATTAGCATCTTCTTGCATCATGTTGACAAAGTTTGGTGTGAACTACTTGTTTCTTCTTGGAGGAGTATGAATTAGTTTGCAGCTTGATTATTCCAGAAATTGACATTAAAACAAAAAATGTATGACATTAAAAGATTATTTTTAATCCGGCTTCATGTTGGTTGTAGCTAATTAGTGTAAATTAGAAAGTTGTCTGGCTTGATGAGAACAATATATGTACTGAGTTTGGTGACTGTAGCTAAAACGAACCCCCCATGTTTTGAAAAAAGGTGGCACTACAGAGTGCCGTCTCCACGCCCGTTTATGAGCTTTTGCCAGTGTCGATCTATAATTAATACTGATGTGTGTGTTGAGTTTTATGAAATTCTAAACATCTTAAGTGCCTCAAAATCACCAGAAAAGAATATTGAGGTTTGACGCGTTGCCATGGCAACAGTATTTTAGATATCAATATTCCCTTGCTAGTTTCACATCGGCCGTGTTTTTACATTATTCTGATGAAGTTTGAAGCAAATTGGGTAAAAGTAAGATGGTGAATTCAAAGCATTTTGAAAATGACACCCTGCTGCCAGTTGGTGGCGCTATAACTTTGACTCATAATTGTCACATCGATGCGATCGGCTTCATACACCGAACAAACCACTGAAGTGTGATCAAAATCAGACAATGTATTTGGACTTTATTAGACACTTCCTGTATCTCAATTCTCGCCATAACTTCATCGCCTCGCTACGGGCAAACCGTTCGAGATATCAAAAATCCCTCCGCAATTTAGCATCCCCAATGTCTTGAGATCACATTCACCGAGTTTGGTGCTCGTCTGTTGAAAATCCTGGGAGGAATATTTTAAATTCCAGAGCATGTGCTTTTTAAACAGCCCTGAATAGCCGACTTCCTGTTGGGCGCTCCCATGACATGCGGCGCAAAAGTTGTTCGGCTCGATGAGATCTATATGTGTACCGAGTTTCATATGAATACGTGCAAGTATGTGTGAGCTTATGGTGTTCCAGGGGGCGCCGTAGAGCCTCTGTGCCACGCCCGGGTCCCAGCCTCTGCGGCATCCTAATGGCCGCAGGTTCCAATGAGTGTGCAAATCTTCAAGAGTTTTTGACCATGTTAAGCCCCCCAAAATGCCCGGATAGTCAAAAAAAAAAGAAAAGAAAAAGAATCCTAAGGAGTCTCCATTCTCCAGGAGGTGCAGCTCGTAACAGCTCGTCGGCCGAATGGTTGAGCAGGCCTGCAATGTGAATGGTACGAAGCGACCCACCACGAGATCTCATATGAAGCAGTCCGTGTGGCGTGGCAGCTACCATATGCCACAGGAGCCTATGAAACTGTTTCAGTGGGACTGCTGTCTTGCTTTTGAACACATACTTAAGCAGTTAAAAACCGACTGAGCACGTTTCTCCGTGAGGCATGCTTGTCTGTTTGACCAAATCCAACTCCATACCGAGAAAAGAGATCCTCTGCGTCGGGAGAGTTTGCTCTTTCCCAGTTGACCCGAAGGCCCAACTGGCTGAGGAGCAAGAGCACCAAGTCCCTGTGTTCGCACAACTGATCCTGAGATAGTCTGAGCCAGTCATGAGCAAGTATCAGGTCAATTGCTGCAAATGAATCTCAGGGACGGATGATTCGAAGATGCATTTCTGCATGAGCATTTTGAACAGTAGCTTGTAAAGGGCCCGTTTCAAGACACAAGATCAGTTGTAGCCCACCGCCTTTCTTGGGTACAATGAAGTAAATGCTGTAAAACCTCGTCTTCATATCAGCTGGAGGGACCGGCTCTATCGTGTCCTTCGCCAGTAGGACTGCGATCTCCGCACGCAAGACAGGGGCATCGGCTGCTGGCACTGAAGTGAAGTTGAAGCCCCAGGACTTGAGGGGATGCCGGGTGAACTGAATAGCATAGCCGAGTCTGATGGTCTGAAGGAGCCATCGAGACAGACTGGGAAGCGCTAGCCAGGCTCCCAGATACCGTACAGGCGGCACCAACGGAACCACCGACATACCTGCATTGGGGCAGCGAGGTGGAACGCAGGGACCCAGCCCGGGCAGCTCGTAGGGACCCAGAGATCCTATCTATTGTCAAGATTTTTGGAAACAAAGATTCTCCACCCAGCCCTGCTCTGGGGTTGGGAGAGGTTCATTTACCATCTCCCGAAGAGCAGTTCCCCCCCTCTCTGGGTCACCCGTCCCGGGGCCTCTTTCTCTTCTGCTTACTGCCAGGTTTGACAGAGGGCTTGGTTTGGCTGGAGGCTGCTGCGGACGTGGTGCGGGAGTGGGGAAGGACACAGGGGGACGCCCTCAGAAACGAGCAGGTTGGGGAGCTGTGGCCGGCAGACGAGATCGCCTCAGTCTGCTCCTCCGTAGCCGAGAACTGCGTGGCTGAAGAGGCCGGTCTCGGATACGGTGGCCTTGAGGAACCGAACTTTGATGGCGTCCCCCCCATGTCAACCAGACACAGCCAGAGGTGGCACTCCTGGACCACAAGTATGGAAAAATTGCACGACCCAGAGAACTTGCGGTGACCTTCGTAGCTTCGTGGATTGTGACCACCCTCGTGCAGGTCCCTCAGTGCTTTAGCCTGATGGACCTACAGTAACAGCAACCTTGAGGGCTCGGAACACGGTGGAGGTCTCCACTCGAGCCCTACCCTCTCTGCGGCCCAGGAAAGCATAGCAGTCATTTCCAGATCCAATTCAGGAATTGCTATCGTCCCAGAGGGTGGCAACGCAGACAAATCTTCCTCTCCAGAAAGCTCAAACACCCTCCGATGCAGCGATCGATATCCGATCTTCGGGAGGAACGCCGAAGGATACCACTCGTATGATCCTTGTAGAGGGCCCAAAACATTCCTTTGGCAGCTTAACTGGTTGCTGAGTGCAAGAGGAGCGATATTCCCCCGAGGGCTGGTCAACTCAGTTGCAATGAGAACATGACTCATTCACAAACGCCACCTCAGCATGCTTAATGCCTGGGCACATGAGGCAGCAATCGTGACCATCACCCGATGCCAGGTAACGACCGAATCCAGAAACGCACGGGTGATACGTTGTCTATAGCAAGACGCAACGTTGTCTTTATGAAAATGCACCCGTGAACCTCTTTTAGGGAAAATAATGCTTTTAGCATGCTGAAGCGCACAGGGGAAATGGCGGCCTGCAATACAAACAGGGGTAGTACAGCCTGATATGTGAACCAGAAGCTCCAAAGAGCACGCTGGACTCGTTCAGTCTTCTCTGAAAAGTAGTCAGGAGCAGAACGATGTGATCGCTTGGCTTGGCTCCGAAGCGAAAAGCTGAGTATGTGTTGCACCTGCTGCCTAATTATACTCGCGCTGCGATCAGTGGCAACTCCAAGTAGATTGGTCTCTCTAAACGAAATCCGAATTTCATCTGTCAATACCGACGTGACTTCGAGTGACCGACTGAAAGGGAACACTAAAGTTGTATGTGCTTCTAATAAAATCTAGATTCTAATAATTCTAGTGAACAAAATATAAAATGTGAAAAAAGTACTTGTTAGTACTTATTACCAACAACAACAATTTTAGCCATGTTATACGCAAATAAATAATGTATTTAATAAAATAAAGTACAGAGATAACAATAAACAACAAACACAAACTCCATACTTTGGGATGTTTGTATCATATATTTTTGAGTATGATGGCTATGAAATGAGGAAATCTATATTAAGTAAACAAATTAGACTGAAAAATAATAATAAACCCCCAGTGTTGTCAAAGCTATTGTTGAAACTGTAGCTTGTCAAGCTACTCATAATTTTATATAGTTCAAAACAGTTAAATGTAATCTGATCATATAATTGAATATCATGAATATAGATTTTTTTCACTTCAAGTAACATAATTGTTTATTAGTAATTAGTCTTTTTGTTGTTGCAAAAACAATGAGGATTTCAATAACAGTAACTGCATTAAACAGATACTGCTACTATGTGACTCATCTATTTATGACAGTGTGAACAGCACAATATTTTTGATTCTTGGGATACTTTCATATGTGGTCCTAAATCAGATTCTGATCTGATGTTTGCAATGAGACCGGAGTCAGAACGGTCATATCATTCAAGAGCGACATTCATAATTCTGTGCTGATGGGAGTCACTCCAATGTTTTACATACCGGTATTTCTTTGATCACTCAGTGAATATGACAGACAGTTGTGGATGTATTCAGTGAGGTGTTAAACTCATAAGTATTACAGTGACAACTCCACAAGCTAAATATAAGGGGTTGAACAGTAAATATTTAAAAACTTCGCACTCTTTTTCCTTACCTTTGCCCTCATTCACTGGCTTTCACAGCACACACGCTTACTTAAGTGTGTTTCATGTCATATCACCCGAAAAGTAGTGATGTAATAATGAGTGATGTTGTTCTGCACCAATCTCACTATTTTACAATTTTGGAAAAACAAATGAAGTTACCAATATATTGAGTATCTCTGTCAGAAACAATTCACTGACACCAACAGCTTCTCTCAAGAGCAAACGTAATGCTGTGAGAAATTAAAGTGAGGTAACAGAAATAAACTGACATCTCTAAATGAGCATAAAAGATGACGGTGTATGTGAATCAGACCTGCCACCAGCAGAATGGGGTGTTTATCCGGGTGCAGCTCCATCTGTCTGGCAATCCAAGGCCCATCAAAGTGTGCGTACCACCATCCTTTCTTGTTGTTCTGAGGGTCTTTGTATTGGTCTCCTGGTCGGATGAAGGGAATGCGAAAGAAGCGCTGCAGTCGGTTCATGGCCATCTCTTGCTGAAGGGGCAGGACAGGCACAACTGGGTTCTGCTGGGCTGCAGGGGGACGATGGGGTGACAACAGGAGTGTTAATAGTGTTACAAAAACATCTCCAGAGTCTGAAGTTTGGCCCAAACCAGCCACAGCAAAACTTATATTATTAAACTATTAAAAACACCAAAAAAATATGTTCAAAATATATATATATCACAATTTCAACAAAAATATTAAGCAGCACAACCGTTTAAGAAATGTTTTTTGAAAATCCAATCATCGTATAAGAAATATTTGTGAAGGATCATGGGACACTGAAGACTGGAGTAATGATGCTGATAATTCAGCTTTGATCGCAGCAATAAATTACATTTTAAAATGTATTACAATAGAAAACTGTTACTTTCAATTGTAATATTTCACAATATTACTTTTTTTTTTACAGTATTTGTGGTCAAACAAATGCATCTTTGGTAACTAGAAGATTCTTCTTAAAAAACATTAAATATATATTTATAATAGTTAGGAAAGCAGCAGGGAAAGGGGTATTTTCTATTGGTTATTTAAGTGAGTTATGCTAAATATGGGATATTTCATTAGGTCCTTTAGTTATGTATTGGGGAGTTAGTCAGCTGTTGGTTTATTTTTTGGCCTTACTCACCCATGAAGCTTCCAATTATGTCGACTATTAAAAAAAAAACCCACACAAAAATTATTTCTGTCTACAGTATCTAATTTGCATTTCATCCTGACTCTAGATCCGGTCGATCTCAGGTTTTAGAGGAGATCTGGGAGATTACCATAGTCTGTGATGGCCTTTGGTGCTCTCTGCTCGTCCTGAGTGTTGCGTTTCTTGTTCTTTGACTTCCACGAGTGATAGACCTTCAGTCTGCGGTGAAACTCCTCCCGACACGCAGCTAACAACTCGATATCTAGATGGATAATGTAAAAAAAAAAGTTGGAAACTGAAATAAGACATTTACATTATCCACAATTTTGCTCATCAATACAGAATTAAGTTCATTTTTAGCTGATAATGTGTAAGTAACAAAAACAAAACACTTTTTTTCATCAGATTATAAGATGGTTTTGGTTCATAAGCACACAAAAGAACCTAAAAATAAAAGTTTTTACTATTTGTAACATTTAAAACAAAAGGTAAAATCTAAAACGACAACTTCAGATTTTAAGGTTACTAGTAAGCAAATGTGTGACATTTCAGATGGTCACCATTGACTTCAATTGTATTTTTGTCTACTATGGAAGTCTATGGTGCCCCAAAACAGCCTGCTTACAAACTTTCTTCAAAATATCTTCCTTTGTGTTCAGCAGAACAAAGACATTCATACAGGTTTGGAGATACTTGAGAGTGAGTAAATGATGACCGAAGTTTCATTTTTGGGTGAACTATCCCTTTAAGCTGAAGCACAGAAAATGTTCTTTGAAACTTCAAATGAAAGATGATCATCAGGATTTGTTTGTGGCAGCTTGAGTGCAAAATGAGACATACCAAACACTATTTACTTGAATTGTTATTCTGAAAATATAATTTGTAAAGAAAACATCTAATGTAATGTGTGTTTGGACTCTAAGACTGCTGTATACGGTCATAAATGTAAGTAAAATAAAAGCAAACAAACAAAAAACAACAATATTTATCATATGCATTCATACAAAAACAAACAAATAATGTCTTACCACAGGATGTATTGATGGTGTCTCGCAATTCTGCATATTTCCACTTGCCGAGTTCATATTTCTTCACATCAGCTTGAGCATTTGTGGCAGTCACCAGTGGACTTCTTAATCCACAAAACAAACAAACAAGCATATACAGTTATGCAACAGATATAATTTCCTACTGATCTGACTCTTTAGGTCATTGCACAGTCAGTGCAAAAGTTTCGTCCGAATTTTTTGCACGCAAAAAATGAATATGATCTCATGTTGTGTCAATCACGTTTACACACTGCCTCCAAAACTTTCGCCCATCATAAACAATTCGGAGCAGATTCGATTTTCTGCGTTTTCGCATCATAACAAGCATTTTGATAGGAAAGGATGATGAATACAAAAAACACATACTCAGTGTGCAATGACCTTTAATATTTTGATAAGGTACGAAAATAACAAACTTACCAATAATAAACATAAAAGATACTATACTATATGTACTGTATAGTACCTTTTATCTTTTTCATTTTAATGAATCAAATTGACAAAAACCCTTAATTTACCCTTAATCAAACACATGCTAATAAACAGTATTATTGAATTATTGTTACAGAAATTGAATTGTAAATGATTGATGGTATCAGAGACCGGTCAAAGAAAAGAAACGTTTATACAACAAGCAATAACAGGAAATCAATTTCAGAAAAAGAAAACATGGACAAATTAGCATTTAATTAAATTACAAGGAAGGAACAATAATTCTCAGACAGAAGCAGTAAAAGAACAAGCGATTTTGGGATCATTTTGGTTCGCAAAATATTGTGTGAAATATTGTGATTGGACTGAGGATGATCAGAATGATTCGAATTTTATGCAGGTTTAGGCTTCAACAAGGTCATTTTGTTTTATTTCAGTGAATAATGTTCAGATTTTTTGGTTGTGTATATCTGTAGTGCCAACAACAAACCCTTCTACCCACCGAGCCAGAAGATCAGACATTTCCTTGGCCATTTCCTCCCTAAAGGACATGATTATCGGACCATTATACATGTTAGTATATGAGGTAAACTGTTCACAGGATATTCCATCTGTGCATTTGAGTAACTAGGATCCAATAAACTGCCACATAGTTACTGTTTTGACGTTAATATGCCTGAACATCATGATTTCTGGTGATTGTCTGGTAACACTGCTACGACTCTGTTCCAAACCCCAGCGACCAAAACAGACTGAATGATTTTAAACCCTCTACATAGGCTGCAAGCTACATCCAATTTAGATTCATGGTGCTAAATGTGAAAATACATGGGACTGCTTTTAAATTCATCTAAAAATGATCAGTAAAGAATAAAGCTTTAAATAGGAGACATAGTAAAAAAAACCTACATGGTCAAGCTCTTGAGTTTTTGTGGTGGTGGTGCAACACTGTAAAAACAGACAGGAAGAGCATTAAATAGAGTGACGGAGAAACTAATCAAAGTCTCCGCCGGTAATCAAACTAAATCCCACCACCATTAATGCTTTCGAAGAACGCTCCAGGTTGAAGATTTCATGTAAAGAAATGTTTAATTAGTAGGGATGTAATGATATAATCAACATCGTGATATCAAAATTAGTCTTGATATCATCGCGATCACATGACAATATGAAGCGATAGGTCTTCCGGACAAAACGTTTAGTTTTTAAAACTAACATAAAAGGCCTTTAAAGTTGTGTTTTGGGCCATTATGCTTTGGCACAGTATCTGTCACACGAACTAAAACCGAAAGCATGATATGTATTAATCTCTTCCAGTCGAAGCGCCGATCAGCTCGTGTTTTCCGCCTCAGAACGGCTCCGTTCGCAGTGAGTGAATGCAGTGAAGTTTGGGAACGCAACAGCCACAGTTCTGCTTTATTTGCATGGCAGATTGACCCTTTTCAATAGATGTGTAGTGAGATGTGCTTTTGTAAGCCTGTTTTCACTGAAGCTTTCGTCAAAATAAAAAGCTTAAAAGTGCAGAATGAATATTTCATTCTGCGTTTATTTCATGCTACGTATACTACAAATACATTTTCATATTTATGCACTTAATAAAATGCCCTGCAATTGTACTTTAAGTACACTAAACTGGTATACTTAAAGTCTGCTAAATTATAACTACTAATGTTGTGCTTAATGCACTTTAAATGTGTGGAAGTAGTGAGGAAGTACAATTAAAGATACGCTAAGTATATTTGATTGTGCTAAAGTGGAACTATTGCAAGTACACTTCAGGTACACTTTCAATATTTTCCATGTAAAACCGGTATTATTAAAAGATCATACAATTCTCATCAAAAGTGACATTAAAATACATTTTAGGCTTAATATTAAAATAATTATAATTTTGATATCAGTAAGTCAGTAAACATTTTAACAGATTTGAACTATACTTAGTATGAAATCATTGTATTTTAAATATATGACGTTTTTACTCGGGAAGGTACATGTATTGTATTATAATGTGTTTTGTCCTCAGCTCACTAGAGTCAGTATGATGTAGGATTGCTCTATGGGGCATGTCTAGCTGTAGGGTACACATCTGAAGTAATGCTATCATTCACCTGCGCAGTCCGGCCTCCACGGGCGTCTCCTCTGGGATGAGCTCAGCCTCGCTCTGAGCGATCCGCAGGGCCAGCTCTCGGTCTCGCCGCTCTTGCTCCAGCACGGTCTGTTGACCCGCCTCCTGCTCCCTCTCCGCCTGCAGCTGCAGCTCCATCTCCTCCTGACAAACACGCCAGCAGAGACACTCGTCACAGAGCAAGTAGTCACACCAACACAAATGCAGGTGGCATTTACAGAACATGCTTTCATACAGCTATTCAGATTTGATTTGGATTCGCAATGGTTATGTTTATCAATCAACACCAAGCCGCTTCTGGATTCTTCCTCTACAATCGGCTGCTGCTCCAAAGGAACGTATAAATATTTTCACAAGAGTTATGAAATTGGCGATATCAGGGTTCTTACAGATTTTCCATTTCAAATTTCCAAACCTCTCAGTAGATTTTCAGACCATGTTTAGCATAAATGGTTCATAGAGCATTATTTTCAGCTTTATATTTGTTATATAGTACAGTCATCTGTAAATATTTTTATTTTCTCAGGGTTTTGTTTTTCATTGATTTTCTTGTACAACATACAGAGCCCCTAAAAACATGTACACACGAATTTTTTTTTTTGTGCTTTCGAGGAATTATTCACATGCGTATGGGGATTTTTTGCATTCTTGCGCATTACTATTTCTATAAATAAACCAAGAGCATGGATGCACATGACTTAACATATCTATTTGCTCAAAATTTGGCTTTTCTTATGGTAGTACCTCTAATATCAAGGCCTAATGTCCAATTTAACATCCTCTGTGGTGGCAGTACTAAAACAGTACTGTAAAAAGTGTTTAAATGGCCTTTACTAGGGCAGTATGCCATATTTCAAGGCCTTAGGTCTCTTTAACATACTTTGTGGAGGCCAAGAAGACACACATAGGGCTCAACAGGTGGCTCAATGTGCATTGTCCTACATGCTAAGTTTCTCATGTGCACACAAATGTCTGCATTTTAATTTTTTTTTTGCAAAAGTCCTTAAGGCTATATAATACAGTGCTAACAATTACTGAGAAGAAATCCAAAATGCTTACAACCTGCAATTTTGCGTAGTAAAAAAAGTGCACCTTGAATTCATTCAGTCGTATTTTGACTTTGACTTCTTGTACAATTAGTATTATTATATAATATTACTATTATACAAAAACTAAATTGGGGCAAAGGTCTGGAAACACATACGTTTCCACACTCTGCTCTTTTTTTTCATACTTTCCCAGCTCTGGAAAATACTTAAATCAAATTTCATACTTTTCCAAACCCCATAGGAACCCTGCTATATGATACTGAAATCATCAAATGGAAAGATGTTTCCCACAAACATAAGAGGCTAAATAATCTTATTCTCATAGGTGCAAGAACACAACTTTTAATAACAGCACTCCAAAATCCACAGCTGTTAAGAAACATTCCTGGCCAGCTTCATTTTAGAGGGGTGAACGTGAAGGGACAACGCAGAAGAAATAATGTGACGTATAAAGCTGAGGTCACCTGCAGTCTCCTCTCCTCCTGCTCTCTTTTCTTGCGCTCTTCTTCTTCCTGTTTCCTCTTCAACTCCATCTCGGCTTTCCTAAAACAGACAGAAAGACAGCATCCACATTATGCTGTATGTCCAAGAGAGATGAGATATCAGAAAACACTAAACAAGTAGGGCAGCACTTGGTTCTGTGCATCTTAGAGATGAAGCAGACTCAATGCTTGAAGAAGTCCGGCATACGTCACCAGAGAGAAGTCTGACATTTCACCGGAAGATTGAGTTATGAAAAAAAAAAAAACATGTCTATATAAATAATCAGATCTATAATATGCATTTGACCTGAGCGCTACAGCGGATAGATTTTCAGTGATTTGCTATTGGGTGATTATTGCAAGAGTTATTAAGGATCTTTACTTTAAGGATCGTTTGATGGTGCTTTATGGTCCTCGTCTGCTTTTATTATACAGAAAATACTGGCTGGTATATGATTCACAGAAGAAGTAATCTGGGTTAGGAATGTCATTTGTTAATCCTGCTGTATACTCACAGGCGTCTCTCCTCTTCCTCTTGTTTGCGCTTCTGCTCCTCTTCCTCACGTCTCTTCCTCTCTCTTTCCATTTCGTCTTGGATACGTCTCAGCCGCTCCATCTCCTCCTCCTCCTGCTTCTTCTTCTGCATGGTGCTGAGTAGCCCCTGCGAGCGTGTGACCAGAGCCTGGTGCTCATGGTCGATGTCTATGCGGCTCATTATAGTGCTCTGGAGAGAGAAGACATGGTTCTTCATCTACAGCTCTTGTAGGTTAAATGAGGAACAGGAGTATGCGCTGGACAGGACTTGTTGTCTCTCTCTGATACACACCTTTATCTTGAGTATGTGGGCGTTGATCGAGGAATCGAGTTCCTGCATGTGTTTGCTCATCTCTTGTTTTCCCTCCTTTAGTCCAGACACCACCTCATTCAGCTTCTCCATCCTCTTCTTCAGGTTACATGCCTTCACCAGCCCATCGATGCTAACACACACACACACACATGAATGCTTTTCACTCCTGCGGTTTCACACGCAGCATCTGTGACGTATTGATGATGACCACAGAAAATCATTTCAGCTACACTACTATTCAAACGTTTTGGAAAGACATCATTTTTACATCAGAGTTACATTTATTTGAATCGACGGAATTACAACACAAACTGTCATATTCTAAAATATTGTTTTAAAATGACAATTTTGATATATAGTTTCATTTGTGATGGAAAAGCTACATTTACGGTAGTCTTCACTGTCACATGATCCTTCAGAAATCATTCTAATATTCTCAAAACACATTTCTGATTATTATCAATGTTGAAAACTGTTGTGCTGCTTCATATTTTGAAGAAACAGCTATACATTTTTTCAGGATTCTTTAACGAATAGAATGTTCAAACAGATGCTATTTTTTGTCCAAATGTCTTTATTGTCACTTCTGATCAATTGAATGCATCCTTGTTAAAATGTTTTTTTCAAGAACCTGATCTTAATGTATTTAATGTCGGAGGAGTTTGCTTCACGTTTTACCAAAATAAATGTAACCATGTTTATTTAAAATCCTGGATTGTATAGACCAATTTCAGTATTAGCAAACAGTGATGAGGTTTTTTGGTAGAAAACGACAGTTTTAACGTAGCAGTCTATGGAAGCCATGGAATAAAATAATTAAAAAAGGTCATTTTGAGTTTATATATCAAAACTCAGAGAAATCTCACAATTCTAATATGAAAGATCAACTCGAGTCAATCTCTCTTTTCCCCTCGGCTCAGAATCATGAGTTTATCTCCCACACTTTTCCCTCAGAAAATCGAGATATAAACTTGCATTTGTGAGAAAAATAGTCCGAATTGTGAGATAAAATAGGTAAATGTTATGTAAATTGTTATAGGTTTAAATAGTATTTCATGCTGTAACTGTAGGGCTAATAAAACATGTCCCCTATGAAATGCATGTGTATATTACGTAGACCTAATGTTTAAATCAAGTTAAGAGAGCAATCATAGCTGTTTCACCCTAAACGTCTGCGTTTAGCTTCAAATGACGTCTTTGAAGACAGTATTCTATAAAAATGTTTTGCAAAAGGGACAACAATAATTTGTTCTCTCTTATTTCATTGGATTTTACCCATTTCCCTCCACTTACTAGTGCCTTTTGTCACCACAATACACGGCTAGCTGCTAGTGACATAACTGTGACGTCTACTCCAAATCGGTCTATATAAACGTACACAGACAGGGTAAGCGATTCCATCACAGCAGTTGAAGTTATATGATAACAGCTTCATATTTGCACATTTTAAAGTTAGTTGTGTTACACAGTTGGCTCTAGACTTATAGTAAATGTATTACTGTAAACACATGTAACGCATGAGCTAAAATGATTTCCTGTAGTAACTGACGGCATGCCACTATTTCCCATCACTAAGAAAGATAACACTTTATTTCGATAGTCACTTTAGACATCCTACTAATAGTGAGTAACTACATGTTAGCTAGCAGTCATTATTAGACTGTGAGTCCACAACACACAACCTACTGACTATCAGAAACATTACAAGTATATGTCCACTTATTCTACTAACCCTAAACCTTCCCTACTGAGAGTTAAAGACATGTAGTTACACATTAATGAGAATTAGTTGACATGTAGTTACAAAGCTACTAATAGTTAGTAGAATGTCTAAAGAGGACTATCAAAATAAAGTGTAACCCTAAGAAACACTGAAGAGGAGAGGAAGTGCCGCCCACCGGGGTTTGTGTTTCCTTATGCACAGCCACATGCGAACAGTCTTCTGCATCTGGATACATGCTTTGGCTCGGTACAGCATCTTGTTTTTCACTGACAGAGCAAAGAAAAAAACATTAAACAACTTTATTCATTTATGTAATTATATACTGCTTGTAATTATTCTTGTTTATTCCTGTATTTATTCATTAATTATATATATAGTTACGTACGTTTAATGACGGACAGGGCGCACCACTGCACCTTCTTCCAGCGGCTGCAGATGAGCCATTTATTGACGCGTTTCACCAGTTCAGCCAGATGATCTGGATCTGACTTCATGATCTGATCGAACTCCGAAAACTGATAACATCAAATCAGTCAATACATTGCATGAATTTATGGCCACAATCAGAAAAGGAATAAACAAGATTCCCATCACAGAGATAAATTAGGATGAATTCAATCAGAATTAACAGATGGGTTGGTCATATTTCATGGCAAAAAAATAAAGAGTATAGTGATATTATTAGGACCATTCATATTTTTTCATTGAGACATTTTCCTTAAAATTATACTGTACACCATGATATTACACTTTTCTTTATCAAAACATAGTTTCTTACTCTTATTTATTTTGGGGTAAAATATGACCATGCACATTTATCTTTATGAGGAAAAAATTAAATACAATAATTCATATAAGGAAGATACATCACCTTTCCAGGTCTGAAGAAAACTTTTGTCAAACCAAATTTATAATCATTTTCATTCAGGCCGAGAGCTTTGAACAAAGCCTGTTGAGGAGAGGAGGAAAACTGTTATGCTTTTCATTTTTCATTAATATTACAGAGTGACAACTTGTTATTACACTCAGTAGTAGTTGTGGGAAACCTTACCAGCACACAGAACAAGCATGTATGTACACACAGTGTCCGGATGTAACACGCACCTTGCAGAAGAGTCGCGGGTCGAGCCGGGTCAGTTTGGCGGGCAGGTACTGCTTGTACATGTTGTAGAGCTCGTGGAACGGCGCTCGAGAGGGGAAGCCGCCCTGCATCAGATCCAGTACTGACACCATCCCTGAGCAGAAACAAACACACAAACTCTCACACACACATGCCACTGAGAATATGAACAGATTTGATCCTGAAGCATGTAGTAGTCCAGCTGTCCTGACTGGGATGTCAATTAGATTTATTTTGTTTGTTGATAGCAAACAAGGCTCTTTGTCCATTGACACTTAAATAATTTACCATCTTGTTAAATTTTAACTCTGTTATGCCTGACAAGTTTAAATAATAGTCTTACATATCTTATGTTCTTAAATGGAACAGTTTATGGAATATTTAGTCAAATTCTTAAAATAAAAAAATGTAAAGATTGCATGCGTGTTTTCTGTTGCGTATAATATTGGATACATCAGGCTTTTATGTAGTATGATATAGTGAGAATATGGAGCTAAAAACAACAACACCTCAATATTAAGAGGCCCGAACTAAGCAAAAAAATGCAATACAATTTTTTACAATTTGTGCAGATGCTAATATTTATGTGGAAGAAATTCTAACAGCATGTAATGTAAATTAATGAGATCTTTTTAACAGTATCTGACTACTTCTAACGGGATACCTACATAAAATGCATATACATATCACATTGTCCGGGACAAGTGGATTTTGTGATGGGCGAAAAGAGATTTGGACTTGCCTGACTGGACACGTAACCTGATTATAACGTCAATAACAAACAATAACTAGGGCAACACTGAAACTCTGGCGATCAATGATTGAGTGAGCCATTCAAAAAGTCACTTGCTTCATTTATTGAACGAATCAGCCGTTTGAACGAATCGGTTACTGGTGGCTTGTTTTCATGTTTAAAAGTATCATTGCATTTGTCCAACATTGCATATTTGTATGTATGTTAAAAAAAGTAAAACATTAACCTTACAACATTATTTATTTATATGCAATTTTACTGTGTAAATGCATTTATGGAACCTTGTATCTTCATTAAACAGGAAATACATCTAAATGGCATTTTCAATGCAGCTTGCATTTCCTCTGTAGTGGAAATATGATACTGTAACACCTCCACATGTCTTATTATTCTTGCTGAATGTTTTGATAAAATTTAAGAATATGACTGATTAGGTCTAGGAAAATATTGCCCTTCAGTTAAAAAAGTGTCCTAGAAATCACAAATATGCTGATCAAAATATTGCTTCAGAATAAATTACATTTACATAAAAACAGAAGTGCATGACGCATGTCAAGCACAAGTCAAGGCTTAATGTTGAGCCCTTTATCAGTTGTTACTCTTAAATGCTTATTTTTATTATCTTAGAGACATTGCCAAGCTACGGAACATGTTAAGTGTTTCTGATGCAGAAAAGTTAGTTCATGCATTCATGACCTCTAGACTGGACTATTGTAATGCACTGCATCTTCAATAAACAAGCTACAGATAGTACAAAAGTCCTTACCAGGTCAAGAAAATATGACCATATTACTCCAATTTTACAGTCTCTGCACTGGCTACCTATTAAGCTCCGTATCAGTTACAAAATATAAGGCCCTAAATGATTTAGCTCCTGCGTACCTAACTAATCTTCTATCACGCTACAATCCAACCCGCTCCCTAAGGAACAAAACTCTGGACTCTTGGTAGTACCTCGGATAGCAAAGTCCACTAAAGGAGGTAGAACTTTTTCATATCTGGCTCCTAAACTATGGAATAGTCTTCCTGATAACGTTCAGGGTTCAGACACACTCTCTCTGTTTAAAACTAGATTAAAGACGCATCTCTTTAGCCAAGCATTCATATAATGCATCTCACAATCTTGTACTGCAGGTATATCTGATCAAACGCACATTATTATGCTTTAGCTTGGGTTGAACAGATCCTTTTTGCCTGAATGGAACAACTGCTAACCGCTAATTGTCTTTATTTGTTTCTCTGATTAACATCTCGTGGTAACTAGGAATTACACAAGCTTCAGTCTGGATCCAACCCTTAAATGACCTGAGATGACCGAACACCTGAGAAGAGATGATGACAACCCCTCGGAGGACCTCAGAGGAAGCCAAGCATCAGCGATTATACTGAATTAACCACATTTTGCCATAAGTTAATTATATTGCGTTTCTACAATATAAATCTATTTTAGAAACTTAATTTCCTGAGAAGTTGTTTTGCAACGATTGTATCGTAAAAAGCGCTATACAAATAATCTTGAATTGAATTATCAAAGCTTAAGGTAAAACAATGCAATGCAATACTATACTATGATGACTGAGAGATTATTAAATAATCGTTCTTCAAAATTTGAACAAGATAACAAAAACGCATGGATTTTTAAAGGGAACTTATTATGCAAAATCCATTTGGACATAAATATGTGTTGGAAGTGTATGAACACACAACACATCCACCCTACAATGATAAAAATGCACCCACTCCTTATGTTTTGATCTCCATTAAACCAAATCAGTCTCATTAGGCAAGCGGTTTAGATTCTCAAAGCAATATGATGTCACATTGTTCAGGCCCCGCCCACAGCCGTTGACTGACAGTCATTGCCATAGTTTCCGCCTTCAGCGATTGTACATAGCATTAAATAATGGGTAATCGACACATTGTGTGTCCGTGAGCATCCCTCCCTCACCATAACATAATAAATATCACATACAAATGTTTCACTTAGTCTATTAATTAATATGAGGTCTACTAATATGAGGCTACTGAAATACTGTCTAAACAGTTCTAGTTGGATTTTCGCATGCTCAGGATATGTTCATTTGAGCTTGAACTTGAAAGTGCAAATCAAAATCCTGTAGGAGACAATGGCAGCTCTGTGTAATGTGATGTGTGTGTGTGTGTGTGTGTGTGTGTGTTAACCTGAGCACTGTAGTTGAGACAGAATCTGAGCGCCCTCAAACCGATGGCTGACCATCTTCAGATTGGGCTTCACACAGCGGATAAAACTTGAACCCTGAAACACAGCACAATCACGACCTGCTGTAATTCACAAAAACAAGGCAGCTGTTTGAGCTAATATATCTGGAAACAATTAACATTGAACTAAAATTGAAAACAACAACAAAAATCAAAGTTGGGTTTGATGACTCACAGTACTGTGCAGCTTTTCCAGAAGAATATTCAGTTGTGTCTGTAAGAGAAAAATATGAAAAACTAAACCACACCTTCTAAAATACACAAATACACATATGTTTATAAAAAGCTTTATTAAGGCCACTGAAAATATACCCATAAATTCTATATATTGAATCTGCTAAATAATGTTCTTAGTCTTTCCTTCCTGTGACAGAACGGCCCATAGAGAATAGATTATGGTGCAATAAATGCCAGATATAGTTTATTGTGTTATCAAAATAAAATACGCACACTTCCATCTACATCATATTACAATATACACTCACCGGCCACTTTATTAGGTACACCTGTTCAATTGCTTGGTAACACAAATTGCTAATCAGCCAATCACATGGCAGCAACTCAATGTATTTAGGCATCTAGATGTGGTGAAGACGACTCAAACCGAGCATCAGAACGGGGAAGAAAGGGGATTTAAGTGACTTTAAACGTGGAATGGTTGTTGGTGCCAGACGGACTGGTCTGAGTATTTCACAAACTGCTGATCTACTGGGAAGTGGTCGGTTGATGTCAGAGGAGAATGGGCAGACTGGTTAGAGATGATAGAAAGACAACAGTAACTCAAATAACCACTCGTTACAACCAAGATCTGCAGAATACCATCTCTGAACACACAACACGTCAAACCCTGAAGCAGATGGGCTCCAGCAGCAGAAGACCACACCGGGTGCCGCTCCTGTCAGATAAGAACAGCACACGGAGGATACAATTCACACAGACCTGGTCTGATGAGTCTGGATTTCTGCTGCAACATTCAGATGTAGGGTCAGAATTTGGTGTAAAGAACATGAAAGCATGGATCAATTCTGCCTTGTCTCAACGGTTCAGGCTGGTGGTGGTGGTGGTGGTGTAATGGTGTGGGAGATATTTTCTTGGCACGAGCATTGTTTAAAGGCCACAGCATCCCTTTATGACCACAGTGAGCCCATCTTCTGATGTACTTCCAGCATAATAATGCACCGAAGCTCAAATCATCTCAGACTGGTTTCTTGAACATGACAATGAGTTCACTTTACTCAAATGGCCTCCACAGTCACCAGATCTCAATCCAATAGAGCATCTTTGGGATGTGGTGCGAGAGATTCTCATCATTGATGTGCAGCTGAAAAATATTCAGCAACTGCGTGATGCTATCATGACAATATGGACCAACATCTCTGAGGAATGTTTCCAACACCTTGTTGAATCTATGCCACAAATAATTAAGGCAGTTCTGAAGGCAAAAGTAGGTCCAACCCGGTACTAGCAAGGTGTACCTAATAAAGTGGCCAGTGAGTGTAAACACCATAAAGCACTGGCTGTCCATACAACACTGTCATGATTTATTAGTAGTAGATCATAAGCAATTGATTTTTACAAACTGCTCTGAAATTGCAAGCCTGTAGAATGCGCATGACTTTGAATGCACAGTGCTCACATTCATTAAATCAACTGAAGTTTAATAATCGCAGTGGCCATATCTCAATTCCTGTTTTTCTGTCCCCAAGACTTCTTCAATGGGAATGAATAATTTGAATACCAATTGAGTTTCAAGAGTTTTTAAGAAACTGCAGGAACACTGAACCTGTCTGTTCAAGAGACTGACCTTGAATTTGTTGCCTACACTGATGAAGCTCAGTTTGCCGGCCTTCTGCTTGGTGTTTTTGGAGTGGTTGCCGTTCTCGAAGAGCTCTGCGATGAATTTATCCTTCGACTCGCTCACCAGGACTCGCCAGAGACGTGTGAAGAGCGTCGTTATTCTTCTCCACAAACCGAGTCTGAAAGAGAGGGAAAACGGTTCACATCACATAGAACAAATCTTTCAAATCCTTCTCTAGAAAGCAGGTGAATTTAAGGTTTCAGGTCAACAGTTACAGCAGTTACAGCAATAACAATATTGATCAATTATTACACGAGGTTGTGCATTACAGTGATGTGCATAAAACTTCCCCAATCATGGTAAAATCTCAGTATCACACACTTACGTTATACAGTTTGTCTGTCAACTTTAATACAGTGTATTAATATTGAATGTGCGGTCGTATGTGTTCCTTATTTATACCTGCTAAATATGCTTTTTAAACTGCATCCTGTGTCTAAGTCCACGTGTTAGTCATGTTGAGATTATTGCCCCGGCTGTTAACGCCCCCTTGTGTAAGATCCAGATGCCAACGGACACTACACAATTTATTTTGAATTATTGTTTTTAATCAACTGTTTAATTATGGAAAAAAAGTTATTAAAACTTCTATATTTTAATACATTTTTATCATTTCAGTTTTATTTAACTATCTTCAGCAATGGATTTGTTGGTTACATTGTTTCATGTACCCATTTTTATTTCAATTGCTATTCATTTTAATATCAGTTTTAGTATTAAAGAAAACATTTCAACAGAGACTATTAACAGTTATGTATATATCAGAAGCTGCACCTGGAATGAATAGCACTAAAGGAGTGATTTTTTTTGCAGTTAAAAGCAAGAACTGACATAGGTTTAGTGTGTCTGCTACTTTTTGAATCTTGAGCAGTGTCAGTAAAAAAAACACCTCCAGAATCAACTTCAGATAACAGAATCAAAGTGACTGAATTCTGACAAACGGCTTTATTCCTCCACGAAGTTCTGTTTGCAGCCAAAAAGACTGATCAAATATTTTGGTGATCAAGCAGGGCTGGACAACCCCTTAGACAACACAGACGACCTGCTAAGATCTCTTGGAGGGGGTCTATTTACCAAGCCAATTTCAATGAGAAAGGAGTAAACATGGAGGGAAACTGATCAATCCTTGCCTGGCGAGGGAGATTCGTGTATGTTGACTAAAGCAGTACTGATGCCCAATTTGTGAATGAGTGACACTTTAAGGGTATTTCTGTTGAATTAATCAAACAAGTTAGAAAAAAAATATATACTGAAGATCTGAAAATGTGTCTTGTTTTCTCCGTAAATGGAAAGACCAATGTGTGTGTACCGTTTCATAGCAGACTGCTCCAGCAAAGTGTCTTATGATGAAGCCCTCGTCATCTCTGACGTTCCTGTGCACTGTCAGCTTGGACTTCCTGGGAACCTGTGGGACGGCAGATTTGAAGAATCACGCCACTAAACTAGAGCGGGCCCCAGAATGAGATGTAAAGTAAAGCCGAAGCGTGACTCACGGTCAGGCGGAAATGGTCCTTGTGTTTGCTGTGGACCGTTTCAGTGAAGTGCTGGTCGCTGGGTTGAGGTAGCCGGTTCTCTTCGTCCAAGATATCCAAGATGCCAACTAACTTCGCCTCCACCAAGTCTGAACAGGAGAAGATGCAGATTCATACAATCATCAAGCACATTTAGGCTGCCAGACATTTCTGCATTCTGGTTTATTGGTGTGTATAAAAAAGGCATACCCCACACGCCCAATGATACCAGTTTTAGAGTCATATTAAAAGAAACAGACCTATACAGTCCTGATTATCAACGTAATGGACCTCGTTGACTCCAAGACCTTCTTTCTGATACAATTCCTGCTCCTGTTAACCATACACAAGACAACAGACATTAAATCGGTCTGGTTTATGCCTTACAATGGCCAATTTTGACTTAACTCAGCCTAACATAGTCACTTAGTAATGTTAAGCGGTGCAGCATTAAAACAACTCAACATGATGATTCAGTCAGTGTGGTAGAACTTGACTGGTCTGCAGAAAGACAAGTCCTAATCCCAGCTGAACACCTCTGGTGTGACTTTAAATGAGCCAAAAACTCATCACCAAACACCAATGACTTGTACATTCATTATATGGACAAAAGTACTGTCATCCCTTCTTTAGAAGAGAAAAAGGCTCTTCCAAACTGTGCCAACAAAGATGGAAACATCATTCATGTACATACAAATTGTATTTCCACCTCTGTTGCATCAGTTTTGACGTGTATGAAATGACTGTACCCATATGTACAAGTCATTGGTGTTTGATGATGAGTTTGTGGCTCATTTAAAGTCACACCAGAGGTGTTCAGCTGGGATTAGACCAGTCAAGTTCTTCCACACTGACTGAATCATCATTTCTCTTTGATTCTTGTCTTATACACAGAGACACTGTCATGTTAGAATAGAAAAGGGTTCTGTACAAACTATTGATATAAAATTAGAAGCACACAATTCCCTAGAATATCATTATATGCTTAAACATTAAGATTTGTACTCATGGAATTACTAAAGTAGTCAAACCTTTCATTAGAAGGGGGTGACCCTATACTTTTGGCAATATAGTGTATCTTTATTTCAAGGCGTTTCATTTGATTAACAACAAAAGTGAACTGTTGATTCCTACTTTATGTTAATAAATGAGTAGAATTGAGAATGTGCATGTGAATATGCTCAAGAAAAAATTCTGATTATTATCAATAAAAAAAAAAAGTGCTGCTCAAAACTTTTGTGGAAATTGCGATACCTTTAAGACTATTTTTTCAATAGAAAGTTCAAAAGAACAGTATTTATTTGAAATGTAAATATTTTGTGATATTATAAATGTTTTTACTCTCACTTTTGATCAATTTAATGTGTTCTTGCTGAATAAAAGACAAAACTGTAGTAATATCATGTTACAGAAAATGCACACATTTACACATGCACACACACACACACTCACACACACACACACACTCACGCATACTGAACATGCACACGCACACATGCACACACACATGCACACACACATGCACACACACACTCGCATGCACTCACGCACATGCACACACATGCACACACACACACACACACACACTCACGCATGCACGCATGCACACACACACTCACGCATGCACACACATGCACACACGCACACACACACACACACACACACTCACACGCATGTGCACATGACGCACACACACACACACACACACACACACACTCACGCATGCACGCACGCACACATGCACACACACACACATGAAGCACACACTCACAGTCACGCACATGCATGCACGCACATGCACGCACACGCATATGCACACACACACACACACACACACTCACGCTACGCACACACACACACACGCGCACACACTCTCACAGTCACGCACGCACGCACATGCACACACACACACACACACACATACACGCACTCACGCACATGCACACACACACACATGCACACACACTCTCACACAGTCACGCACACACGCACGCACACACATCAGCTGAAACACTCACCTCTTTGAGAATGCGCTCATTGAAGAACTGCTGGAGTTTCTCATTACAGTAGTTAATGCAGAACTGCTCAAAACTGTTGTGCTCAAAATACTCTGAGGAAAAGGAAGACAAAAACCAGGTTTGGTATAAACAGGAGTCAGGGTTTGGTTGGCCCCTGCTGACAGATGCCAATTATGATTCAGTCACATGACATTTACGCTCAGGGACTCAAAAAGTGTGCGGAAAAGTGTATTTATGAGCATTGACGGTCTTGTACCAAAGCCAGCGATGTCCAGCACAGAAGTGAGCAGGACATAGCAATGTTACATAGGTTCAATAAATCAAACCTTTATAAGAAATGCTTTTGTATTATAAAAAATAAGCAATGTATTATTTAATCCCTTTATTAAACCGCTGTTCAGTTGAGACGTCCTCTTAAAGAAGGACATTTCAGGGTTTACTATCGCTGTGGAAACACCAGTGTTGTGTCATTTACTATAGTACATATCAATAAGCTATTCATTTCATATGTCCAGCTTTCATTTGTAGTTTTTGTAATGTCGTTAATGTACTTTTGTGGTTTTTATTAGTTTTAGTATTATTCATATTTAGCTTTAGTTTTAGAATTGTAGTTTTCGACTTAAATGTAAATTAGAAATGTTGCCTTGGCAACTAACTAAAATAAGTTTTCACCTTTCATATTTTAATTTCAAAATGGTATTTATTAGTTTTAGATACCACTAATCCACGTCTGGCTTGTGCTTTTATGTAAAATATTATGTTTTTTTAATATACTCACATCAGCATATTTTGTCTAACTGGTAACAAACCAATTGTTCTCCAAACTAACAGTTGTATATAAATGTATAAATCCTCCAAGTTTGTAGATACTGTTATATGCTGTATTATTTTCACTGTCATCATCTTTAAATGAATAAATCACACAAGTTGTTGGCAAGAGGATTTTAATAGTTAGCACCAAACAGTGAAGCTCTCCGTTTACCTGAGCTGCTCCCAGCCTCCTCGAAATCAATGTTTCCGAGGTGCAAGACCCCAGCCACCACCCTGAACATGTTGAGCTTCTCCATGTCATCCAGACCGATCTTCTTCATGGCCACACTCATTCTGTTAAAGTCGGCATGATCGTCCAGCAGAGGGTCTTTCAGAGGACCTGCCTTCAGGTGCTGAGGAGCAACGGCCAAGTTAGACTCAGAAGAGAAACATGTGAGTTCATCCAGGAGCCTGACTGCTAATAAAACTCAGCACAGCAACTGAAATCAATTTATTTCCATGTTTTGTTACTCAGCATAACCAAAAGCATACGTGCAGCTCAACACAATCTCGATGTGATTTCATTTCCAAACTACAAGCATTAATAGGGATCTGCTCCTCAAGATTTCAGGGCATAACTGAACTCCAATTCAGACAGGAAAATGCTTGCGTAAGAATATTGCATGGCTGCATCTTTGGTGAGAAATTAGTAGAGCTGAGACAGCCAGGGTTGCATTTCCCAAAAGCATCGGATGCGTAAGTAGATCATTGGGGGTAATGGATCTACGATGCACTTAGGCTTACGGTGCTTTTGGGAAACGCATCCCTGACCCTGAATCTGAGCAGGTCATTTTGACCATGTAGTGTATCAAGCTGCTTCATCAGTTTGATGGTGAGATCACACTCATTCAAAAGAATCCACAACACTACAATATGAAACTCATGACTGTCAGACTCCACGTCAGTGACTTCAGGTTGTAAACTCAGATGTAACAGAGTAAAGCTGTCACGCATATGCTGTTGTTCAGTTTCTCTAATATAACTGCAGACAACCTAAATTACATTAGAGTTTCCTGCATTCTTACGCATTCTTTGCATCTTGCTTTGGGGCCTTGTGGCTGTACGCCATCACTATGTTGTGTGAAAATTCACAAGCAACATCCAACAGGAACTTGCACAATCTGAACATTGAGCGCACTTTTAGTCTCCTGGTTGAAATGTGTGGGAACGCTGCGCTTTTTGAAATCTCTTCTGTCTCTGACCACATATGTGAACCTGGACCACAAAACCAGTCATAAGGGTCAGTTTTGGGAAATTGAGATTGATACATCACCTGAAATCTGAATAAATAAGCTTTCCATCGATGTATGGTTTGTTATAATAGGACAATATTTGGCCCGAGATACAACTATTAGAAAATCTGGAATCTGAGGATACAAAAAATCTAAATATTGAGAACATCGCCTTTAAAGTTGTCCAAATGAAGTTCTTAGCCATGCATATTACTAATCAAAAATTAAGTAACGATATAGTTATGGTAGGAAATTTACGAAATATCTTCATGGAACATTATCTTTACTTATTATCCTAATGATTTTTGGCATAAAAAATGTATAGTTTTGACCCATACAATGTATTGTTGTCTATTTCTACAAACATACCGGTGCTGCTTATGACTGCTTTTGTGCTCCAGGGACACATATAGTAGCTCTCTGGTTTCTGAGCTGGTCGGTTTGTTGTCAGCTCAAACATGCAGCTTTCTATTGACTGTGGAGTGATGAACATCAAATAACAAAGGGTCTCCAACCGGTTTGTTAAGCCACAGTGTTCATATCATTGTGATAGAAAATGTTTTTTGTCTAGTCCAATCTTATATGCAAAACATGCCATTAGCCTATATGTTCATTTATTAAATTTACTGAAAGACTAAAATGAGGTTAGATCTCAGGTCATAGTAGTTCATCAGAGAAAAAAAGGACAATAGCAGGTGCATGTGGGTTTTCTACAGTCTTTGATGTCTGATACTCCACCCTCTTATATTGTAAAGTGCACTTGTTGTCCTCAACATTTTCCCATGTGAATTTTATTTAGTCAATCCACTGACGACAATGATGATCTTGAGATATAACCCTATTCAACTATTGTCAATAAATTGATAAGTTGCTGGCATTTTGTTCATTTTGTTCAGGAAGCTGAAGGTATTTTGGTACACAAATGAAGCTGCTAAAGAGAAATGTGTCCTCTGAGAGGAGCAGATAATGCTAATGGACACAAGGCCTGCCAGTATAGCAAGAGTACAGTACACCATTAATATCTTTTACCCCAAGCAGCCTGCTGTAATACTACTACTATGTGACAAAAACAGCACTATTAAGAGAACCATATCCCATTGCCTTAGGAAAAGCCAAAACAAGCAAGCCAAAACAGCGGAGGGCAATCACAGTTTCACTCCCAAGAAATTCAATCATTTTTACAAGATATGGGTCAAATATATTTCATATGCTTTTTTCAAGTGTTACATGGAAATAGTAAGAACATGTTACAATAGTAGATATGACTTCACACAGACAGAGTTCATATGTAACCAGCGTTACCCATATTTTTGCTTTCTTTTTTAGAAAAGGACGAATCGAAATGAACTAGTATTGAAACCAGAATATTCCTTCAGGTTTAAGAGATTGATTATTATATTAAATTAAACCACTTTCCATGCAATACACAAGTAATGATGTAAGTATAACAAACCCTGAAACACACTGGACCCAGGTCTTGCATTTAAATGACAAAAGGAGAGAAGAAAACACAACACACATATTCACCTTCTCATCCTTTGATGAATCAGACGCACACAAACAGACACACAACCACAGACACAATGATGTTACAAATGATTAGTGCAGCGATTAGATTAGTATGAACACAATCATGCTTGAATTACACACAATATATGGTCATTGGCCAAGTATCTGAGAATTAAAATCAAGCCGTAGAACAGCAACCAAACACAAGTGTAGATGAATCACTCGACCAGAACCACGATGACCCTCAACTGACCCTTCAAAGACTCTTCTACCACTACACCAATCACCTACTGTCCCATAATAATCCAAAACATATATATATACACATACATATTACACACACACACACACACACACACACACATATATATATATATATATATATATATATATATACATACATTAGGGCTGGGTGGTATATCGAGTTTGTACGATATATCGATATATTTTTATAAAGCGATACGGTATGAAGCAATACCGTTAATATCGAGTTTGATACGAGCACATCCGAAACAATATCTATAGGGAGGAGGACACAGACTGAATTGCTGCGGAGAAAGATGTGACAAGCTTTATATGAAGGGCTTTAAAAAACTCGTAAAATATAGTAGCCTATAGTTAACAGGTACGTCTCAAAAACTTTGAATATCATGAAAAAGGTCAATATTTTTTGTCACTTATTTCAGAAAGTGAAACCCATATATTATATAGATTCATTACACATAGAGTGAAATATTTCAAGCCTTTATTTCTTGAAATTGTGATGATTATGGCTTACAGATAATGAAAACCCAAAATTCAGTGTCTCAGAAAATTTGAATATTACATCAATCAAAAAAGGATATTTTAAACAGAAATGTCAGGCTTCTGAAAAGTATGTTCATTTCTATGCACTCAATACTTGGTTGAGCCTCCTTTTGCATGAATTACTGCATCAATGCGGCGTGGCATGGAGGCAATCAGCCTGTGGCACTGCTCAGGTGTAATGAAGCCCAGGTTGCTTTGATAGTGGCCTTCAGGTCATCTGCATTGTTGGGTCTGGTGTCTCTCATCATAGATTATCTATGGGGTTCAGGTCAGGCGAGTTTGCTGGCCAATCAAGCACAGTAACTGTTCATTGAACCAGCTTTTGGTAACTTTTGCACTGTGGGCAGGTGCCAAGTCCTGCTGGAAAATGAAATCAGCATCTCCATAAAGCTTGTCAGCAGAAGGAAGCATGAAGTGCTCTAAAATTTCCTGGTAGATGGCTGAGTTGACTGTGGACTTCAGAAAACACAGTGGACCAACACCAGCAGATGACACAGCAGCCCAAATCATCACTGACTGTGGAAACTTCACACTGGACTTCAAGCAACATGGATTCTGTGCCTCTCCACTCTTCCTCCAGACTCTAGGACCTTGATTTCCAAATGAAATACAAAACTTGCTCTCATCTGAAAAGAGGACTTTGTAACACTGAGCAACAGTCCAGTTCTTCTTCTCCTTAGCCCAGGTAAGATGCTTCTGATGATGTTTCTGTTTCAGAAGTGGCTTGGTAGCCCTTTTCCTGAAGATGTCTGAGCGTGGTGACTCTTGATGCACTGACTCCAGCTTCAGTTCACTCCTTGTGAAGCTCTCCCAAGTGTTTGAATCGGCTTTGCTTGACAGTATTCTCAAGCTTGCGGTCATCCCTGTTGCTTGTGCACCTTTTCCTACCCAATTTCTACCTTCCAGTCAACTTTGCATTTAATATGCTTTTATACAGTATGGAATGGTCATTTATTGAAACTCAAATGTAAATATTCTAATATTTTGAGATACTGATTTTTGACTTTCATGATGATTATCTCTAATCATCAAAATGAAAACAAAAAAAAACCTTTTGAAGTGTTTTACTTTACATGTATTGAATCTAAAATATATGAAAGTTTCACTTTTTGAAATAAATTACAAGAAAAAAAGACTACAATGTCTTCGCAATTTACTTTTTCACCATAATCAAATTTATTTTAGATGTACCTGTATAGTTTCAGTTTAAAGCTCTGACAGAAAGGTTGCGTGTGCCGCTGATAGAGATGTGCTGTTTTGAGCTATGTGCTCTTTTCCTAAATGCATAACTTACATTTCACAGGTATATTCTTCTCCATCTGTAAATGATAGAAAGCTATGGAAATGTCCATTTTGCTGTCAGAAGTGGTGCATGAGCTTTTGCTTTGCGATTCTCTGCTAAACTTCACAGATTTCGTTCAGAACGCACGCCAAACACAGAGCGCAATGATATAGGAGCGCAATAATTCTTGACCAAAATATACATTTTGTTGAAATATTTGTAGTTTCAATCTGAAAATATAAATGTGACATATGTAGAATTTTTATCTTACAAGTAAGTGTATTTGTATGATAGCACTAACTGTAAAGTGACTGTAATGAGGTAATCAAAATAGCCTTTTTACTCAATTAGCCTGGGCTTCTTTTAATTTCATTTTTAGTTGAGTAAATTCAACTTTAAAAGCATTGTTTTTGTTTTTAGATTACAATGTTAGAATGTTATGTGTCTTGTCTCGTGTCTTGCCTGATGTCCATAATAAATTATCCCCATCCAAACTAACAAAAACAAATTGGTGGCAGTCTCTCAGACTATACAGATAATGAATTAAAAATAAATACATTACCTCTGGACTCTTGCGGTTTTGAGGTATCTGCTTGTCTGAATCCTTGGTAGAAAAGTACCTTGTGCATCCTCGACTTAGATACTGGATTAAACAGAAAATGTATACAAGAAATGTTCAGAATATTTTTTTTTGAAAAATAGCAGACGGTCAAGAATTACTTTATCCCTTTTTCAACACTTTGCATGATCGCACTCATAAATGTGTCAACCTGAATTGAAACATGTCAAAATACCTGACATGGTGCTTGATAATGTCTTTATTGAGACTGAAACCCCTCACTGGCTATTCTACAGAAGTGAAAGTGTAGTGTAAGTGTATGTGTCAGACTGATGTGAGACGCAAGAGTTCACAAACCCTGAAGCAGTCTGGAGAGCTGAGGTGGAACTTCTCCTTGATGTCTTCAGGAGCTCCAGCGCACAGCCTGTAGAAGATGTGATAGTTCCTCTCCTCCTGACCCTGCGTGCAGATACGGGACTTCTCCAGCAGGTAATGGGACACGAAACCCCCTACTACTGCATTCTGGAAAACAAATCGGCACTGCCTTCAAATAAACGTGTAACTAGTCAATGTACAAATTCACACATCAGCACTACTACTCATCACATTAATTACAACAACAGCAATAACTATAGAGTTGCACTATGTGTACAACATATCTACAAACTCAGAGTAACACTTTAGTTGAGGGACCAATTCTCACTATTAAAGGGCATCTATCATGCCCTTTTTACAAGATGTAATAATAATAATAAACCCCCGGTTTCACAGACAAGGCTTAAACCTAGTCCCAGACTAAAATGTAAGTCTAAGCAATTTCAACTGAAAGAAACTTGCACTGATTGACCTTACAATATATCATAGGCTTTGTTTTATCTCAAGATGCACAGTAGTAATGTTTTTTTTAAATGTCTTAATTGAACTATGGCCAAATCCTGGCTTAGTCTAAGCCCTGTCTGTGAAACCAGGCCAATATGTAATAATAATACGTCTCAGGAGTCCCCAGAATGTGTCTGTTAAGTTTCAGCTCAAAATACCCCACTTTGAAAATGCCTATTTTGAGTGGGAGTCGGAAACAGGCTGTTTTAGTGCATGTTTCTTTAAATGCAAATGAGCTCCTGCTCCCCGCCCCCTTTTCCAGAATAGAGCTGCCTTTACAGTTCGGCCCTCAGATACTCTGTTAAAAACATGTGATTGGTTTTGATTATCATGTGAAATTATTTATTATCATCGCGCTGAAATTATGCGTTTTAAAGCCATATCAGTTTAAACTTCTGATTTACGTTTTATGTTATAAACATGCAGAAGTTACAAAAACACAGATGTTTGTGAATGTAAACAGCTGGGAAATAAATCACATGTTTATAATAGATATGTGTGTTAAGAAGATATTTCTTGATTGAATGCTGTTTTTAAATGCTCTAGCGTGAAGATAAACATGGCGGATTGTGTGTGGCTCACTCAGGGCGGGGTCTCTGCTAATAAAGCAGTGTCTGTCAACAGTTGTGGGCGGGGCTTGTAACATGTGAGAGGTTGGTGCCCTTTATTGATATATGTGTGTGTTTTCTCTTGTGTTTGATAGATAGAGAGGAAGCTTTTGTAATTTTATTGATTATGGGACTTCCGGGTCTTTTGTTATGGGTGTTTTTGTAATACTCATTGATAAGCTCAAATTGTACATTGTTCTTTAAAAGCTTCACAGTTTTGTGTTTGTAGAGAGGCTTTTGTACAAAACACACCTTTTCATTAAAGTGAATCTCCACAAACTTCCCAAAGCGACTGCTGTTGTTGTTTCGGACAGTTTTGGCATTTCCAAATGCCTCGAGAAGTGGGTTTGCTAGAAACAAACAGAAAATAGCTGTTTCTTTGCCTTTGTTACAGTATAGTCGAGTATAAATGTATATTAGTAGAGTAAAGTCCTTCAAACATACCTTCAACTATTCTTTCATCAATGTCTTGACCTGTACCATAAGATGTAGTTAAGTACCTGTGAGAGGAAAGCGAATAAAACAAGTAAAGAATAAAGGATTACGCAGACGTGCTTAGCCTTATATTATTAACTTTGTGTTAATTATGCAGTATATAATATTGAGACCTTTCTATACCTGAGAACAAACTTGGTGTTTTCGGTTTTTCCGGCTCCTGACTCTCCCGACACAATGATGGACTGACTCATCTTCAACACCCTCATGTCACGATAAGTTTTATCCGCTAAATATAACAAATAAAAACATTCAAAAAATACAAATATTTAACATTTATACAAGCTAAGAGTATATATTTTGTGTACATGACTGAGCCTTAATTTCACTGCCTCTGCATTAATATTTGTATATACGTAGGCCCACCCACATATAAACAGCCCATGCCTTTTCTTGCAGCCTAGCTTACCAATTGCATAGACGTGAGGAGGTAGAGTGCCCAGCGATCGGCCCTGGTACTGTTTAATGGTCTCTGGAGAATACAGCTTGGGAATCTCAAAATATGGATTCACAGCAATCAGGATGTTGGCAACAAACGTCTGCAACACAAAGCAACATGAGCAGCAGGAAAGCACCCAATGAATGCATTTTTATTTTTTTTTTTTTTTAAATAAATAAAACATGGCAAGTCCATTATTTTTTTACAATTTATTTATTAATTTATGTATTAATTTATTTATTTAATGAGGCTTTTTTATTCATTATGATAACAGGACTGTTCTACCATCTTGTCATTTTTTACTTAAAAAATCTTTAAAAGTGAATTTTAATGTAGGAATTAAACATTTCAATATTTGCATTAAATTGTATTCAAAAATAAATAATTATCCTAAAAACACTTTTGAATGGAAGTGTATTTTTTTTATAAATTAATATAAAGCAAAAAAAATATATATATATATAAATAATTTATTGGCCTATTTATGCAAATATACAGTTTTATTTTACTCATTTAGTAAATTTACAATAAAGCAATCAACTATGTCTTCAGAAAGCTGAAGCGATCTTCTGGTGACACTAAAGGCCTGGGTACATTTGAGCCTAGGTTTAAAACAATTTTTTTGCATGCTGCTTCGTTTCACACACGTTAAAAGTATGCGTCCAGATGATGTATGTCCAATACATGCTGATTGAATATTTGAGCATTGAATCACTTGCACATGCACTGCTGTTCACGTACAAATCCACGTAAAGAGAAAATTGTGAAACACATGGACATCAGCGGACTGTGCGGATTATGAAAATTACTTGACGCATAAACAAGAAAATCATACAGTGGGCTCAAGTACGGTGGCCGAGAGAGCTCAACGTGCTGCAACTTAAGACAACACATACAAATGAAAAAAAACACCAGCAAATTAAGAAAAAACATTCTTCAGTTTGACAGCACATGTGCAGCGAGTATTTGCAGACCGATTCTGTATTTGGTTGTGTTGCGAGTATTTGCAGCGTGTTTCTGTATTGGTTGTGTTGCGAGTATTTGCAGCAAGTTTCTGTATTTGGTTGTGTTGAGAGTATTTGCAGCGCATTTCTGTATTGGGTTGTGTTGCGAGTATTTGCAGCAAGTTTCTGTATTTGGTTGTATTGTGAGTATTTGGTTGTGTTGCGAGTATTTGCAGCGTGTTCTGTGGGTTATGTTGCTATTTGCAGCGCATTTCTGTATTTGGTTGTGTTGCGTATTTGCAGCAAGTTTCTATGTTGTTGTATTGTGAGTTGGTTGTGTTGCAGTATTTGCAGCGTGTTTCTGTATTTGGTTGTATTGTGAGCATTTGGTTGTGTTGTGAGTATTTGCAGCATTTCTGTATTTGGTTGTGTTGCGAGTATTTGCAACACATTTCTGTATTTGGTTGTGTTGCGAGTATTTGCAGCGCATTTCTGTATTGGGTTATGTTGCGAGTATTTGCAGCACTTTTCTGTATTTGGTTGTATTGCGAGTATTTGGTTGTGTTGCGAGTATTTGCAGCGTGTTTCTGTATTGGGTTATGTTGCGAGTATTTTCAGCACTTTTCTGTATTTGGTTGTATTGCGAGTATTTGGTTGTGTTGTGAGTATTTGCAACCATTTCTGTATTTGGTTGTGTTGCGAGTATTTGCAACACATTTCTGTATTTGGTTGTGTTGCGAGTATTTGCAACAAATTTCTGTATTTGGTTGTGTTGCGAGTATTTGCAAAAAATTTCTGTATTTGGTTGTGTTGCGAGTATTTCCAGCGTGTTTCTGTATTTGATTGTGTTGTGAGTATTTGCAGCGCATTTCTGTATTGGTTCATAGCAGTATGGTTGTGATGTTGCAGTACAGCACTTTTCATGTGGTTGTATTGCAGTATTTGGTTGTGTTGCTGTATTTGCAGCGTGTTTCTGTATTGGGTTATGCCGAGCATTTTCTGCACTTTTCTGTATTTGGTTGTATTCAGTATTTGGTTGTGCTGAGTGCAACAAATTTCTATATTTGGTTGTGTTGCATTTGCAACAAATTTCTGTATTTGTGTTGCAGTATTTGCAGCACATCTGTGTTGGTTGTGTTGCATTTGCAACATTTCTATGTTATTGTGTTGAGTGTGCAGCAGTTTCAGTATTTGGTTTGTGTTAGCATTTGCAGCGTGTTTCTGTATTTATGTTATTGCAAGTATTTGCAGCGTTTCTGTATTGGTTGTATTTGAGTATTTGGACGTGTTGCAGTATTTGCAACACATTTCTGTATTGTTGTGTTTTGAGTATTTGCAGTGTGTTTCTGTATTTGGTTGTGTTGAGTATTTACAGCCTGAGTGTTGGTTGTGTTGTGGTATTTGCAACATTTCAGTTAGTTCTGTTGCAGTATTTGGTTGTGTTGCAGTATTTTCAGCACTCTGTGTTGGTGTTGCAGCATTTGGTTGTGAGTATTTGCAACCAGTTTCAGTGTTGGTTATATTGCAGCATTTGGTTGTGTTGGTATTTGCAGCGTGTTTCTGTATTTAATTGTGTTGCAGTATTTGCAGCGTGTTTCATGTTGGGTTATGTTGCAGTATTTTCAGCACTTTTCTGTATTTGGTTTTTATGCAGTATTTGCAACACATTTATGTGTTGGTTGTGTTGTGAGAATTTCAACGTTTCTGTTGGTTGTGTTGCAGTATTTGCAGCATTCTGTATTGGTTATGTTGCATTTGCAACACATTTCTGTTGGTTGTGTTTGATATTTGCGTTTGTATTTGGTTGTGTTGCGTGTATTTGCAGCAAGTGTATTGGTTGTGTTCGTGAGTATTTGCAGCACGTTTCTGTATTGGTTGTGTTGAGTATTTGCAGCGCATTTCTGTATTGTTCATTTGTATGGTTGTGTTGCAGTATTTGCATGTGTTTCTGTATTGGTTGTGTTGTGAGTTGCAACAAATTTCTGTATTTGGTTGTGTTGTATTTGCAAACTTTCTGTATTTGGTTGTGTTGTATTTGCAGCACGTTTACATTTTTGGTTGTGTTGTATTTGTAGCACGTTTCAGTTGGTTGTGTTGCGATTATTTGCAACTTCATTTGGTTGTGTTGCAAGTATTTGCAGCACGTTTCATTTGGTTGTGTTGCAGTATTACTGCGTTTCTGTATTTGGTCTGTTGCAGTATTTCCAGCATTTCTGTATTGGGTTATGTTGCAGTATTTTCAGCACTTTTCTGTATTTGGTTGTATTCAGTATTTGGTTGTGTTGAGTATTTAACGTTTCAGTATTGGTTGTGTTGAGTGTTGCAGCATGTTTCTGTATTTGGTTGTGTTGAGTATTTGCACATTCAGCATTTAGTTGTGTTGTGAGTATTTGCAGCATGTTTCTGTATTTGGTTGTGTTGTGAGTATTTGCAACATTTAGTATTTGGTTGTGTTGTGAGTATTTGCAGCACGTTTCTGTATTTGGTTGTGTTGTGAGTATTTGCAGCGTGTTTCTGTATTTGGTTGTGTTGTGAGTATTTGCAGCATTTCTGTATTTGGTTGTGTTGCAGTATTTGCAAGACATCTATTTGTTGTGTTGTGGTATTTGCACTGTATTTGGTGTGTTCGAGTATTTTGTGTTTCTGTATTTGGTTGTGGTATTTGCAGCGTTCTGTATTTTGTGTTGCAAGTATTTTCAAACTTCTATGTTGGTTGTGTTGCAGTATTTGCACAATTTCATGTTATTGTGTTGCGGTATTTTCAGCACTTTTCTGTATTTGGTTGTATTGCAGTATTTGGTTGTGTTCGTATTTGCAAATTTCTGTATTGGGTTGTGTTGAGTATTTGCAACAATCTGTATTGTGGTCTGTTGCATTTGGTTGTGTTGAGTATTTGCAGCATGTTTTTGTTGGTTATGTTGCAGTATTTTCTGCACTTTCTGTATTTGGTTGTGTTAAGTGTTGGTTGTGTTGTTGCATATTTGCAGCATGTTTGTGATGCGTGTATTTGCAGCAAGTTTCTGTATTTTTTGTGTTTCATGTATTTGCAGCACGTTTTCATTTGGTTGTGTTGGGTGTGTTACAACGTTTCTGTGTTGTGTTGCAGTATTTGCACGTTTCATGTTGGTTGTGTTTTGAGTATTTGCACGTTTTGTATTTGGTCTGTTGTATTTAGTTGTGTTGCAGTATTTGGCGTGTTTCATTTGGTTATGTTGAGTATTTCAGCACTTTCTGTATTTGGTTGTGTTGATGCAACACATTTCTGTATTTGTTGTGTTGTGAGAATTTGCAACATTTCAGTATTGGTTGTGTTGCAAGTATTTGCAGCTTTCTGTATTGGTTGTGTTCTGGTATTTGCAACACATTTTCAATGTTGGTTGTGTTGAGTATTTTGCACGTTTCTGTGTTGTTGTCATGTGTATTTAGCTTTTGTATTTGGTTGTGTTGTGTATTTCAGCACTTTCTGTATTTGGTTGTATGTTGAGTATTTCAGCGCATCTGTATTGGTCTGTTGCAGTATTTGGTTGTGTTGCGAGTATTTGCATGTGTTTCTGTATTGGGTTTGTGTTGTAGTACACAAATTTCTGTATTTGGTTGTGTTGCATTTCAACAAATTCATGTATTTGTGTTGCAAGTATTTTACCGCGTTCATGTTGGTTGTGTTGCATGGCCTGCATTTTATGTTGGTTGTGTTGCATAATTTGCAACAAATTTCTGTATTGGTTTGTGCAAGTATTTGCAACACGTTTCTATGTTGGTTCTGTTCTTGAGTATTTAGTTCTGTATTTTATGTTGCAGTATTTTCAGCACTTTTCTGTATTTGGTTGTATTGCATTTGGTTGTGTTGTGAGTATTTACAGCACGTTTCAGTGTTGGTTGTGTTGTGAGTATTTTCAGCACTTTCTGTATTTGGTTGTGTTGCATTTACACATTTGCATGTTGGTTGTGTTGCATATTTGCAGCATGTTTCTGTATTGGTTTATGTTGCAAGTATTTTCACACTTTTTCTGTATTTGGTTGTACGTATTTACCCGTTTCTGTATTTGGTTGGGTTGTGTGTATTTGGCGTGTTTCTGTATTTGTTGTGTTGCGTGTATTTGCAACACATTTCTGTATGTTTGAGTATTTATCACGTTTCTGTATTTGGTTGTGTTGTGTATTTGCAAGTTTTTGTATTTGGTTGTGTTTCGTGTATTTGCAAGCGTTTCTGTATTTGGTTGTGTTCGATATTTGCATCAAATTTCATGTTTTAGTTGTGTTGTGTATTTGCAGCAAGTTTTGTATTAGTTGTGTTTTGATTTGCAGCGTGCTCTGTATTTGGTGCACAGTATTTGTGCGTTTCTGTGTTAGGTTGCATTTGCAGCCGTTTCATTTGGTTGTGTTGCATTTGCACACATTTGGTTGTGTTGTATTTGCAACACGTTTCTATGTTAGTTGTGTTGCGTTATTTACGTTTCTGTATTGGTTGTGTTGTGAGTATCAGCGTTTCTGTATTTGGTTGTGTTGTGAGTATTTCAACTTTTTCTGTTGTTTGGTTGTGTGCAGTATTTGACATTTCAACAGTTGTGTTTATTTGCAGCATGTTTCTATATTGTTATGTTCAGTTTTCATCACTTTCTGTATTTGGTTGTACTGCAGTATTTAACCGCGTTTCATTTGTTGGGTTGTGAGTATTTCAGTTTCTGTATTTGGTTGTGTTGCTATTTGCAACACACTGCATTGGTTGTTTTGAGTATTTGCATCACGTTTCTGTATTTGGTTGTGAGCGCTGTAGCAACAATTTTTTGTCAGTTGTGTCTGTATTTGCACTGCTGTGATCATGTGTTCGTGTATTTGCAGCAGTTTTGTATTTAGTTTGTTTATGATTTGCAGCTGCTGTTTGGTTGTGCTCAGCAAACGTTTCTGTATTTGGTTGTGTTGCAGTATTTGTGCGTTTCTATGTTAATTTGTGCTGCATTAGCACACATTTCTGTGTTGGTTGTGTTGCAGTATTTGCAGCACGTTTCTATGTTGGTTGTGTTGATTTCTGTTTCTGATTTGGTTGTGTTGTTATTTGCAGCGTGTTTCTGTCATTTGTGTTCTGTATTTGCAACACATTTCTAGGTTGTTTGAGTATTTGCATCACGTTTCTGTATTTGGTTGTGTTGCAATATTTGCAAACACTCTGCATTAGTAGTGTTGTGAGTTTTGCACGTTTCTATATTTGTTGATTTGCATCACGTTTCTGTATTTGGTTGTGTTGCATGCAACAGAGTGGTTGTGTTTGTGTGTTGCATCACGTCTGTATTTGGTTGTGTTCTGTGTTGCAGCAAGTTTCTGTATTTGGTTGTGTTCTATTTCAGCACGTTTCTATGTTAATTTGTGTTATTTTGCTTTGTTTCTGATTGGTTGTGTTAAGTATTTGCACCTCTGTGGTTGTGCTGTAATTTAACGTTTCTATTTGGTTGTGTTTTCAGTGTGTACTTTCAGTATTTGGTTGTGTTCAGTAGACGTTTCAGTATTTGGTTGTGTTGCAGTATTTACAACGCTTTCTGTATTTAGTTGTGTTGCGAATATTCAAAGCAAATTTCTGTATTTGGTGTTGTGAGTAAAACTGATGAAGATGTTTTCTTAATTTGTATTTGTTTTTTCATTTGTTTGTTCATTCCTTTCCACCATACTCAAAACATCTTGCCATGTATGGTAGATAACATGAAGCAGAGGACATACAGAATCTTTATGACAACATTTGCAACAGATAAAAATACTCACATAAATCTTATCTTTACTGTAGCGCACACGAACATTATTTAGTAGCGTGGCTTCATTCAAGTACATCAGTGAGCCTGTAACACACACACACACACACACACACACAGATGAAATAATTTGTCAGTGCTGTCATTTTTTTCCAATACATAACTTACATGAAGATCTCAAACACAGTGACACTCACAGTTGTCCTCCACATGTTTGTTGACATCATCTTCAGCAGGGAAGACTTGATTGACAGGAGCTTGAAAATTCTGGAACACAATGACTTTAATGTTAAACATACAGCATGCTGAAAGCATGACAACTTGTGTTAGTTACATGCTTTACTCATCCTCGTGTCTTTCCAAACAAAAAAAGACTCTTGTTCATTTTCGAAACTCAAATGAAGATATTTGTGATTAAACATGAGACTTTTGTCCCTCCACTGAAAATGCTCTGCTTCAGTTTTAACAGTGAACGATGCATGTGGCTAAGTACTAATATTTGACAACTGTTCCAATTTTTTTTATATATATTGCAGGCTACTATCATTAGAGGCCCCACCAAAAAAAACTGGTCCGCCATGTTACAGCCGGATTTGTTGTGCTTTATGTATGCGTGTTGATTGATTTTAATATGTAAATAAATTGTTAAATTAAATCTGTTCATCAAATAAAGCCATTGTGTCTTTTCAGAAGACCTCTTCATTTGTTTGTATAACTTTTACTATCTCTTTATAAACTTTTTGATGCATCACTATTTTGGTTGCATGCCATGTCAAGGGGCAGGTTTCATTAAAAATATCTTCAATTGTTTTTCTAAAGATGAACAAAAGCCTTACAGGATTGGACCAACATGAGAGTGAGTAACACCTTTCATTATTGGGTGAACTGCCAGCTTAATATGTGCGATTAGAGATTAGATTGTTCAAAAGCAATATTGACGCTTTCTATAGCAACCACATCAAATGCAACAGTAAAGGTTCCTGCTTTATGTATTCCACCTCCATGCTTCTGTTCTAATATCAGACAGTAGTGTGTACTCCACAGACACACACACATACATACACACACACACATTTGTAGCGTGTGAACAGACGGCCCATTGTGCTTTCACATCCCGGCGACATCACAGTGCACACAAATCACATGGGCTAGATGTAATGCTGCACACTACACTCTTTCTTGTAGTTGTCACATGTGAAAACAAACACACACACACAAAAACAGAGTTATTGCTACTGTAATCTTTGTCAAGGTCCAGACTCCATATGGGCAACAGGATGTGTTTGCAGTGGCTCTGAAAACAGAAGCATTCATCCGAAGAGTTTAAACCATCCTGCAAAGAATCTGTGAAGTGCAAAAATGTTTTTGACAGAAATAGAACAGGAGAGGAAATGTGAGTACATTCATTGTGAGATCGCATTAGCAGTTCCTTGTTCTTAAAGCAAAAGCATTTTAACAAAAGCTTTTAAATAATCAAACTTTAACATGGAAATATAGTTTTTAATTTGCATGTTTATTTCCAGCCTGAGGTATCAGTTACGTTTGTCTTCCTGTGTTTTCTACAGAATTCGGTCTCCTGTTCACCCTTCCCCATTATTTTTTATTACGCCGGCCACCTTGAAATGAAGTTTTGCGTGCTTATGGTTTGTGAAACATAAATCAAACTTTTCATCATAACTAACTAACTGTTCATATGACAACATGTAGTTTAAGATACATATTTAAACAAACTATATTCAGATAAACAATGAGCCAGTAATGATTAAAATGTTTTGATACAAAGTTTCATAAAGGTCTAATGTGCATTTCAACACTTCAAGATGGACGAGGCTATAAGCAATGATAACTTTCAGCTCAGAATTCAGTCATATAAAGATTAATTAACTGCTCTGATGGATTCAGGGAGTTCATTTAATGAAGGATTCATTAGAATATTCAAATAGGTTATGTAAGTTACCAATTGATTTATTATAATAACTGGTTCGTAATCAAGCACAGTCGTGTGTTTGTGAGAAAGACATGTTTTCTTGCCATCATTTTGAGGTACGGCATCTTATTTTCTCGCCGTAATTCATTTAGAAATGTTTACTTTACAAATTCACATTCTCAAATTTAGATACAATGAGATGTATGCCGTGGAGCAGTAGATTTACAAAGTTGTGCATGAAAAACAGTTTTCAGTGTTTCTTAATTTGGGTAAAAACACAAAACTGGCAGTCAGGTCTGTTCACACATAAGGGAAAATAGTAAGATGCACCTAACCGTATAAGTCTGCAACGTTACAATTGCAAAACAATAATCTTTCAAAAATATTCAAAATATCCTTGTGTATGATCAGAAGAAGAAAATGTTTGAGATGAAAAGAAGGTTGAGTAAATGACATATTTGGTCTGAAATTGTTGATCTGCATAACAGTACCTGACCTTAAAAGAAAACCGAGCATAGAAGAGCATGTATACAGTGCACATGTACACTGCATTATGAACGGCTTTCTGTTTCTTATAAAAACAGCTTGTGTAACTGGAAGCATGTTTGTGTACTTGTGTGTGGTATTTTTGCAGACGCTCCTCCTCACCTTCCCTTTCTGGTTGAGAGGTTCGATGGTCAGACTATCGGCACTGATGTCGATGATTCTGCCCAGCTGGAACCCATCCGCAGGGTGGGGCGCCCACACAGGCTTCCCATCATCCATTTCACCACTGAGGAAGAAACACAGGGCGATGAATGAAATGCCAGAGGATGACTGGGGTCTGCAATACTGACAAAACACTGAAATGTGTTCATATGTTTGATATATTTTTAAATATCAATAAATATCTAAATGTTTAATGAGAATATATCAAGAACAATAGTATATATGCACTTACACATTGAAATTTTTGTGGTGAAATTGTCATTTTTTTTCCAATTTCATTCAAAAATGATGTAGTGTTTGAAGAATTAAACAATTGATTGTGCTTTATCAAAATTAAATAAAATAACATAAAATCAGAGCTTTTGGTAACTAAATCTGAAAATAATCATTGATATTAATGAATAATATGACTTACAATTTATCCTAGTTTTTGTTTAAATTGCACATCACTTTTCTGGTTTCTGATGGTACTTGTTTTCAATTTCATATTTAAATATTACATGCAATAAATGTTAGATAATTTCTCTAACAGATTGGATAAAATTGTCCTTTTAATGAAATTTGTCTGCTGATGTTTTTAATCTCACAGTAACACAACAAAACTATCCAAACAAAGCCTAAAAACGGCAAATTGAAATAAATTCAAATCTCAAAGAGGTGTTTCTCAGCTGATTTATTTCATTTGGTGTAGAGAGAAAATGATCATTATTATGGCCACACATTTCACAACAATCAGATTTAGATTCATAACAAGGTCCACTGTGTAATTGTGAATAAACGTTTGATAAATTCAATAACTTGGAAGCTCGATATAATGGGATGGGCTTCATTAGAAAGACAAACGGCTACTGAGAGAACGATAAATGGAGCAAAACACATCACATAATGAACACAAATCTGTCTGCAGGACATCATGCCAAAGTACAGCCAATACAACAATGGACTGACTGTGGTGCGAGTCTCCACATCTGAATGCAACACTTTATGATTCACCTTATGATTTTTGCATCAGTTTTGCATTGGACTGATGTTTGTTTTTTCAGTCAGGTCAGAAGTTTCTGTATTTAAAATGCTTCTTGACTGAGACCCCTCCGTTTGATCGTTCTCCGTCTGAATATCTGCAGCTGTTTGAATACAATAACTTTTTCTGTATGATCAGCATCTCGGCTGTTTACGACATCGACTCTGGTATTATTATCATCATTTAGGAAGGGACAGGGAAGTGTTCTGACATTCTCAGCGCTGGTTATGTTGTAGCTAAACATGATATCATGCTGTGCACTGGAGCTGCTCTAAATGAACGGGGCATTTACATAGTGCTTTACTACACACATAGGTATACTCAAAGCAGGAACACTTTAGTGTAGTTATAGTATACTGTTATTAGCATGCAAGCACATATTAAAGGGTTAGTTCACCCAAAAATGATCCTGTTTTACTCATCCTTAAAGCATAGGTGAATGTGACGTTCTTCTTTCAACTAAGCCTTTAATGTCTTATTCTGCATGACCATGTTTTTATTCTGACCACATACAAACTTAACTACCTTACTAACTATTAATAAGCAGCAAATTATGAGTTTATTGAGGCAAAAGCCACAGTTAATAGTTAGTTAATAGTGAGAATTGGTCTTCAAACTCTGCAATTTCTTGGTTTGAATGTTGGCTACCAAATATGATTAATGTTTAATTCATGTACAACGTAAGCCTTATGAAGCAATTCATTCTTATTTAACTTGGCCTATATGAAAGATCATATGAAGCACTACTGACAATTTTGACAAAAAACATGTAATCCATGACAGATTTCTAAATATTTAAGCAATTTTTTGTGTGACTCATTACAACGCATGATAAATAAAAGCTATCTTTTCCATGTTAATCAGTTTTTGTCTTTTGTAATAAACAGTGACAGGGGATTCTATTTTTGAAAATATTTATATTTCCATTTCCAAAAACAACATACAAAGTGGTACTTCTTATGTTTTGTATCTAACTTATTGGATAGGCTATCACTTTGCATATTTTTAATAGCCTCAATGGAAGCAGACATGTATAATTTACCGGAGAGATCTTGAAAATAATGGTTGAATGTTGAATCTGTGAACAAACAAGTGTATTAATCTTGATTATGTACTCGCGATAATGCTAGCAGAGTGAGCCCGCCCCTGCCACCTTCCTATTGGCTGAGATTTGTGATTGTCTTATCTTATAACTTTAGACAATTAGCTTGTTGCCGGAATCTCATCACATTGCTGTCAAACGATAAAAAAATACGAATTAATGGCACATTTATTTTCTGAAATTTAATCATGGTTAATCGCGATTAATCCTGCCTAACATTAAAGTTTTTAAATATACTTTTACATTGCACCAATTTCAAATTCAATCTACAAATGAATGTAGAAACAACATAAACATATGTTTTTTTAATGGCATCTTTTTTGTTTTTTGACTTCAGCAAGTATCACTGATACCAATACTACTGATGTCTCAAGGAAATAGTTTCCCCCTAACATTCATCCATTGCCATTCAACATTACAGTATAATTGAAAGCAAGCAATTTTAACATTTAGCCTATATTAGACTTAAAAAAATACCTCTAATTTAAGTGAACTTTAAACAATCTTCACATAAACCCATTATCATAAATGTCATATTTACGTTTCCCCTTCAGCAAGCAGGAAATATACAGAAATTGAGTAAAGTTATCAAACACTAAATTAAATATAGAAGAATCCTTAATACATTTCCTCTTTTTTCTTGTGTTCATTGACTAACAGATGTCACGGCAGCTGGTTATTAGGTTATTTGGCTGCTTTTACTTTGGGATCTGTCACACATGCTCATAGTTTCATTCACGCTTTAATATGAAATGATACAGGCTACACAACATTGCATTTAATTGAAGAGCATGTGCTACGAGCACAGTATAACAGCTGACAGGACAGGAAAATTAATTCATTCATATGGCCAGACAACATCTCATCCGAGCGCAGATGTTGTTCTGAAGCTCCTCGTCACCTGTACTGTTTGCGTTTGAGAAGTGCGCTCCCATTTGATGCGCGCGTAAAGATTTAAATTAACACAATTCTTGTCAAGGACAACAATACATGTTTTATGCTGTTGAACTGGAAAAGTTAATTGCCCGCGCTAACGCTCTAATTTTGGCAGCACTGCTTTGGAGACGTTGTAACAACAAACATGGAAAAAAAGCCACAAAACTTTAATTTCTATTTTAATTTATGATCCATCAGTTCAAGCTAACTGATCTACTCCGGATCTGTTTTCTGGCCTGAAGTCATAAAGTGTCATAAAACTCAGCTGCCTTGTTTACTACAGCTTGACAAGTGATAGAAATCATTGCAGTTATTGTATTTGAGCAATGTCAGTGTGGCAGAGCTGGGTCACATTTATATAGGTTAGGTGTGTACTTCCTGACAAGATTTTAACTACCCATGTTTTCACAGTTACATTTCTTCAGGCAAGTATGATGACAACAGATACTAGAAGGTCACCCTGGACAGGCAGGTCCATTCCCAGAGTATCAGCCCACATCCAGGTCAAAAACATGGACCTGAAAATATCCCTGCTGCCAAACTGTGAGCAGACTAGAGGTCTTCACGGGTCCACTTGCATCTGAAAACCCGAGGTCCAACCCGAGATGTTCGGGTTTAAAACTTCAAATAGTGGCTCGGACACGGGTGGTGTTCGGAATTAGCAGCCTCCTTTTCTCTCTCAAATGGACCCGATAATACTCAAATTATTTTACACTATCCCGGACAAAGAGTATAGAAGACCAAGAGGCGAATCTCTGATGCTTTTTGGGTAACAGCCACTAGGTGGCGCTTTGGTAGCACGGCCGCCATTTTGGGGTGAAAATTCCAACTGGATAAAGTTACAGATATACAGAAATACACTGAATAACAGCAAAAGAGAAGTCAAAGTAGACGCAATTTTGGGCAAACTATCAGCATGACGGTAAAAATCTTGCCTTTCATCGTTTGCTCAAACCCTGACAGGTAATTATTCCCAAAAGTTAAAAATATTGTGTTTTGAAGTGGGCCCTAGCGTTGTCTTATGCACCTGCTAACTTTAACTGTTCTTGAGTCATAAATCCTTTTAGGAACTGCAGGTAATAGCCATAGAAACCATAATAATGATTTATATGGATATGACACTAGAATGAGCTAATTACACTATTACAATGACTTACTATATTATTATTTACTATTACTCCACTAGGTCTGAAATATGTATTGTATGTTTTAATCCCCTGGAACACACCACAAACATGATGATCTCTAGAACATGATGCATTAATGAAATAATTTTGTGTGTTTTACATTAAAAAAACATTTGTTGTTGTTTACAGTCTTCCTTTAACGGGCATTAATATAAGACAATACTGCAAAAACTGTTATATCATAGCCTATATTTATTGTCCAACATTCCAAATGTTTCTGTCTTTAATTTAATTTCATATGTTGGTATTAATTCAGTGTTTATTAATGCTAACACTTGAACTTGAAATATTTTCACCCGAAACCGACATGGTTTCTAAAGAGCAAAAGGTTTTGTGGAAGACTTTAAAATAAACCGTTAAACGGATTTGATCTGTGTAAGTCCACCATCACTTTTCTTGAAACCAGTCTGGCACTGCAAACAGGACTGGCACATCAGAGCAGGATCACTAGAAAGTCCCCGCCACCTGGACCTGTGGACTCACTACCCATCCCACAACACACTGTACACCACCCTCATCCACCGTCAGAGCCACCTGGAGACTTTAAACGCATCCACTCGTGTTATTTCAATTTAAAAAGAAATGTCACACAAGTTCATTGAAATGTTGCCACTACAACTTTTTTCTTCAAGCTCAAGACTAGAAAAAGAGGCCAAAGTTCACAAATTAACTTCTGTCAATGTTGTAAAATGTATTGAGTACAGCTGGATCTGTACAAACTGAACCCATCATTTCTTCCTAGTCTCGTGTTGCTGTATAATCATTTCCATTTATGGGTCACTGACATATAAAAATGCCCATGATAAAGATAAGAGCAAAATCTAGCCTAGTTTAACACGCGTGTGCCAATTTCTTAAAGATGTGCTCTGTGCACTCATGTTCATTTCAAATAATAACACAAAATAATAATAAATATATCGGAGTACACCAGTCTTACTTTACCAGTATACCAGTTTTACTTGACACAGTATCATATTTTTATTGTGTGATTGCAATATTTGTACATCCAAACTACACAGTAACACAGCTGCACACCAGATCTGTGGATCAGAAGTTCAGAGGAACCAATCGGACCGCCTTCATCTGATAGTGCCGGAGAATCAGTGGTTTTCTTTGTCAAGGCACCTTTTCTGTGCCACATCCGCAGTGTAAATAATATCAATTAGGGCTGAACAAGTTTGGAAAATAATTTAATTGCGATGTTTTTTAACCAATATTCCGTTTGCGATTTAATATGCAATTTTTTAATAGCTTTTTATATTCTGTATTATTCAACAAAGACAAGCAATAAATCATTGAATAGTGTGCAGTGTTGTTACTTTAAAAAGTAATTAGTATTATTACTATAGTTACTACTCACAAATAGTTACATTATTATAAAATAAACTAGTTACCAGGGAAAGTAACTATTGTTACTTTTAAAAAGTAAGGGTTCAAATATGTCAAATAACTTTGATGCCCCAATATTAAATGTTAAATTAATAAAATGGTCACTAAATAGAATAAATTATTATTATAAAACCTTACACTAATCTACACTTTTTTAATGTTTCTGTGGGACAATGTGAGAGACACCTAACAAATTCAATTGATTATTGCTAATATGATCAACCCTTTATGGACACCTTGGCAATAGAATCTCCATTGGCTTGTCATTTATTTTACTCACCAGATTAATATTAATTATCTGATATACTAATATATATATATAAAGTTTATGTTTGTAAAATCTCAGTTTTTTATATCTCACTTAGCATCAGTCAGTCAAACATTATGATATGATATTTTAGCATTCAATTTTAGCATTATATGATGATAGAACTTTAGTAATTAGAATAACCATGTATGAATGCATTTGTCATGTTGTCTGAATTTAGGACTGGTGGTGGTGCTTAGGATATTGTTTGTCATTTAGTGTTTCTATAAAAAGGGGAAAAAAACCTGCAAATAATGCTGATAAGAAACCAAACTACCATGAGTTCTACTATTAATAACCAAATAAATCGCACTAAGGATTATTGCGCTGCTGGGTTCATGAATATTAATCAGGTTGTCTGCATTCGCTCGAACTGATTCGCTGAAATCAAAACAGGGACGATGATTGGTGAGCACCAGCCAATAAGATTGCCGTTTGCGTATTAGCTCCGCCCACTACAGGAGAACCCGGCAGTTCTTAAAAGCTGAAGACTTCCAAACGAACTCCGTTATTTTGACTGGAAAGTACAACAAAGGATATCGTTTACATGTAACGCGTCAATTCTGCATGTTATGAAAGACCCGCGGACACGAAAACAACCCGCGGTAATCTGCAGACTTGGCAACATAGCGTCCTAACATAATGCTTCCTCTGAAGACTACTTAGATGTGTTTGACTTGAAGCAGCGCTGCTAGACCGATCGGTGTGTCATCAAAGTACCGCGAGAGCTATAAGAGAGCGGACGTCTCCTAATGCTTTCTCTCGCTGTACTTGGATGTCATACGATCGTCATACATTACTCTCGCGTGTCACGTGACCGTGTAATCGCAGCCTCTGCGGTTGAGAAATCGTGTTTTTTCATATCGCGATATTATCGCAAATGCAATTAATCGTCCAGCTCTAATATCAACATATGATAAATGGTGATTTTGTGTGCATGTGTGTCAGAGAGACACTTGAGCTGTAATTCCAGTGAAAACCAACCTTAACGCCATACAATGGAGCTATATTTAAATGTGTGCATGGCAACAAGCATGAATCCCTAGCTTTGCTGCTAGAACCGCTTCTAGGATGTTTGAACATAGATGCAGAGCTTTGCTCGGTTCAGGTAATGGCTTTGGTTTGCACTCTGTGTTACAATTCATCTCTGAAAATTTGAATATCGTGAAAAAAAAGCATTTTATTCTGTAACTTATTTCAAAAATTAATTGCATGTAAAGTAAAACTTTTCCAAAGTTTTTTGTTTTAAATTTGATGATAAGAGCTTACAGCTCACTGAAGTCAAAAATCCAGTATCTCAAAATATTAAAATATATACATTTGAGTTTCATACAAGATGCAAACATTCAGAATAATTTACTTGATGGGGGGTGCATATGCAACACATGCTATTACCTATATTGTACTGTGGTACAGTTATGGAGGTCCTTCATAATGCAGAGGTCAACTGCCTGCTCTACCAATAGTCAGCAATGGCCCTAAAGCATGCAGCGTTTAATAAACAGCTGTTTTACTAAATTATTCTGAGATTTAAATTGCAGTAGTTTATCGTTATGTTCGTATCGTATCTTTGCTGGTGATACACAGCACTAGTCAGAATGTAATCTTGTTCTGCGTTCAAATAAAACTAATTATCAGTAGTTTACTGGTTATGTTACAACTTGAAATTGATTTATTTTGTCCCTGTCTGCTGCCAAGGGGCACCACTAGAGGAGGTTCTTGTGGTGTCAGCAGCCAATCAGCATTATGTCATATTGCCACAGTTTTTTAATTAAAAAAACCTGGAATTGTTTTTCTAAGGAACAAAGATTGTACAATTCCAGGGTTCTTGTTCCAGCCAAGCAACTAGCTTTAATATGAATGTGAAGCCTAACTTTCTCCAAGCATCATGAACCGGTTTGGAACTAGAGGACATGTTATGTCAGTCTATTAGAATGGATTAGGGAGTCATTGATAGTCTGGTCCTGAGGAAGAAGTGTGGCCACACGTCTCTCAGACTGTTTGAGTAAGTCAGTGCCCTTCACTGTAATGAGATTTAAATGATTTAGGGGCCATTCACAGCACTTTCTTCTGATTGATTTTAAGTATGGTGGTCTATATAAACAAGTGCAAGATCAACATCTTTGGCATTTTCACTTCACTCTAGTCCCCACCCAAAATGCACCAGCAACTTAGCAGCAACACCCTGCCAATCACTGCAGCAGGAACACTTCCTCTACAGAGGGTTGCTCAGCAAGGCTCATTTATTTGATCAAATATTTACTAAAACACTTATATTGTAGTCTTTTCTATGTAAATGTATTGCTGTGACCAAAGCTGAATTTTCTGCATCGTTCGTCCAGTCTTCAGTGTCACATGTTCCTTCAGAAATCATTCTAAACCGATGAGAACATTATTGCAAAATTATTTGTATGGCTTGTCCCAAAACTACATGCGGAAGAGATATTTGTTATCAACCAAAAGTAAATTTGCATATGTAAATGTCAACATATTACACAGACAATAAGGAACATTTGTTTAGGACTTTTTTTAGGATGCAGCTTGAATCAGCAAGATGACTGCAGGAGAACTAGAGATGAGCATTTTAGTTTTAGTCTAACTCAGATCTCAGATGGGAACAGTTTCATCTGTGCTGTTTGAAAGGTTTACAGTACATGCATCTCCATCAGATGGATGTCTTTAGGGGTTTTGTCTGTGTCTGGTACAGAATCATTATTACAAAACTCAAAAAACACAAGACAGTAAAATACAAAACACAAGGCACCAGGTTTTGGCGTCATATGAAGACTCACAAACTAAACAAAATAACAGTAAAAAACAAGAAAGTGTTCAATAACCTAATCCAATAATCACAAGACGGAAATGATGTAATCTTATTGTTTTAACTACTTTACATCACCTCAAGGTCAATTATTGTCTGCTGGACAATAATGGTATGCATGACAATGAGTTGTTTTACATTATCACATTACATATTTTAAGATTTTTAATCAATACATCAAAACAAGAAACAAGTTGTTTTAGCCAATATTAGAGCCAATCCATTTTTCCATTAACATTATCCATCAGTCCCATGTATCCCCTTTATTCTTTCATTTAGAAATGTAGAATATCGTTTGATATTATTATCACGACTAAGCATTGAAAACGAAACCGTGTGATTGTTTGTGAACACTTGCACTGTGTAACTGATTTGTGGTATTGCTTCATGTTTGCACTGTAAATCATAACGGATTAGATAAATTATTGCCCTGGAATACTAGTGTGTGGTTCCTGTAATACTCTGTATTACAGTGCACTAAACTAGATTTACTGTGTGCTAATACTGATGATACAAATGAACGCAAGCTAATTTACATTTATGGTGCACCACTTGAATTATGAATACAGCTTAAGTGGATAAAGTTACTTTGTTAGGGTTAGTTAATTAGTCAAAAAACTAAATCAACCATCTGCTTTTAATTTTTAAATGATGACATCACTCTCTCCTGAGCCAAGATGGATATCTAAAATAACTAATAACTCATCTATTCATGATTGAAAGATGACCCTGATAATCTGACTCAGATGAAAGATAACACTGCGAAGGGAAGAAAGCGCTGCTCTGAACAGCAGCAGTTTGAGTTGGAGTTATTTGACTGCAGGCCCACTCTTCCTCACAGCACACAGATCTGGCTTGTTAACAACGAGCTGGCAGAGACTGAGAGCTCACTGTCCCAGCGCATGAGATCATGAGAGGACTCCACCGCACAAAAACACTAGCAAAGAAGTCCAGAATATGTTCAGTGCTCATCCCATCAAAGACAGTTAAACTACTTCTGACAAAACTGAAATATTATACAAAACTACAACATTACAATTTACTACATTAAAAATGAGTTGGCACAATATTGGCTGAATGGATTTCATTAGCCAGTAGGCTTGCCGCGATAGACGGTGTTGACGGTTATACCGGTGTTAAGCCTCAACACCGTTACGTCACCCGCCCACCGTGGCACCGTCCCTCACCGTCGTTTAGATTTTTTTTATAGTAATAAAAAGGATTTCGTTCGGTTAGAGGACACTACAATTAAAACTGAACACTGCTGCTCAATGCAGTGCACCGACCGAATGAGAGTCGTGCATCACAGCAGTCTAGGTCTGCATTGCCGCGGCTGTCCCGACCAGATTTCTTGCACCGCAGGATTAATTTCCGGATACAACGCGGTAACGGTCGGTAACTCTGGTGCAATATGAACGGAGCGGGCGGTCTAACATTATCCCATTCCGGACGTCCTTTCAGAACAGCATATCTACGCTTTATTCTTATCAATCAGTACAGCCTGCACTCGGACCATTATGCGCTGTCCTTGAAGGATGTTCAACTCGTCTTTTCTTTTTTTTTGTATTATGCTCATCCTATCATTTAAAATGACAGACTGTGTCGAATGTATTTATTTTTCTCTGCTGCACTTTCACTGTGTTAACAGCAAGATGTTAAATTAATTTTGTATTTTGACAAGTCTAATTTAAATGTAAACCTACATTTTTTCCTATTGTGTTGTAGGCTGAATGTTAGCATAAACAAATTATATCCTGACAAGACGAATACAAATAAGAATTACAATTTTCATGTAACTTTTTTTTTTCTCTCTGTGACACTTTATTCTGTGTTGGCAGCAAAATGTTATTGACATTTATCAGTCAATAAATTCAAGACTCTTGACAAGACGAATAAAATAAATACAATTTTGTGCAGACTAAACTTTTATTTGTTAGCCTATCTCTCTTTCTTTCAGCAGAAATGTGAACAAACAGAATATATCGCGGGAGCGGGTGTGTGAATAAAACCTCAAATAGTCCCGCAGACCTCTACATCACAGATCAGATTTCATTTATCACGTGAAGAGAGATGACTGACAAGAAGAGTGAGAGACCCAGACAAGAAGAGTGAGGTGACACAGACCAGGAAGAGTGAGGTGACACAGACAAGAAGAGTGAGGTGACACAGACAAGAAGAGTGAGGTGACACAGACAAGAAGAGTGAGGTGACACAGACAAGAAGAGTGAGGTGACAGAGACAAGAAGAGTGAGGTGACACAGACAAGAAGAGTGAGGTGACACAGACAAGAAGAGTAGGCGAGACAGACAAGAATAGTGAGGTGACACAGACAAGAAGAGTGAGGTGACACAGACAAGAAGAGTGAGGTGACACAGACAAGAAGAGTGAGGTGACAGACAAGAAGAGTGAGGTGACACAGACGAGAATAGTGAGGTGACACAGACAAGAAGAGTGGGGTGACACAGACAAGAAGAGTGAGGTGACACAGACAAGAAGAGTGAGGTGACACAGACGAGAAGAGTGAGGTGACACAGACGAGAAGAGTGAGGTGACACAGACAAGAAGAGTGAGGTGACAGACGAGAAGAGTGAGGTGACAGACAAGAAGAGTGAGGTGACAGACAAGAAGAGTGAGGTGACACAGACAAGAAGAGTGAGGTGACAGACAAGAAGAGTGAGGTGACACAGACAAGAAGAGTGAGGTGACACAGACAAGAAGAGTGAGGTGACACAGACAAGAAGAGTGAGGTGACACAGACGAGAAGAGTGAGGTGACACAGACAAGAAGAGTGAGGTGACACAGACGAGAAGAGTGAGGTGACAGACAAGACGATGTGGAAGAGTTTCAAAACGAAATATAAAAGCGCCCGTTTTATGCCTGTTGACTTCTGAGTCTGACATTAATCTAGGTCAAGGAGAAAACTCACAGAGATCTACCAAGTGAAAAGTAAATAAATTATAAAATACATATTAAATAAATAATTAAAAAGGCTTGTTGTGATGTATCTTTATGTTGCATTAATTTAATAATAATAAATAAAATAGTGTTTCATTATTATTCACGATGCCATCAGTAAATAGTTCCTCTGTAAGAACAAGGTGTTTGGTGCGTCTGATGCCCATATGCACATAAATACCACTGATCCTCATAAACTTCTCTAACACACGCGAGCATCCGTTATAAAACACTCGCCGTATTCAACTATGTGAATATACTGAGCTGTATTCAAGCAGAAATATGATGTTATGATCGAGAGCACACATACACGGTTCGTTTGCGCATCATTTATAACGGACATAACGCGCGCCTAATGCACGATCATGTCACTGTAATCAGCTTTACCTTGATTACAATAGTCGTCCATCAAAACTTGTGTACTAGTGTGACACTGGCTTCTTTTATCCAGCGAGAGCAGTAGTTTGTGTATCATGTTCTCATACAGCGGTTTTGAGTCGCCGTTCAGTCTGTATTCACAGCGCCATGAGAACCGTATTTCTCCTCCTAAACACAGAATACGTAGAGAGGTGGTACTGTTATTTATTTATAGGCTATATATTTTATTACATGACTTAACATGCGAGTCATAATATTAGTAAATGTATTATATTTGAGTTTGATCTCTCGCTCCCCTGGTTGAGAAACACTGACCTAAAGCGTGAGCGATCTATTACCCTGCCCTGATCTAAGTAATAATGTTTTTAAAAAAAACATTCGTTTCTCATTTATTTGGTTCCACAGAATTTGCTGATTTTTTATTTTAAACACTGCTTGAGCCGAATTGCTGCTGATATTAAAGTCAAAATAAAACGTGCACGGCGCTTGCAGGGTATTTAAAACCTAAGGAAAAGAGGGAAAACTCAAACGACTCAAAAAAGTGGTTAGAGCATTGCGTTAGCAGTGCAAAAGGTTGTGGGTTCGATTCCCAGGGAACACACATACTGATAAAAAAAATAAGTCGCATTGGATAAAAGCGTCTGCTAAATACATAAATGTAAATGTAAAGTTTTACCAGAGAGTTGTCATTTACTTTAGACCTAACATATTTTCTTAAAGGGTTACTCCACCCCAAAATGATTTAGGATATTACCCATCAAACGCAAGAGAGACAGAGAGGAGACGATTTGTTGAAAAAACTTTATTTTTATTTTCTTTGCATACAAAAAGTATTCTCAGCAGCATCTTTGTTTGGATGATGATTAAAATGCAGTGGTTGCCTCTCATTTTAAAATGGAACGAGCACAGACAAAGCCTTATTTTGTTTAAGTGAATATATTTATTTTATTTGTGTTACTTTTATTTGATTTGGGGCTTGTTTTAAAATTTCAACTTTAACACAGTTTTGTTATTTACATTATATTTAAATTGTGTTATTTAGCAGAGGCTTTTATCCAAAGCGACTTACAAATGAGGACAATAGATGCAACCAAAACCAACAAAAGAGCAACGATATGCAATAAAGTGCTATATTAGTATAGGTTTATATTTCAATTTCACAAAGAAACGTGCAGCATATTGTCCAAGCAATAATAAAAGGACACATTTCGACTTTATAATAAATATTATAATAATGTAGTATAACTTACAAATAGGGTTTTGTGACTTTGAATTTACATTATATTATATGAATATTAAAACATGAATATGTGCAACTTTTGCATATTTTCCAGTAGCTGCATTAACATCAGAGCAGCATTAGTACTTGATTATCAAACACGCAGTGACCGAGTCAGACTGAACACAAAGCACTGTAGGGTGCCAGCTGTAACCCGCACAATGACAGCAGTACAGGTGGAGCTCATTACACTCAACACAATGCACAGCTTTATTCAACATCAAGCTGCTTCCATATTAGTTCAATCTGAGCTGAGCATCAGCCGGCTTAAAGATTGACTATTTACCACGATGCGATCACAGGTCAAACTCTCAGACTAGTGTAAAAGACCTGATCATGGTGTGACAGCACTGGTAATAAAGTTAATCAGTAGCAGAGGTTTCTACATCGCAAGATACACACGTGACAGACAAGCTATTCTTAAAATAAGTGTGCTACATTTCTGACAAAGAACGGTTAATGATTGTATTTCTTTACATAGACAATAGAATATTAAGTCCTACTAATACTGACGAGTTTGAAGTGCCAAAACCTGTTTCCCAGCAGAAAGGTCACACATGCAACCGGTCTGTTCATCCACACACATACAAAAGCCTGACGAGACCTTCACAAACACTCCCGTCATTTCTGTCTAAGGTGAACCTGTTCCAGTTAATCGTACAGTAAAGGTCCCCAAGGTGTGAACACATGAACGTTCAATATGCAAATGATCCTAGCCATTGACATGACAACGTCAGGTTTAGTTCCTATCAGATCATATTTAATATTTCCTTCACAGTTATGTGGAAGCTGATTTAGTGATTTCTCAGCTAAGCACGACACAAAGCTTTCACACACAGTGGCTGTGTTTTAGGGTGCTGTTAAGCAGGCTGTAGTCATCAACTGAAATGAAACCTCATAAGTGACCTATTTGCAACTCTGCATAGACAGCAACTCTACGAGAGGAACACTGTCTGTACGACACACTAAACTTACCGGAGACTCGATTCACAAAACGAAATACTCCGTTATTATTTTAACTACTTTCAGTGGGACTTTCCTGAACTGAATTAAATATGCAGCCTGTATTTTTATTTATTCTCTCAGCTTTCCATCTTCAATTTTATTTTACACAGACCTTGTGACAATGCATTCTGGGATTTACAAAGGATACATGCTTTATCTCAAAATCGATATTGCATACTCGCAATTGTGAGAATATTGTATTTTTTCCTCTCAAAATGAATGAATGATGCATTTATATAGTGCTTTATTGTGTATAGCTCTACACCCAAAGCGCTTTACAATCATGTGGGGGGGGGGGTCTCTTCTCAACCACCACCAGTGTGCAGCATCCACTTGGATGAAAATTGGACTTTATAAAAATCGCAATTGTTAGTTTATATCTGTGAGAGATGAAGTCAGAACTGCAAAAAAGTATATATATCTCGCAACTCTGAGAAGTCGTAATTACCCTGATTTTCTTTTTCACAGCTCTTACTGAATTCAAGTGTTTAAATTAGACTCATTGCCAATCGTATACATTTGTGAAGACAAATGTGTTGTTTTGAAGAGCTCAGTGAATTTAAGCATATTACTGTGAAAGGACAGCACTTCCTACCAGATAGATAGTCCACGGTCAACTGTAAGTGGTATTATTGGAAAGTGCAAATGTTTAGGAACAGCAGCAAACTGTGGAAGTGGAAGACCATGTAAAATCACAGAGCGCTGAGGCGTATGGCATTAATATCAGCACAAAAACTGTGCGGTTAGA
>CM050412.1:6036247-6088747 GCA_027564155.1 Gymnocypris eckloni scoliostomus
TGATTTTAAAGTTTTCTTTAGGGACATTTCTGAAGCTGCCATTTTTGAGGCAATTCATTTCTGGGTGTACATCTCCATCTCAAGTAGGCTGAATTCAGGTAAAGTGGGCCACTTTTTGTAAAACATGTCATTTAGATACCTAGATATTTCTTCTTTTCTTTTTTTTACTTTTGTTAATTTCCAGCAATAATATTTTAATTTAAATTCAGTTCATGTAAAGTGAATGACATACTGTGAATGATATATACTGTATAAGATACAGTATATATCAATAAACATTTCAATGTCATGTAGGGCCTACTCCAGACAAATGTATTTTCAGGTAAAGTGGACCAGCTGGTCTGGTAAAGTGGGCCATCCCTTATTTAACAAAATATATTCTGCATTTGAATTAAAAACATGATTTATTAACACATATTATAAGACAAATGTATTTAACAAATCCATATTTATTCCACAGGTTAAGAGTCAAGTAAATCATGTGTAAATCCTCATCTCAATTGATGAGTGAAATTCCAAACAACTAAAAAAACATGTTGTGTTGACATTAAATTCGATCAAATCTGAATATCAGAATATTCATAAATTAGAATATTGATCAAATTAACTCTACAATGTTCAAAATTTAATCACAACAAGCAACAACAAATAGTCAAAAAATTAATATATGTAAACCATATGTAAAAAAATCTGTTTTCTAAACACTTTAAAATAACTTTAATTGTGTCCATATCTTAAAGCTTCTGCATCTACAACTTGCTCCTCTCATCTTCTCTTCACTCCACAGATTGATCTTCATGCCTTTCTTTCTATTCTCTTTCATTTCTTCCATCTCTGACTTGAATTTCCTGACAGCAGACTCATTTCTGTTTTCTAAAAAAGTAAATGATACATGTCAACTATAAAATAACAGTGCATGCCAATTTATTTAATGAATTTGAGCATAATTACTGAAGGTTAAAGGTAAGCCCACTTTACCTGAATCCCACTGGCCCACTTTATTGAACACATTCAACCAAAGTGGGCCAGCAATATTAACACCTTACAGGAAAACTAACACATTTTTAAACAATTTGTTCATTGTACTTTATTCCCTGTTAACTGTGGAAACAAAAACATCAGGACCTGTCCCAATAATGTTTGTTTCCATTTAGTGAGCAACATCATTTAGAAATGAAAATGTCAAAAAAATGTCGAAGGGTTTTCTATACCTTTCACCACGACACAGTCCTCCTCTGAAGTGTTGCATCAACCAAAACTATCTGATCATTTAGAGAAATGGTGTCTCTTTAATTAAGAACCACATTGTTATGCTCTGAAACTTAAATTACCCTACTTTACCCGAACTCACTTATTTTTATCAAAGTAGATAGAAATAATTGTCATGTCTTAAAAATCTGTAAGTTTGAGCTTAAAGCTGTTTTGTTGGCGCTATTATATTCTAGAGGTGTGTCATTCAGTAACAAACCTCTAATTCCTTTTCAATTATTTTATACAAATTACTAGAATTCAATTTGAAGTTTTCTTCAAACATATGTTAAAGACTGATTTTTGTATAGCTGAGATCTGATGTATTTGTGGCTACTGTCTAAAAAAAAAAACAAAGCCTAAATAATGTTGTAAGCGCATGATATATTCTGCCCAACATAAGTGAGGTGTATTGTATTATTATATATTTTACATGGTTAATGTGTGGTGTAGTATTCATTATCTTCAGAAATTGCTCCCACAATTCACATTTGAGCTCCGCAGCAGACCACCCGACTGTCAAAACCGCATTGCATCAATAAAGTGTGAACTCAGAGGAAGACCACGAGGATGAGGCCTGTATCCGTGCTAGCTAGCTAATTAGCTCAAATTCTACAAAGCACCATTGTCATTCGTCTTTTGGATGAGACGTTAAACCGAGGTCCTGACTCTCTGTGGTCATTAAAAATCCCATGGCACTTCTCGTAAAGAGTAGGGATGTAACCCCGTTGTCTTGGCCAAATTCCCCCACTGGCCCTTGTCAATCACTGCCTCCTAATAATCCCCATCCACTTGATTGGCTCTATGACTCTCTCTCCTCTCCACCTGTAGCTGGTGTGTGGTGAGCGCGTACACTTGATTGGCTCTATGACTCTCTCCTCTCCACCTGTAGCTGGTGTGTGGTGGCGCATACATGATTGGCTCTATGTCTCTCTCTCCTCTCCACCTGTAGCTGGTGTGTGGTGAGCGCATACACTTGATTGGCTCCATGACTCTCTCTCCTCTCCACCTGTAGCTGGTGTGTGGTGAGCGCATACACTTGATTGGCTCCATGACTCTCTCTCCTCTCCACCTGTAGCTGGTGTGTGGTGAGGCGCATACACTTGATTGTCTCTATGACTCTCTCTCCTCTCCACCTGTAGCTGGTGTGTGGTGAGCGCATACACTTGATTGTCTCTATGACTCTCTCTCTCCTCTCCACCTGTAGCTGGTGTGTGGTGGCATACATGATTGTCTCTATGACTCTCTCTCTCCTCTCCACCTGTAGCTGGTGTGTGGTGAGCACATACATGATTGGCTCTATGACTCTCTCTCCTCTCCACCTGTAGCTGGTGTGTGGTGACATACACTTGATTGGCTCTATGACTCTCTCTCCTCTCCACCTGTAGCTGGTGTGTGGTGAGCACATACACTTGATTGTCTCTATGACTCTCTCTCCTCTCCACCTGTAGCTGGTGTGTGGTGAGCGCATACATGATTGGTCTCTATGACTCTCTCTCCTCTCCACCTGTAGCTGGTGTGTGGTGAGCGCATACACTTGATTGTCTCTATGACTCTCTCCTCTCCACCTGTAGCTGGTGTGTGGTGAGCGCATACATGATTGGCTCCATGACTCTCTCTCCTCTCCACCTGTAGCTGGTGTGTGGTGAGCATACATGATTGTCTCTATGACTCTCTCCTCTCCACCTGTAGCTGGTGTGTGGTGGCGCATACACTTGATTGTCTCTATGACTCTCTCCTCTCCACCTGTAGCTGGTGTGTGGTGGCGCATACACTTGATTGGCTCCATGACTCTCTCCTCTCCACCTGTAGCTGGTGTGTGGTGAGCATACATGATTGTCTCTATGACTCTCTCCTCTCCACCTGTAGCTGGTGTGTGGTGAGCATACATGATTGTCTCTATGACTCTCTCCTCTCCACCTGTAGCTGGTGTGTGGTGAGCGCATACATGATTGTCTCTATGACTCTCTCCTCTCCACCTGTAGCTGGTGTGTGGTGAGCGCATACACTTGATTGTCTCTATGACTCTCTCCTCTCCACCTGTAGCTGGTGTGTGGTGAGTGCATACACTTGATTGTCTCTATGACTCTCTCCTCTCCACCTGTAGCTGGTGTGTGGTGAGCGCATACACTTGATTGTCTCTATGACTCTCTCCTCTCCACCTGTAGCTGGTGTGTGGTGAGTGCATACACTTGATTGTCTCTATGACTCTCTCTCCTCTCCACCTGTTGCTGGTGTGTGGTGAGCGCATACCTTGATTGGCTCTATGACTCTCTCTCTCCTCCACCTGTAGCTGGTGTGGTGAGTGCATAAGACCCCCACATTATTGTAAAGCGCTTTAGGAGTACAACAATACACAATAAAGTGCTATATAAACGCATCATTTATTAATTCCTCAGCTCCTTACTGGTGAGATAAAATGGCGCCAGGGACTACTTTCTGCAAAGCTGCCATCAAACAATATGAATTGAGAAAACCCATGCATCAAAATGAACGTGATATTAAGGATTCTCACACATGCTCACTAAAATATATACATTACCTCATTTGCCAAATAATCCAATTTATTGTTCTGTAACTTTTTCTCTCTCACTACATGAAAGCTGCTTTGAAGTTGTCTTTATTGCAAAAGTGATGACTTCTTTCTATTTCTCAGAAAAATGTAACTATATTATCTCTCAGCTCTCTTTACATGATGTTTGATATCAAAGTATGAACAACTGAAGCTATATAATATACTTGCATGTGTTCGGTGTAGCTTCCTTTTGTTTGTCTTTGGCCTTTTATGTTGAAGTATTTCCTATGCTGCATTTGTAGTCACTGCCCTTGATTAGTCTGGTTGCTGCAGGTGTATCTTGTTGTCCCATGTGTACTCACTTGTATACCCCTGAGCTTCAGTCCTTGTTGGCTGGTTCCTGTCCAAAGACAAACACAAGGAACCTCCACAGAACACGTGGCACTTGTGTATATAGCAAATCTTAACTGCATGACTGCTTGTATCATTGCAAAACGTAAACTATATTCCCTCCCAGCTCCAATCTGCTAAATGCAACAAAGACATTTGAGATATTATAAACATTATTATCATGATTTTCTCCAAAACTACTTTTAAACAATGTGTTTTATGAAAAACACTATGCAAATAAACCATTTTCAAAGTAGCTTTAGAGAAAATCATCTCTAATGGAGAAACCTTGTCCAGTTTATGCTTATGTAAACACAAATCATGTGAGACCTCAAATGTCGTGAATCAGTTCTAATATGAAAGCAAGATATTGAAAAAGCAGCAAAGCCTCATTTTTTGACACTTCATATTGTTCTATTGGACTGTACCAAGGCAAATAAGCACTCTTGAACAGAAAGTAGCAGATCATTGAAATATGATTTCTATTTTGTTGTGGACAAAGTTTGCTTGGATACTGATTTTACAAAAAATGCTTTTGTTTCCTTCAGAGGCATGAAGTCCAAACAGAATACTGAACATACTGTTTTTAACCCTCTAGGCACGTCAGAGTAAATAATCAAGATGAACACAAACTTTTATTTTACAGATGGGCCAAAACTGAAATGATGAATTGACAATAAATGAGATGTGAAACTCAAAAGGCAGCAAAGTAAAAGAAAACAGCCTAGCTTATGTACATAATTTATTTGACACAAATAAAAAACAAAACACTCTTTTTTAAATTTAATGTCATCAAAACTATAAGGTCATAAGAAATAACGGCAGAGTTGTCCAGCAGCGTAGAATCACACAAGGCCGATTGGCTTGTAGGGTTTATAAGTCATGTGATGGTGAAAGCGTAGCTCAGGAGCTGATTGGAGGGATGAGATCAGCTGACTCTAAGGTATCCTCACAGGGGCTGTGGCAGCTCCCCAGATTTAGCTGCTGCTGAGTCTGAAGCTTCAGAATGAGCGCCTTGATCTCGTCTCGCTTGGTTTTCATCCGTTGCTGGGGAAACCAATCCAATAAATGCATTGGGAGATGAAAGCTTGGAAGAGGTTTCTGGGGAAAAAAAACAACAACAAAACAAATTAAATAATCAATTATTGCATTAGTTGCCAACTCAACAGTAAGTTCATTATATGAGGGTCACTAAAGAGAGGCGATTCTCTGTAGATCATTTCTTTGTTTAATCCACAATAAAAAAAGGGTTATTCCACATTCTGCCCAACGTTGCCCTCCTAATGATGTGCAATTTGAAGTTAATGAAAACAAGTATAGTGGATGTATCTACAAGTGGATGAACCTGTATCTCAGGTCATCATTTCACAATCGTCATTTGAATATCACGCCCCTAAAAACACCCCAGTTAAGAAGCCTCGCCCCTAGAGTTTACGACACGGAGAAACCAAACCCGGCCAAAAAGAGGAAGTAATCTCATGAAAGAGAAATTGATCTTACTCTAAAAACATCCTTTAACCTTATAATTGCAAACAATGGCATTCATTAATATGCATATTAAATACCAGTAAATATAATGAAACATTAACATTATAAACACTATATAGATTATTTAGTTATGCTTAATCCACAACAAACTCTTAAAATTTATTTTAAATTCTTTAAATTTACAGAACAAGAATGAAAAAAATTAGTAGCTATAAAATTATATTAAACTATGAACTAAAACACAAATTGGGCTATAGTGGCATTCATTATAAACATAATACAACGTAAAGCTAAAATATCTAAACAGCAATGAGCTCACAAGCCTCTCTCATTCGACATCAAAATGTTTCCATTTATGCCATGTAACATTTAGTTGATAAACTATTATCGATGATGTAAACAAGGCTCTGTACTTATGTTCCAATATCTACGTAAAATAGTATGCATGTTCCTGTGGCTCAGTGGTTAGAGCATTGCGTCAGCAGCGCAAAGGTCGTGGGTTCAATTCCCAGGGAACACACATACTGACAATAAATGTATAGCCTGAATTGATCTAACACTGTAAGTCACTTTGGATAAAAGAGTCTGCTAAATGCATAAATGTAAAATATCACTCTTCACATGCGCAAAAAAAATTGTTTCGTCGATGCACGCTGATTTTACAGCGGACCTTGTACATTTTCACCATTTAACTTTTTTGTTTGGTTGACTGCATTTTAGTTTGATTAATGGCTGAAATATAAAGTTAGTAACGCTGAAATGTGAGTGTGCGTATGAGACACCTGCGTGATCACCGATCAGTTAACTTTTAAAAATAAAGATATAAAGAAAACAAATAAAATGTATAAGAGTGTCACAAAAACAAAAGTGGCCTATACTTGCCGCAGTTTTTTTTTCTTTTGTTAATCTGTTAATTAAGAGAAATATGTTTTTTGTAGCCCTATTTATTTTATTCCTTTCAGTTTTTCTCCATTCACAGAAGTGCTGCAGGTGCGTGATGCGACGATGGGTGATTCCTCATGGCCTGTTGTTTATGCTGCTTTTTGCACATATAAATCTAAATCCCTGAAGGAAAAAAAAAGCTTTTGTCGATTTAGGAAAATAATCTAACTGAAAAAAATGCTGTCATTACACAATTCTACGAAATTCTCCATGCTGCGAAAGTTCAGGCTAACTCAAAAACTTGCATACACGAGCTCAGATTTTATCGTAGCCACCGCTCATGCCATATTGATAAATTCCAAGTTTTGCGTAGAAACGACCGTACACCCAATTTTCGGTCTTGCATTAGTTTCGTGAATGAGGCCCAGTGTCTTTAAGATAAACTTTTATTACGACGGCTTGTCGTGAATATCTTTAAATTTCTGTGTGTATATGATATAATGTTGGCTTTATTCAAATGAAACGGTAAGATGCTCGACTCAGCGCAGATCTGGAGCTGTTGTTAATGTATTTATGTCCTCATTTTGACGGCAGAGTCTGAAATCACCGCGCGTGTCAGGCACGCTTCAGTGTATGTGGTAAAAAAAACGTGCATCTTTGCCATTCATTCATTCATTCATTCACACAGAGACTCGCAGAACATGCAGGATTCATATTTGAATCAATGTTCGCTGCTTAATATTTACAGATACTAGTCCTTAGAATACATTTTTTTATTCGTCACAAACAATTATACAGAATATAACAAGCAGTGACATTTGTGCTCTGCATTTAACCCATACAAGTGCACACACACCCGGAGCAGTGGGCAGCCAATGCTGCAGCGCCCGGGGAACAGTTGTGGGTTCGGTGCCTTGCTCAAGGGTCTCACCTCAGTTGTGGTATTGAAGGTGGAGAGAACGCCCATATTGATAAATTCCAAGTTTTTTGGAAAAAACGAGCATCTCTGTCATTCATTCATTCAATCACACAGAGACTCGCAGAAGATGCAGGATTCATATTTGAATCGACGTTTGCTGCTTAATATATACAGATACTAGTCCATGTCGCGAATTTATATTAGTGTAATGACCTACTTTTGATTAATTCATCCAAATTCCGTGACATTCCATGTTAAACTGTAAATTCAGTTTTTATAACTGGATTCCAAGATTCCGTCCACGTTTTCTGCATCACGGAAATCATAGGGCCGTACGTGTCAAGAACCGGGTTGACCGGGTACTCTATACCACCGGGAATTAAAAAAACCTGGTACCGTGATGTTTTCATTTTTTTGTACCAACTTTGTACTTAAGTACCGGGTCTTTTGACAACACTATGTCATTGATAATACTAAATGGGCCCAGGAATACTTCCAGAAACCACTGTCGGTAAACAATCCGCCGTGCCATCTGCAGATGCCAACTAAAGCACTATAATGCAAAAAGGAAGCCATACGTGAACATGGTCCAGAAGCACCATCGTGTATTGTGGGCCAAGACTCATTTAAAATCAAGTTTCAAAGTGGAAAAGTGTTCTATGCTCAGACGAGTCCAAATTTGACATTCTTGTTGGAAATCACGGACACAGTGTCCTCCAGGCTAAAGAGGGAGACCTTCCAGCATATTATCAGCGTTCAATTCAAAAGCCAGCATCTCTGATGGCATGGGGGTGCATAAGTGCAAACGGGCAGCTTGCATGTTTTGGAAGACACTATGAATACTGAATGGTATGTAAAGGTTTTAGAGCAGTCGTCTCAAACTCCATTCCTGGAGGGCCACAGCTCTGCAGAGATTAGCTCCAAATCACACTTGCTTGGAAGTTTCTAGTAATCCTAATGACCTTGATTATCTGGATCAGGTGTATTTAATTAGGGTTGGAGCTAAACTGTGCGGTGCTGTGGCCCTCCAGGAATTGAGTTTGAGACCAGTGTTTTAGAGCAACATATGCTCCCCTCTAGATGACGTACATTTCAGGGAAGGCCTTGTGTATTTCAGCAGGACAATGCAAAACCACATACTGCAGCTTTTACAACAGCATGGCTTCGCATTAGAAGAGTCTAGGTGCTGAATTGGCCTGCCTGCCTTTCAGCAATAGAGAATATTTGGTGCAACATTAAACGAAAAATAGGTCAAAGAGGACTAAGAACTTTTCAGCAGCTGCAACCCTATATCAGGCAAGAATGGGGCCAAATTCCAACACCAAAACTCCAGAAACTCATAACCTCGATGCCCAGACGTCTTCAAAATGTTTTGAAAAGAATAGGAGATGCTACACCCATGGCAAACATGCCCCCGTCCCAAATATTTTGAGACCTGTAGCAGGCATCAAATTTGAAATGAGCTCATTTGTGCATAACATTTCTCAGTATAAACATTTGTTATGTTATTAAATATTGGCTCATGTGATTTGAAATTATTTTAGTTTTTATTTTATTCAGATTAAAAAACATCCCAACGTTTCCGGAATTTGGGTTGTATGTAGGCTATGAGCAACTGAACATTATGTAAAATAAAGGGGTTAAACTGACTGCTTACCATTTGAAAGTATATAATAATAATTACAAGAAGGCTGTACAGTGCAACATATGTATATTAGGGATGTAACCTTATGAAAATGTCTTATCATGATTAAAAAATGCTGGAGATATTCAAAAGTAATGACACAAATCAATTCACCAAGTTTTATATTTAAAAATCAACAAACAACAAATAAAATGATGTTTGGATTTTAAATGACAGCTTGATTGACAGCAGTTTATGTTCACATATCTAATGTAAATGTACAAATACAGCTTTGAAAAAGTTTCATAAAAAGGTATAACTCACATTTCAGCCTTTAAATAAAGAAAAGTGTTATGTCAAAATGATAATTGATTAATAAATGATTATAAGTATTTTATCTGCTCCATAAATACTTCTAATGCTTATCTGAATTGTTTAAATGTGTAGAATCCACATAAGCTTGTTTTTCCGTTTTTGGCCAGACAGAAACAGCCCAGGCTGAATGTAAATATAAGGCTCTGTAAATATGCTCTGTAGATCCACTCACTAACAGCAGGTGGCGCTTTATATGGAAAAGCTGAATAACAGCCGTTTCCCGTGAACTCTATGCACAAAGCAGCATTGTGATTAAAAACACTTCCTTTAGGTATTACATGGAGCGAAGATGAAAACACAATGCCATCGAATCGTTTCTGAAGACAGTCAGAACCTGAGGTACATTCATATAATTAATTCATTCATAAATTCATTTGTATAATTCCCTTAGCACTCCTTTAAAACCTCCCAGCTTTTCCGCCCTATTTTCCCTCAAAACAAAACTATTCTGCTGCTGTGCGCACGTGAGACTGTTACTTAAACTGTGTTTTATGCTGGACAGTATTTATTTATCGTGAGTTGTTCGAATCGTGGTAATCGAATACAGTTTTAATGATAGCACACAAAACAGCGCCTAATAAAACAGCGCCTGATTACTAGACCAAGTTGTCTTTCGCATCTGATTGATTTAGCATCTAATACTGTAAAAACACACAAGGTTTACATTTAAACACAGTTGGTTATATATAAAATGGAAGTAAACAGTTAAAATGGATGCATGCAGCTAGCGACTAAACATGCTGCCGCTTATCATTAAAGGAATTCACCCAAACATTTCTGTCATTATTTGCTCACTCACGTTGTCCCAAACTTGTATTAATTTCTTTCTTGTGCTGAACATAAAATAAGATAGTTTGAAGAATGTGGTCTTATTTTTTGATAGACCCTTTTCACATTTCCGGGTTTCTCAGCAGCTGAAGTCATCATAGATGGGTAAATCTATAGTGGTGAATGGGAGACTACCACAGATATATAAAAATATATATATTTTGCATTCCCATTTGCTCAAATAGCAAAAGAAAAACTCCACGATCATGTTTTCATGACTTAAAAAAAAAGAAATTGAGAGAGACGGATAAAGACAGTCAGAAGAGAGAACGATTAAAAACAATGTTGGAGGATTTATGATACTGATGACCGTTGAAACGCATCAGTCTTGTAAAAAGGGTTTTGTCCTCTCGCTTCTCAAAAAGAGAAATAGAAAGGAAATATTTAGTCCATCCAGATATAGAGAGGAAGTACGGTTTTTATGGTGGCTCTGAATTGTCAAAACACCTCTCAAAATGTTTCTCGAAAAATCGCACCCGATCCTAATTTTTTTATGACGAACGAAAGTTTCTGTAAACGTCATTGACACAACGTGAGGTTTTATTTATTTTTCAACATGCGAACATTTCTGACTCAGTGTGCAATGGCCTTTAGAATTGGCCCAAAAACTAAAAGTGAGACCTAAATTAGATTTAACGTGAGACTCTTACACAGCAATATCATTCATCTTTACCAGGATGTCTGTGAACGAACGCATAGAATATGAGGAAGCTCTGGCAGTTTTTAAAAATCTTTCAGACCCTATTCTGTGGGATCCAGAATATGTTGTCCAGTCCAATCTTAGATATACATTTCCCATGAGTCCTCTCACCTCAAAGAAGCTCTCCACATACTGCAGCACATAAACTCCACAGTCACTGAAGTTATCCTGCTGGGGCACACGAGGACTCGAGCCCTTCATCACATCCTTCCCAAAACTCCTCTTGGAGCCTTTCTTCACCTCCCACTCCACCTCCAGATACCTGCACAAACACCAGGACAAACACTCACTAACATGCATGAAAACTTACAGCCACTCTCATTAGTGATTCCCACAGAAAAATAACTGTACATGCAAAAACATCTGTGATCAGAAAATCACATCCATTTAAAGGTTTTATTTGTACTCGTCTGTGTCAGAGCAATAACTTACTCTCGTAATGTTTTCACCACAGTCGACCTGGTTGGTCCACGCAGGGAGTCCATGATCAGAATACAAGGCCTGAGGATTTTAATAACATGACAACGAGTGCTGAAAAATAGAACTGTTTCACAATTAAATTATAATTGTTAAACGACCCTGGTTTGTGTTTCTGTCTTATAAATACTGGTTTGAAGTAGGGATGCACCGATGTATCGGCCAATAATCGGTATCGGCCGATAAAAGTAAATGTTTAAAAACAGCAGATGATCAGGGACTATTTATTTCCTATCAGACAGTAACTTGCATGAAGAAAACATTTGTCATACTGTCATATAAGACAATAAGATTAACGCAGCGCTGTTAACGGTTGCCAGGTCCACGGTTTCCCCTTCACTAAACATTATTTGTATAATGCGTCTCTGATCCAAATATTGCAGAGCTTTGTTATGTCTAAAAAGAGTCTCATCTGTCAAATCCTGTACTTATCACAAAATGGGAACAATAAATGCAATTTTAACGCTCACATACCGTAAACAACAATTACTCTCCAAAATTATGCCAGATTTTTACCACCGCGGTAAATATATATATGCAAAAAATATATATATATAACTCTGAAACGCAAAAATAAATAAATGAGGCTCAATCAACTATAGCAAACGTGCGTGTTTATTTTAGCAGTTACGTCAGTGAACACAGCCTGCAAAACACTAAATTAAATAATACAGTTAAATAGGAAAGTAGCCTTAAATAAGAAAGTTAAATATACACCATGTGACCCTGTCTACCTCACGCGAGTGGCGCGGCGAGAACCCAGTACAATCAGTGATGCTGTCTAAACCAGATGCGCAATAATCCCTTCTATTCATATCACTATTTAGTGTCCCAGTACACTGTTTTTTTTTTTTTGCACATCCTATTGTTTTGCACATCCTATTGTTTTGCACATCCTATTGTTTTGCACATCCTATTGTTTTGCACATCTTATTGTTTTGCACTTTTGTATTGCACATTTTACTCTTATTTCTCTTTTTTTTTCCATATATATATGCTCTTGTGTTGTGTTACTTTTATATAATTATACTTTTTTATTCTTCTGCACTGTCCACTGAGCGGACCTGATTTGATTACATTTCACTTCTAGTTATACCCTGTATAATTTATTATGTGACAAATAAAGAAACCTTGTCCTTGAACCTTGACAACACGACAAATCCCTCAGAGTAAACTGCCTCATCCTATTTGTGACGTGCTGACACAGTTCAAATGTTCTGTGGACAGACTCAACCTGTTGTGTTGTGACGCGGCCTCTGGTTTAGACACGGTTCACTGTTCTGCCTCCAAGCAAGTGGGTGCGTTAACTCCTCGTGTGCTGCACGCGCTCTCTCTGGAATAGAAATCGCGGCATATGTTGCCAAATTTCTTGTTAACATCTTCCATTTACCGCTGTCTTGTTCGTATTTGGCCAGTTTGGAGAAAGCCTCATCAATACAAACCTGACCAGCCGGGCGTTTGCGATCACGTGAACTTGAAGACACTTGTGTACACGCGGATGGGTGACATGAATGGAGATGATTCCAGATCGGCGATGTAGTATTTGGTTTTACAACAAGGTCCATCGCTCATCATGAAAAAAATATGCTGAATGCAGAATAAAAAATGTCTTGTGCTCAAACCTGCCAATCTAAAGGAAACGTTGCGTTTGAGGTAATTTGTGAATTAGCATAGATTTTTTGTCTAAATAAAATAATTTGCAATTGTTACAATTATTACACTTGTTTACAAAACTTTGTATTATGCTTGTTATAGAGTGTGTGACGTCACGTGCACTACCGCCGTTGGCAATACACAACCGCGGTGGCACCGTCACAGCCCTAGTGACTGGGAGACAAATATTTGGATAAAGTTGTTATTTTTGATTTCTTGGCACTCAAAAAGTATTTTCGTAGCTTCATGAAATTACGGTAGAACCACTGATGTCACATGTCCTTGCTACGTTTCTGTACCTTGATCGCGGTAGGACCCTTGCTGTCTATGGAGGGTCAGAGAGCCGTCAGATATAATCAAAAATGTCTTAATTTGTGTTCCGAAGAAGAACGAAGGTCTTGTGGGTTTGGAACGACATGAGGCTGAGTAATTAATGACAGTTTTCATTTGTGGGTCAACTATCCTTTAACCTCTAATGTACCAAATGGAGGAGCTCCCTGTGTAGTTTACAGCAGTAGTTGGGAGAGTTTTATTTTGCTTTAATAACTAAATTATTGGCATCGGTATCAGCAGACATCATTCTGAATAACCGCACCTGTACTGGCTGAGAAATTTCTTATCGGTGCATCTCTAGATTAAACTCTTCTGTAGCTTTTGAACTGTAAACAAACAGGGTTAATATTGAGTCATCAAAGCTAACATGCAATTTCTCTGATTTGATGTAACCGATTCTCTCTGTTCTAAAATGTTATATCGAATCTAAATAATTAATTTTATTTATTAGCTATGCAAAGTGGTTTGAGGAAGATGTGCTCACTGTTTGCAGATGGTGGGTTTGGACGTCAACTCTGCTTTGTCAAAGCTCCCACACTCATCAGCCAAACTGCCATCTTCACTACACTCGTCCTGAAAACACAGATAACACGTGAGAGACAGACAAAACTCCCCAAAATCTAATACACAAAATACACACACTACTACACCATAATAATAAACTGTTGCTGATAATTGAAAATAGTATTTTCAATCATGAAAGTAAGCCTGTTTTTAAAGGGGAGGTACAATGCTGTTTCATGCATTCAGAATTGTTTACACTGTTAAAGAGATTCTCATGCTAAGAAACATTTGGACGTATAACAGTATTTCTGTGCTAAAAATCTCACTTCCGGCTTCGTTCAAGCTTCAGAGAGTTTTTTTAGATCGTGGCTCCTGCTGATGTAAACGACGGTGGAACTCCTTATATGGGCATTTCTCCCAGAAGAACGCGCCTGTGCACTTATCGATCAGAGCAAGAGCGAGAGCTTCCTTCATCATCGCGCTTCATCCGGCAGCACTGCACGGGAAGAGTGTCTCTAAAGAAGGGTGTTTTTGGTTGTGAGGGAAACATAACCTTGTTCAGCTTCGTTACGTAAACAGTGGATGTCGTTTGTTTTTCCGGGGAAGCAACTGAGTTTCTCAAGTGTGTTTGTTCACGAATGTTTTAGAAACAAGGCCCAGTTCGACGCTGGATTTGCACATCGTCTGATACTGAAAGATGGAGCGGTCTCAGCTATAAAAGATCTCGGTCATGATTCAGAACTGCAGATGGTAAGTGAAACAGCATTAAAAGTATGCGTTTTGCTGGTAATCGCGCTCAAGTACTCGTCACTCTTTAGCTCCGCCCACAGCGCACCGCCTCCAGGAGCTCGGCTTCTTTCGGAAAGAATCATTAAGCTGCATCTTTCTTTTATAAATATGATAAAACTAAAGACTTTTTGGAGATATGAAGGATGCAGTATTACTCTAGGTACTCAAGATTAACACGAGATGGGGTGAAACTGTGTGTTATACCCTCTTTAATATCCCGAACTGTGTATTCCAGTAAAGGTGATCAGAAGTCAGTAATCATACATCACCAACTGAATGTAATCGGACTACTTTTAGTTAGCTTTAAATGACCTCACAACATTACATTTAAATATGAAGGAACTCTTGAACAAATTAACTAAACTATTTTATTACATTTCTGTTACCGAAAATAGTTCCATTGTTGCCTTGTCACAAGCCGTTTGCATGTGCAACCTTTTTATTTACATTTAAGTATGAATTTAAATGTTTGGGGTCAATGAGAGTTTTTGTTAATGTTTCTAAAAGCCTCACCAATGCTGAATTTTCAGCATCATTACTCCAGTCCTCAGTGTCACCTGATCTTTCAGAAATCATTATAATGTGCCGATTTGCTGCTTAAGAATTGTTTTATCAATGTTGAAAACTGCTTGTGCTGCTTAAAATTTTGAAACGGTGATAATTTTCTCTTAGAATTCCATGAAAAATAGAAAATTCCAAAGAACTGCATTAATTTCAAATATAAATATGTTGTAGCATTGCACAGATAACATAAATAAATCTTTACATCCCTACAATGTATGCTCCTTTTGATGACTACATTACAAAAGTGAACTCTGATCCCACAGATTAGCCAAACTGAGGCGACTCACCCGACATGAGCTTTGGTCATCTGAGTGATAGGAGCCATCTGTCCCATAACACTCGATTATTCGGTGTAAACCATCTGGAATAAAAGCCAAACTGAAATCAAGCAGTGACACAGCGGCAGTCTGCATTCATTCACTCGTGTGGCTCACGTGCTCACCTGTGTACTGCTGCTGTCTGTTCACATCAGCTGCAGATCTGTGCGGGACGGCCGTGTGCTGCCTGATGTCATCCAGCTCATCCGAACCTCCATCAGTGGAAACAGCAGTGCTATGGGCTTGAGTCTGAGGCTGGTACAGTGGGTTTGGCTCAACATGAGCCTTCTCCAGACCCGGAAAACAGATTATGGCGAGATACCAGTGTGCACTAGAAGGACACAGAAAGACCGATCAGGAGATTAGAAGTCTCATTAAAAAAACATGACAATACGCACACTACTTAGACAGCTGATTTAAAATAAATCGCATTTGAAGGTCAATTTAACATGTTAACATAATGTGAAATAACCAGTAAATAGATATATAAAAAGCAATTCAAGTTTTCCATTTCCCCCATCCCATACAGAAGTGATTTTCCTATCATCTGAGCAATTTAAGCTTGAAGTATAACATTCAAGTTGTTAAGAAACCACACGTTTTTAAATAATAAGCTGATACTACATGCAATACCCTTCCCTAAACCACAGGAGACAACTGAAGGAAGACTTTGCACTGTCAAACTTTCATTTGAATGACATTCACATGCGTGTGCGATATATTATATTGAAAATATTATATCATGATATGAGTAATTTTATATCACAATAACGATATACATCGCAATATATATTGTTTTGCTTTTAATTAGGCTTTTATGATATCAAAGTTTTTGATACCAATATAATTTTCATAATTCTTGTCACCAGTGTCAATATAACAAAAAACGAATTAAAGCCTAAAAAAGAGGATCCAGTATCCAGTTAAACATGCGTTTCCTTTCTCAGCTGTTTACTTTCACTTAAGACCTAAATTACTGTTTTTAAGAGGATACTTGGAAAGACTGGCATTTTCATACAGATGTATGTGCATTTGACCAATCAAGGCCAATAAAGCAACAAAAATACTCATGTGCTCAGCAACCTAGTTTTCCCAGGAGGTCTCCCATCCAGGTACTGGACAAGAATGACTCCTAAGCGATTGATGTGTTTTGTTGTTGGATGTAATAGAGAACATAGCAGACGTCATTAACTCCCATCATCTGAGCGGCTGAAGAGGATTACGATTGGTTCTGAAGGGAAAGCGCCCTCGATCTACCTAAATTAGTCTATGTTCGCATGAATGAATCTTTGCAAATCACCTTTCCTAATAATGTGCTAATTAGCACGTTTCACAATGTGGCTAAAGTAAACAGTCCCTCAGTTAGCAGCTAGGGAGAGAGGGGCGGAGTCAGCAGAGCTCATTAACATTTAAAGGAGAATGACACAATATGGCTTGCTCTGAAAAGAGCTGTTTTTGACAGGCTTAAAAGGTGTTTTTGTACACTACCAATTAAATTTTTTAACCAAAACAATGTTACAAACTTTTCATTAAGACCATAAAGAATAATATCAACTTGTGGAAAATGGGCATTATATGACCCCTTTAAACAGCAATGCTTAAAAATGTGTGCAAACTATAGATTTTCGTGACCACAGCGCACCGCCACTTGACATGAGTGCATAACCGCGATAATACAAATTTCTACTGGTTAATCGTGTCTACCTCCGTATACATCACCCACCCCTAATTCTTCCTATTGTGGCCAATTCCTCATGTAACCAATAGATCAATGGAGATAAATAAACAGTGTCTTACGACTCATTGATGGGTACAAAGATGAAGTCTTTCTGGAAGAGATCAACGTGACGTGTCCATGTCTTCACTCGGTTGTGTTTCCTCTTCTGTATGCTGCAACACATCATAAAGTCACATCTGAAATGAACTCCGAACTAAACAACAGCTCAGTAACTGAGCTCAGAGGAAATGTGAATATTTGAGATGATGACGTGAGCTCACGGTAAGTTGGATGCATCGACCGTGTTTCTCCGCTCTCTCTGATTGAGTCTCTTATAGAAGAACGAGCTAAACATGTGACTGCGGACAGCATCTTCCTTCTTCAACTTCTCCAAAAACAGATATCTAGTAGCACACAGCACACGATTATCAGATAATGTCGAATTTATGCCCACTTAAAAAAACAACAACAACAAAAAACACTCATGAAAAGTACAATTTGTACTTTTTTAAAATAAAAACACTATTTGGTCACAACAATTAATATTGATTGAAATAAAGATAATGACTTTAAATAGAAGTCGATGATGACGTCGTTGAGAAACTCTCCGTCGTTCAGACAGTGGAGGTCCTCATTGGTTACAGAGATTCCTCCTTTAGCAGGCGGCGGGGGGTAAACCAACAACCTGCAGAAACAACACAAACAATGGAAACTTCAACATATCTTCTGCCTTTTACATATGTATGGAATATTTTATTTCCTGATTTTTTTTCTACTGGCTATCTCCATTCATCAGCTCAAATTTTTACTGGACTGTCAACTGTCAAATATTATTGTTTTTATTGTTTTTCACCCATGCAACCTTGTATTGTAATAAATAAGGCTGCCACTACACCAACATTTTATATTTATATTTAGCATTTCAAAATTCAATTTCAATATCAATGAACTACTAGCCTAACTAACGTAAAGTTCAGCGAATGGATTTCTCTTTCACTTCTCATCAGATTTGAATGGTTTAATGTCTTGAACGTTTAAATAGGCAAGACTTAAAAACATGCAAATGCTAAACTTTAGTGATCATGCACTATATACTGTCTATTAGTGTTGGAAATAATCGATTCTCCGATGCATCGCGATTCTCTTCAACAGAAAAAAATGATAGGTTGTTGATTGGAGAAGTCATGCAGAGAGAAGTCTGTCATTTTCACTACGAAATCAAGTAATGATATTTTTAATAAACAATTTGTTTTTCTTGCCAAGCTGAAATTAAAAGAAGACAGTAAGTGGGAAGTAACATTTTGAACAACTGGCCTGATTAAGCTAGCAGAAAAACATGTTTTTGGTTAGTTACTTTATGATAGGACCAGTGAAGGTCGGCTGGAGCTCTGCCATCTCGTCGTCCTCTTCGCAGTACTCCTGGAGCCGAGCAGACACGTGCGTTCGCACGCTCGTCGATGCACAAGTGACAGAGGCTGCTGGGGCTGTATTTACTGATGCCACGGTAACCGTCACTACTGAAAAGGATGCTGAGGCTGATAGGGTTGAAGATGAAGGTGTTGCTGATACTACAGCTCTCACTTCCTTAACCTGAGGTGAAGGACAAACATTGGCACCTTTAATACATGAGAATAAAACACATCTAGTCATAATTATCACGATTGAGCGCAATCACCTTGTCTTTTTTTTTGGAGGTTTTATTGTACTCAACCAGTCGAACGTTGGCCTCATCAAAATTGATCTTCTTGGGGAAATCTGACAGATTGTTGTTTCTGCCGATTTCAGCAAGGATATCCTCCAGAATCACCTGCTCTTGCAATGAGGGGCCGCTCTCGAAAATCAATACAATATACTTCTCATCATCTGGAGAGCGTCAACAACAAAAGGAAAGAAGACGTCAGAAGAAGCAAAAGAAAGCAAGAGCATGAAGTGCTCCTGAAACAAAATCACTACCAAAAGAAATCGTCAATAAGCCAGTTTCGCTGCATTAGCAGGAACCTACGAAATCCATTTTATTTTCCCTCAAATTCAGTTTAAATTATTTATTTGGATTCTGTTTTATTCCATTTAAATTTTTCTAGACTCTGTTTTAATTGTTAAATTTAATTAGAACATGTCTAATTAATTGAAATCATGAAACTTATATAATTAATTAAATGTTTAACAAATATTTAAACAGTATTTTTGTGGCTTGATATTCACCAGACACTAATCCATATGTTCTGATTTAATTCTACTGGCCTACTTTTGATTTATTCATCCAAAATTCTGCAAATTTCGTGACATTCCGCGTTACACACTAAATTCTATTTTTCCGTCAGTGTTTTCCCACAGTGGAAATCATAGGGCCCTACATCAGGTGAAACCTTAAGCAAGTATCACTTTCAAAGAAATGGTGCTTGAGCTTTTCTAGGCCCTATGAAATCGGCTTTATTTTTTTCTAATTCCATTTTTTCCATTAAAATATTTCTGGATTCCATTTTTTGTATTTGTATTTTGCTGGACTCCCCTTTAACAGTTAAATTAAATATTATCAATCAAAAAAAGCATACCTAATGAATTAAAATCATGAAACCTATACAATTTCACATCAACTTATTAAAAGTTTAACAAAAATGGCATGTTTAGGGGTCCATGCAATATTTTATTTTTCCCACCATATGTTTCATTGTTACCAGCATGTGTAGTTATTTGAATGCATAAAACAACTTAATTTATTTAACGTTATTCTAAAAAACTAATTCTCAAAAATGCTGTGTTGTTTATTTAAATTCTGGTTAGCAAATGAAGGCATAAACATTCATTTCAATTATCTTTTCATTTTTAAAAATGAAACAAACTTCACTTTTTTGACAAACAAAAGAGATTTACTATTAACATTTGAAAAAAAACGTAATAAATGTTGTGTTATTATTCCTTAAAAAAAGTTTGAATTGTAGTAGTAGTATTATGAATGTATTCTACTGAACAATGCTAATATATTTCTGGCACAATGTCTTTAAGCCGAACATTTATATTGACGGGTTGATGTGAATACCTTTACATTTCTGTGTAAATTATAGACTGTATAAGACATACGCTAGTTTTACCTAAAAGAAAACAGTAAAACTGTCATGAAGTGACTCTCAAAGCAGTTCTAGAGATGTTTTTCATGTATTTATCTCCTCATTTAGAGACGCAGACACTGGAATCACGCGAGTATGTGTGTAGTAACCGAAACTGCGTGTCTGCGCCATTCATTCACACAGAGCATGCAGGATTCATTTTTTAAATAGTATTTTTGCTGCTTAATATTTAAAGATACTATTAATAATTCATTCAAAGTTTGAAAAATTCTGTGACATTCCGAGTTATACAGTAAATTAAGTTATGACTGGATTCCGTCCATGTTTTCCACATTGCAGAAATCATAGGGCCCTACATTAGGTGAGATTTTAAGCAAGTATCATTTTCAAAGAATGATACTTTTCAATGACGTTTGAGCTTTTCTCAGAACTTTGAGTCGTTTTTCCTGTCTGTAAGATGTTTTGGGATGTCAAAAGATATTATATAAGAATAATCGTAATGAATGTAAGAGGCGTTTTCAAAGGTTGTTTGAAAATATGCTTTATTTTTGTAATTCTGCAAGGTGACCAGTACCGCAGAAATGGCATACTTTGCTTTGAAGGAGACATTAACCGTAGCGTTCTGATACTCACCGTTGCCGCTGCTGTCGTACCATATCCCTCCCTCGTCCCGAAACATCTGCAGCTGAGTCCGTAATCGCTGGCACTCCTCATCGGTGGTCTGCAGAAACAGGACTGGCAGCTTCTTGACGGTACACCACTCACATCTGGTCAGCTCTGACGACCGCAAGAATACACTCTCCAACACATTCACATCAGGACCTTCGATCACAACACAACAACTCAATAAGTCTTATTTTACACTAAAGTCATAGTGGTGACCGAACGAACCACATGCAACACTGCTTTCATTTCTTTAAAGAAGCATCTTACCTTCGGTCTCCAGCTGTATGTTTTCCACAGTAAACTAGAAGAAAAACTCACAATTAATAAAATTCTCACAAAGAAAACACACTAGATTTAACATACATTTACGTTAGAGGTTAACTGACATACTGGTTTGACAGTTTATTCCCAAACAGAAAGCAACTACTGGTAATCAGAAAAAAACACATATTAACAGCAATAGTTATTCTTTGAATGCTGTATTATTTATGTATATATTTTTTACTTACAGTCCATTCTTATTGTCACATCATTCTTTTTAATATTCTAATACGGTTCTGCATTATTTTACATTGATTTATTTCATATTATTGATTTGAAAAACGTTCAAATCGTCTGATTTATCGGTATATTACACAGCTTAGGTACCAATATCTGTAAAATCCACTATTGGTTGAACTCTAATTTAGGTGAATAGTTATAGCATACCTCCAGTGAACTACATCAAGCAATCTCACTAATGGACAATCGTGAACATGTATACAGCATCCACAAATAACTCATCTGAGTCTTTTTGATGCATCAGCTACATAACTTGCAGAATAATTTAGATGTTCATTCACTAACAGCACTAGATCATTTAGTATGAAAAAATCAAAAATGTCAATTCCAGACCCTGCGGGTGATATGAATGAGGTTTTTGGTTGATCTCACCACAACAGGTTTGGTGACCATCCTGCGCAGAGTGCCGATCCTTACGCTCCTGCACTCCAGAATAATACTGCTCAGCTTTATCATCTGACACATTTTCCTCTTCTTAGGAGATGGATCTTCACACACAGTGTTCCCAAACTACATGAGAATAATACATACACACTCTAAATACGAGAACCGACCTAGTGAACACATTCATACTCTCAAAATGATTTTCAGAAAAAGTTATGTAAATGAATGCAAATTCTGCTGATTTGTCAGGTAAAAAAAAAACATTAACAAAACAGATATTGGTCAGTGAAATGTTGGCAGGGCAAGTGAAACCCTGAAATACTGCTGATTTTAACTGGACCAAAATCCAGCATTAAGACAAAAACAAAACGTAAGATGTAATACTGCTTACTGGATCCTTCATGCTTTTCCTTCTGGGCACCAGGCTTCTCTGACTTGTCTGTGTGAAAAAGTCACTGCTAGGGTCCTCGTGTTCACCAGCTGCTTTAACGGCCGCTTCCACCCGACCACCGGAGGGCGCAGGAGACGAGTGGGCAGAGTCCGCGGGCCGCGGCGACACGTTGTCCAAGCGGCTAACGGTCCCGCTGCTGCTGACATCATCACTTTCTTCATCCTCGTCGCTGGACAGCACAACTGCATTTCATCAAAACACAATCTGGATTACATGTCTCATCTCATATCCCTCAGTTTGTGGTTAAGCCTGATCAAAAATGCTTTTCAACTCACTATAGTCACAATTAACCAGTACAAGAATATTCATAATATAGTACGTTTATGTTGTGATGGTTAATATTATTAGTAGCATTTATAGTATTGTTGCAAGTTTTGTGCTATTCTTTTCATCCTTGGGTTTGTTGAATGATGTTATGAAAACAATAAATTGTTAGTATGACAGTCATATGTTAGCTAAAGGCACAAAGAAATATCGCATTTGAATCTCCTACATATGTGGCAGCACAAATTATATTTGAGAGTTGTAGAGGTGCATAATGTTAGAGCCACCACTAATAATTATCACAATTAATCGATTGATCTGTTAACAGTCTATCCTATACATATGTGCAAAAAACATAATGTAATTAAAAAATGTAAACTTTTGCAAAAACACAACCAACTGCTTGCCAACTGTTTAAAACCATCAAACTAAACAAAAAACATTTTGGAAGAACTTGACTGGTCTGTAGAAAGTCCTAATCCCCAAAAACTCATCACGAAACACCAATAACTCATTTTAGACTCTTCCGAATCTGTTGCAACAAAGATAGAAATACACATTTTAAATACATGAATTATATTTCCATCTTTGTTGCCACAGTTTTGGAAGTGCCTCTTTCTGTTCTAAAGAAGGGGGTGTCCCAGTACTTTTGTTCATATAGTTTATGTACAGGTCATTGGAGTTTTTGGCTTACGGTCTGCATTTAAAGTCACACCAGAGGTTTCTGCAGACACTGACATAATGAGACTTGTGATGTAAAAGTGTGAAGTACTTACTGGGGTCATTTAATTCACACGGTTTGGTGATCTGATGTTTCTTGCCGCCAGCTTGCTTGAATCCGTTACACACTGAGCCTCCAGAAGTGACGACGAGTCTTCCATTGTGAGGCAGCAGCAGGCCTCCAGGTGTGATCCGCACCGATGGATTCATTACAACATCCAGCTGTTGAGAGCATCTCCCAGAGGTCCTTATCTGAAGGTTGGGTGGCTGCGGCGAATGGAGGGCCGAGGGAGCAGCGCTGATGTAACAGCAGGAAGGGGCAGAGTCTCAGCAGGTAGGAGATATCCACACTGGTCACATTTCACATGATCCTCACTTGGTTCGCCACATTTACCACAAACTGTGAGGTAATCATCAGGCTGAAGGTACTGCTGGATACGGAAATATCAGAACAATATGAACTCGGATATATACAAGATAAAGTGGATGAATTTGACTTGGCTCTAAACTGTTGGCTCTAAAACACCTCTCAAAAAAAAATCAACCCGATCCAATTTCTTTATTTCGGAGGTAGTGTGTAAAAGTGATTGACAAAGTGAGGTGTAAACATTTCGGACTCCGTGTTCAATGATCTTAAGGCCTTTTAAGAACAAGTAAAAAAATGTAAGGAATAATTTGAAGGAAACGCGATATCAATACACCTCAGTCAGGGTAACACTGTTTTACATTTCTGACAGGAATCAAAACGAGGCTGTGAGGGATTGAAGTACAGTTTGTTCAATGATTACTGTACTGTAACACACTGATTGTTCACCTAGGGCAGGGGTCGGCAACCCGCGGCTCGCATGCGGCTCTTTCATCCCTCTGGTGGCCTGTGCTGGTGTACATCTGGGACTTTATTACAAGCTAAACTCTTACCCTGCACCTTTTCTAGGTCAAGTAGAGGTTTTCAAGGGCCAATGTGAGTAAATCTGAATTTTAATATAAAGAAAAATATAATTACGCGCTGTATGTTTCATTCACTCTTGAAGCCAGGGGGCGCTCTCGCGCAGAAAGTCCAAAACGGACTCAAATGAAAAGCAATAGTAGCGTTTGTCAGGCATCCCGCTATCGCTGTAGCTAAGCTGAATAACAAGCATAAAACTTAACTGATGAAATGTGAAGACGATACGGTTTATGTGTTCTCCAGGTAATAAATATGAATGATACAATGTGACCCTGGACCACAAAATCAGTCATAAGTGTCAATTTTTCTAAATTGAGATGTATACTTCATCCGAAAGCTGAATAAATAAGAGTTCCATTGATGTATGGTTTGTTATGGTAGGACCATATTTGGCTGAGATACAACTATTTGACAATCTAAATCTCTTTTAAAATGGTCCAAATAAAGTTCTTGGCAATGCATATTACTAATCCAAATGTTTTGATATATTTACGGTACAAAATATCTTCATGGAACATGATATTTACTTAATATCATAAAGATTTTTGGCATAAAAGAAAAAAATTATCATTTTGACCCATAACATGTATTTTTGGCTAATACTACAAACATACTCCAGCGACTTAAGACTGGTTTTGTGCTCCAGGGTCACATATATTTTCTGCCTTATTCTGTGATAAAAATTGATACAAATAAAAGTGTTTGTAGTATATATATATATACTGATTGTACAATCATAACCATATGATGTTATTATTGTCCAGCAGTATATTTTATTTCTTAGCCAATTAAAAGTAAGAGATAATTGTTTTGTCAATTATACATACATAAATATTACTATATTTGACATTTCGGTCCCCCTCACTTCTGAAATGATTGCTATTCCTCTGCCCTGTAACATAACTGAATATAAAACTTTAGCTATATGCCGTGTTATCTTTATTTGGGCATTAAATATTTTGTGGCTCCACGTGAATTTTATTCGGTAGGAAAGGGGCCAAAATTGCTCTTTTGACGTTGAAGGTTGCAGACCCCTGACCTAAGGAAATGGCTTTCATAAAAGAAAAACTCTTACAAATATTGGTCGATCCCTCACCACTTCATTTTCATATCTGCAATAAATTCAATATGATGCATAACTGACTATGCCTATGGTCTATATGTTCTCTAAATGTAAACAGGAGCACACAATGAGTTATGAGCATAATCAACCCATCACCATTAATATAAATTATTTCACAACAACAACAAAAATAGCTTCAGGCGTTAATTTAATTCCGGCTTACATTTTTGTAATTTTTTTCTTTTTTGCCGACTTTAAACAATTATATAAACACACTTATATGCGTCAGAATCCCCATCTTTGCAAGTATCCTCATAAACACAGCAATTTAGGTCTTAAGAAAGAGTAAACAGCAGGAACAGAAAACGCATATGTAACAGTAACTGAGCTATATTGGATCCGGACTTCGGTCTTAAAGGGGAAGCGTTCCAATATACGTTCATGTTAATCATAGCACACTGCTAGAAAATCTCTCACTGCTCTTGACTAAATCACTTTTGTAACTTTAATGAGAATAAATAAAACAATGATATATTTATAATATGTATAGAATCTACACATAATACACGTGTTAATTATATCTATCATAGATAGATAGATAGATATTGAACACAGTGAAGACTAATTAATTTACACAATGTATGTAGCGTTTCTTATTTATTGTAGTTTTTTGTCCTTTTGCTTGCAATTAGTTTCTTGTCCTTATTTCATCACGGACTGTTTATTTATCTTCAGTGAGGTTGAGTTTCTCTCTTTAGGCTTGTATTAGTTTGATATTGACATTGGTGACAAGGATTAAGAAAATTCTATGGTATCAAAGATTTTAATATAATAAAAACTTTTTAAAAAGAAAAACAAAATCACTTTATCGTGATATATATTATTATCGTGATATAAGATTTTGGTCATATCGCCCACCCTACCCGTCTGAATGCAGAGACAGTGAATGTGCAGCGGTAGAGGTATTGTCTCACCTCAACTGGTTTGCCCACAGGAACAGGACTATCGCTCATCGGCCGCCGTTTCTGATGGAAACGCCTCTTAACACTGATGTCTTCTGAATCTAGTGATGTACAACAGAACAACAGCCATGTACTTCAACTCATGTTCATATGATCAAGTGCTTTCAAAGATCTCCAAAGCGTCTCAGATTAATCACTACTAACTTTTCTGCTTTCTGTAAATAATGTAATGAGAAAACTCATTGGTTCTTCATCTGCTCACCTGAAATCTCGGGACAGGTGAGAAGAATGCTGTCCAGCTCAACTCTTTGGATCATATCGGATCTGCAGGAGAGAAACATTGGCAGACAGCATAAGTACTCTGAAATACATCAGATCCGCTCAAGAAATGTCATAGCAGATCTTCAAAAAATAAGCCCTATCAACATTCTTTGTGATCATTTAGGAGGGAAACAAATATTTTCTTTATTAATCAACATTATACCACAAATGCATAGGATAGAGCTTGACTTACTGAACCTGGAAGAATATGTGACCATCTCTGTGAAAACCCAGACATATGTCTTAATTAGCTGTTTTCTACAACATCAAAAATCATCCTTCATATGATAAAGAACATTCTGTGAAAACATAACCTTTATATATTTAATATTGACTGAGTAAGGCCATGTCAAAGATTGAAATTATAGTGGAATTAATGGAAGAAATGAAAATGTGATGCTTGTTATCTCATAATTGTTTGAGACTTTAGCCTGTTTTTTTACAGAGGGTCACACATTTTAAGGGGTAAGAGAAAACGCTGTACATTACATTAACAGACTATGCAAAATACTGCATGTGGCAAGCCACAAAATCATTTCAGAACAGAAGTGGGTGACATTTCTGTAACAGGAAGGTCAAGTGTGCCTGATATTAAAGGTTTTTTAAGCAGCCAAGAAAGTAATGAAGCTTATTTGACCAAAAGTACAGATATAAACACAGCTAAGCCTTATCATATGTTTAACCTGCTCTTGAAAACGGCTCACGGTTAACTAGACAGTATTACTCCCAATGCACGTATTTCTACTCAATCTATAGCAAACATCTGAAGCTGAATCAGCTAATGTATTGGGTGAAGTCCGCTCATCCAGCTCATCCATACCTTTGCTCCAGCTTTCTGACTGGAGCAGAGAACTGTGCGTGCTGGAAGAGCCGCCCCTGGACCATGACTCCTTGGGACGGCGCTGGACTCATTATCAGATAGCTGGTTCGATTGGGGAGCGGAGACACACTCACTGAATGAGCTGCTTCACTGGGAGACATTCAACAACCACAACAAGAACACAGGGCATGAGTATATTCAAGAAAATAGAAAACATACAAAAGACATTGTAAATTAAATATACTACTAATTCAGGGAATTAATAAGTCCCTAAACTATTATCATTATCGAACTATGTTTTATTTGTGATTTTTTTTCCTATTTGCCATAGGCTACACGGAAATGGTTAAACAATTAATCTTGATTATTTTAGCTCAAATTGCAACGACGATTATTAATCCAGATTTTTTACATTTTAGAAATGTAATTTTTTATTTCATCAGAATTATTGCACATTCAAATCAAGAGAACATCAACGTGCATGATTTATTTGACCTCATCTAGTTTGCTAATGTTTATCATGTAAATTAACGTACTTTACACTAAGACAAATGATACAAGAAGCTTCCCTGAATAGCTAAACAAACCTTTTTTCTATTAAAACAACAAGAAAGATAAATTGTAGAATGCTACATTCAGCAACCGCAAAAGCAAACAATATAATAGAGAATCATGTGATTTATGTTTATCGCTGAGGTTTGCTTACAGATTTAATCACAGCAACAGAGCAAACGACCACGTGAAAGAAAACATATTACACTTTCATTTGGGCAGATCACTAAACTCCAACCTGCATATTTGCCGTTGTTTTCAGCTCATTACTTCTTGTGCATGGCTGCCAGGTTGTGAATTGAAGTAAAACACTATCTTGTTAAGTGAAAAGCACTAATTGGAGGATGCAAACTCTGGAGGTGAAAGCTTGTTACCAAAGCAAGATAACAAAATTTCAACTGAAAATTAATTATTTTTAGTATATTAACCAGAGAGCATACATTTTATATATTACATTTATATAACTTCATTTTATTGAGAGAATCAGACATTTAAATAAGATTAATCGTGCAACACACACACACACACACACACACACACATAATATAATTGCAATACCCAAGCTTGCCGGTTCTGCTGAGGGGCCTTAATTGATTTGGACGTCGTTCATGAGTCTCCATAGACCCATTAGCACTGAAGCGCTTGATGGATGAAGTCTGCCAAGGACAGATCAGAGTGCTCAGGTTATAAGGTCACAGCTCATATATCAACATAACAGACCAACCAACCATCGAACCGGAGCTCATTAACATGTAACTGACCACAGAAACTCCCGTGAATGTGCGCAAATACCTGACCGCTTATTAACACAACTATCCTTTATGTATTTAATCCTATTTTATTAACCAATGTCTTTGCTGCGGAGCTTCGATTATCAAATTCAATCATCAATAAGCAAAAATGACTTAAACTAAATGTATCCTCCTGCGTTCTACTGTACAGACGGAATTTACTTTTCCTTCAGCCTGAGGTTTATTCCTTTCACTTAATGGTGTGAAAGGTGTTTACATTTAGCAAAAATAGATCTCGAAACATTAAAAACAAACAAGCCAGCCCAGATTTGAAAAGTAACTCAAAAGTAATGATATGCAAGAGCTATAACAAGTCTCAATTACCTTACCAGTACACGTAGCAAGGATTTTTAAAATTATATAATAAATAAAAATAAAATAGATAGAATACAAACAGAATAGAGAAGCTAGTGTTAGTTTTTTTAAAGAATAGAAGTAGAATAGAGAGTGCTAGAGTTAGAGGGTCAAATATAGAAGTGTCTTTTCCTGAAGGTGATAAAAGAAAACATTTACTGGTGAACTGGATCCTGAAGGAAATGTTTTCACATAATCTAATAAGTCATATCATATTTTGTTTAGTCTCATCGTGTTACGTTTTTTTCTCAATTGCTTTGACACATTTTTCCAAACAGTCTTAACATATCTAAACTGTGAGTGCAAATGTCACAACTGTTTGCTGGACAAAATGTAGTTACTCACCCAAAAAACTTCATTCATGCTTCAAAACCTAGTTATCGTGTCAGGCCTCCAAAATATGAAGTATTTTTGTCATCATGTGAGTCACACTGGTCAAAATGTTTAGTTGTTTTTTCACCATGACAGTCAACCATGGAAATTAAGGTTTTATAAAAAAAAAAACTGATATTTGTTGAGAAGATTCAATAGTACATAGAAAAAGTATATGAACATACAGTACATTTATTCAGTACAGTATGAATGTATTACATGTAAAGTGAAATCTTGCTTGACTAATTACTGTACATTTAATATTTTACCACAAATACATAAAAATACAAAATAAAATCCATGAAAATAATTATTCTTCAGGCCAAAGATTTTCATCAACATCACATCTGATGTTTTCCATTGCCATGCACTGGAGGAGAAAATGCAATGATCCGCTGTGATGTCCTCACATGCTGCATTCATGGCACCCAACAGAGACATCTGATCTTGTGATACTTTCCACCATTCTCAAAAAATGATAGTGATCGTGCTGTGAGCAATCTGCATTATACATGCTCCAAAACTTGATTGGTTAAATGGTTGATTCAAATTGTATTGCAATTAGAGGTCATTTGCCAATTAAGCAGACATTACAAACAATGTCAATGTCCGATACATGCGTGTACACCAATTTTTGATAACTGAATGGATTGTTTTGAATGCGATGGCTTACACAATGACAAATGGTTGAGAAGAGTTTGACAGTTTAAGTGAGAATCGACTCATCAGTTTTGATCAACAAGCCATATGCAATTAGTTGTTGTGCACACTGCAGACAATTGTAATCACTGTTTGCACACGTGCCAAAGCATTTGTAATTTTCTCAAATCAATAATAAATTCCAATCTGATGTGAATAAGAAGGTAATTGTTCAGAGATCTGAACTTGAGAATTGAGTCAAAGCAATTGAGAAAAACTGTAAAGGTGCGTTCAAACACCATGAATTTACATGTTAAGTCAATGCAAAGACGCGATAGACAATCCTGCGGCGCTATTCGTGCGAATGAGGCGGCGCGAATGGCGCGAATTATGCGGCGCGAATTGGAGCTGCCTGGCAGAAGCCCCTCCCATGACGCGTATTCGCGTCTGTTGTGTAGTGGATTTCACACGCGAATTTCTCGCGCGAATGAAGCGAGTAAACTCAAAATGTTCAATGTCCAACTTCGGGCGAATAGCGCGATTTATTTGCGTCATTCGCGTCTGGTGTGAACGCATCTTAATATACAGAAAAAAAACTAGGAATGCACCATATTTAGTCTTAAGTTGGGATAACTGCAGGTTTGTGCAATGGGCATGGCTAAAGGTGCGACGCATCGACGCACTCCACGCTAATCGACGTAATCGATGACGTCGACGAAAACACCAACAGTAGAAAAACATTACAGACCCAATGTGAATCAGGACAGAGAAACAGAGAGGACTGGAGCTCAATCACTGAAAGAAAATGAGAGATAATGGACCATATGAGAAGGATAGAAAGATTGTGGATACCTTCAGTCCCTCAGGGGAAAGCTCCTGCTGGCCACTCACTCGCTCCATGGTCACAAGGGCGGCGCTAGTGGAAAACAAGAGAGACGCATTTAGGGTCATTTACTCAGAACACGTACTTGCTTTGAAAACCAGACACAGGCAGTTTGAACACAAGGTCTCAAGAAGTGTTTTTAAAAAGGAGAAAGCTGCATTTTCTTGAATGCTTTGTCATATGTGAGACACAGCAGAAGACGGTCTAAGATACCTGTCTACAGAGCTGGGTAGATTACTGACAAACTATAGTCCATTACTGATCCCAAATTACATGACAAACACGTAATCATCACACAATTCAGTTCATATAATCAGACTGCTCTTTGATTACTTTGGACCAAACTCCTTTACAACGTTGATTTAAAATAGGATAATAGAATAAAAAAGAAAATATATTCCATTCATTGTTATTGACAACATGAAGAGCATTAAATTAGGCATTTGAATTGTCAAGGTTTCCCAAACTCGGGTTCGTAAAGGAACTGCAGGGGGTTTGTTAGTTTAATGAAATCCAAATAGGCCTAATCAATTCATAAAATAAATAAATTATTTTAAAACAACATCCATCAAAACACTTACTAATAAAAATGTTTAATTGTAATTGTATGCGGTTTAAGCCCATCTGTATTTTCCTCACAAATGCTCTACGAAGTCATCATTTATGTGGGACTTATATATTTAAAATATGAAACTCACTAACAGAAGGCTGCTTTCAATTTCAAATGCTGACGCGCTTTGTTTGTGTCGACTGCTCGCGCATGCGGCTGTGCGCGACTCCGTGTAAGTGGTTTAATTTACTTGCGTCTCAAAATTATTTTATGACGCAAAATGTATGTAAACACAGCCAGTTATGTTTTAAGGAATTAAACGGACAGGACAAACCACATTACTTCTTATATTTTTAAAGAGATCTGTGCGTGAATGCAGCTTCATAGATCTCCCGCTGTCTATGATGTCATAGTAGAAAACTACAGTAAAAATAATTTACAGTTCTTGAATTGAAAACGTTCAGATAATATAAAATACTGAAAACATTGTTTGTTTGTTGTTTGTTTCTATGATCCTCGTAATTATTTGCTACTTGCTTGTGTGTTTTGAAGTTGTATTAGTTTAAAATTCTTAACATACAACTGTTTTAATTTGTAATTATTTTAAAAAGTACTTCATTACTTATGTAAGAATATGCAAATGTAAGGATTTTAAGATTCTTTGGTAAACTAATTAATTAATAAGGGGGGGGGGGATCGTGATCGTGAGGTGACTAAAGATTCCCACCCCTAGCAAATGTAATACCTTACTATTAAAATATTTATTTTAAAATCTGAAGGGTACTTCAAGTAAATATATTAGGTGAAAGATTCGGCTGACAAAAATCCCTTAAATTTCCCAAAGTTCCTTTGCAGTGTTCTGTAGGCTGCCGATCTTTGCTAGTGTTATTCAGCTGCAACAGCATGCTTTGTAAAAGACCCAGAATAAATGTTGGACATCTAAATGTTTGACTTACATTTTTTATCTTATTGGAATTGATAAGCATAATCAGAATCGATAAAACTCAACCCTACCCACAGGTCTCCTGTCACATTATTATATTCCAACATCTGTGCTGATGTGTCCTTGATGTTTCTGTAAAGCGTAATAATAAAAGCACTGACTCAAAGCAGCGTTAAGCGCTCATGCAGAGATGCCTGTAAAGCTGTTCTGTGCTAATGACCTTACTCATGTCTGCTGTCGTCTTCACTATCATCTGAGAGAGAACACCTCCAGGTCTGCTTAAAGCCTCCATCTCTCCTGTCCTCACATTTATCCAGAGCTATCAAACACATCAGAACAACGTATCAGAACACAGCCAGTAAATAAAGAATAGCAAATAAATCTATTTGTATTACCTTTAGAAAACAGCTGTATAAGAAATAAAATGTACTGTACATATACATCAAGAATCAGAAATATGAACACAGCAATCGTGCTCTTACATCCGAACCAAAATAATCAGTCTGTGATCGCCTGTGTAATCGCTCTTCTCCGAAACATTTCAAGAATAATGTCCCGGTGAAGGCTCGAACTGCTAAATTATATCAAATGTGCCTTCGGGAATGACGGCTACATTCACAATCTGCCCACTGATCTAACTCTTCAATGGATGACACCTTGAGGAACAAAGGCTGTACTCAGACCAATGAGAAGACAGTTTTATTCACACAAGACTTGCATAAAGACATTATGGTATGCTCTGAAATGTTACCTCGAAAGTGAACCAAACCAAGAAGAAAATGCAACAATTAAAAATGTGCAATTTAATCCCTGTTTCCGAACAAATCAGACAATCCTGCAGAAAAGATTTATTTTCTGTCAAATATCAATTACACTATTGCTGTTTTGATTACTTTTGATCAATTAAATGCTATATTGGTGAACAAAGCATTTTGTTTCATAAACACAAACACAATTTCTATCGAAAACAAGGTGATTATAATTTCAGATCTATCCATCTGTAAAATAACTATTGTATAAAGCGCTGAAAGCTTGACCTAAAACCATTTTTCAAAAGCACTCTTCAGACAAGGGTTTATAAAAGGTCAAACTTGTTCTTAACAAAACTGCATAGAAATAAGAAACGATTATATATATATATAATCACATTTGAATTGGGATATTATGCAAGTGTAGTCAACATAAATGTCAACATTTAATTATTGTCTTATGTATTTTAATGGCATTATGATGGAAAGCAGGAGAATATAGTCATCCGCATATTAGAGTAAAACTAAATTGTAAAGCATATATTCATATTAATACTGCATGAGGTTGAAGGGCCCACGTTGAATCAATGAGAAACACAGTTAAGACATCTAAAGTCAGCGGTGATGAATGCATAGGTACAGTCTTGTTAATCGTTGATGACATGCTAGAATGAGTAACGTTACATTTACGTGGATATAATATGTATTTAATAATTTAATGATTTCTGAAGTTTGTTTATATCGATGCGTCAGGCCTCAGTCTGTTTTAGCATCCATACACTGAAACAGATACCTTAACCAGGGGACAGACCTTTACACTACACATTTATAATACGATGCATTTTAAATGAAGTACATTTATTGTTTAATTAACGTTACCTCGGACGTTTTATATTTGTTTACAGCGCGAGAGCAGCAGCTCGGTTACGTTAGCACGTGCGCTAACGCACACACGATGATCAAATATGACGGATAATATATATTTACACACCAACACGAGACAAACAGCACATTAAAACACAATAAACGCGCAAATAAACACAAAGCTCGTGTCTTACCTTCAATAAACAGACTCTTTTTATGATTCATATTGGTCCATCACCAAACGAGTTTAATCTCGCGCACTGCACTTTAGAGACTTCTGTCACTTCAACACTTTAATATTTCACGAGTTCGCATTCCAGTTTAACTCAAACTCAATATATGTCAAATTATGTCGCCATGTGTTTTTCAGTCCATCTTCAGTCCAAATGAGCAGAAATCCTGCTGAAAACAGGACCAAAGTACAAAAAACAGCCGTCTGACTCACTGCGGTTATAAAAGCTTATGAACTCACAATGATAATTAAGTGACCAGTGTGAGAGACTAAAATGTATTTAGTAAAACATGAGATTTTAAGACATTTTGTGAAACACTGAGCAGGTGAAAGTGCATTATTCTGCAGCACGAAGCGCTGTTATGTCACTTCCGCCAAGACTTTTGTGCAATATTAGTCAAATGTCGTAAATGTAATAATCTGTTTGCTAGTGCTTTGGAATATTCTGCTTAAATATCAGTATTTATCTAGAATGCAATGGCCATGATATTGTTCTTAGCTCATGAATAAAAATAAATAAATCCTAATACATTTATTCTATCCTAATACAATTAATAAATGCATATTTCTGTTTACCAATGACTTGCTTATCCCCCAGCTATGATTTGGGATGCATCATTTCATCAAAACTCCTGTCTCAGGCGCCATTTTTAGGCATGATATGCAAAAAGCTTCTTGTTTTTCATGTTAAATTTTTAATAATCTGGTTCTGTGTACACTGCCAGGGCTCTCTGGGCTGGCTAAAGTTTGGAGGAGGGGCCACACAAAGGGGAGGAGTCACTCAAATATTTGCAGCACCCAAGTTTTTGCTAGCAGTTCAATTTGACCTATTGTTCATAATTGACCAGCATAAATAGAAATGATAACATCTGGTAAATCTGATGAAAGACAAATTAATTCTAATAAAATACAAATATTTATGTATTTAAAAAGAAAAATGTATTTAGCCTCTGCTGTCCATTTGGCATGTTTGGGGCCAACTTTCTTTGTTTTTTTGATACTTTTTTTTAAAAATATATAAAAAAAAATATTTGTTTGGATGAATTTTTCTGTTTTATCAGTTGGTCATAACCTCTTGTACTTTCCTTTCAGGAAGCCAAAGCTGAGCCTTAAGCTTCTGTTGGCAAAGCAGTTGGGAGGTTTTTTCAATAACACTTTTGCACGAATTTGGCTATATTCCAACTTCAGCTCTCACTATCTTTTAAGTGATTTCGTCCAGGAATCTTAAAAAAAATAATAATAATTCTTCAGATCTTGTTAATGTTCTTCACACTGAGTGGTTCCTGTAAAATGGCTTTATGAGGAAGCAAAATAATAATTCAATGGCATCACTGCAAAACTCTCCCTTGTTGCATTTTGATATGCAGTGCACTAAAATGAGTTAGAACAGAAAACAAGACACAGATAGGGCCGTACGCAGGTTTTTATAAATACAGAGGTCCCAAAGTGCAGATTGGTAGCGGGTTAGTGGGCATGCTCCCTTGAGAAAATTTAGATTTATGTGTGCATTTTAAGATGTTTTAAGGCTCATAAATATAGGTTTAAAACCAATTCAGTGGGCAGTTGCACAAATACTTGAGAATTATGATTAAATGTTGCAATGAATGATCCACACTACAAACTGGAAATAGAGAAGATATAGTTTATGTTTAGGAATTTAACAAACTCAAGTTATAATTATCCTGGTAGCCTTCAGTAAAATCCAGTGTATAAAAATGATTAAAAATGAATATCATTTTTTATATTTTTAATTAACACTAACAGAAATTAATCTTTTCCAATAGGTTTAAAGTGATTTTTACATTTTATAGGCATTTTTACCTTTATAAAGCCATTTTTTTCTAAAAGTGTTCATTATCTTTTGAGTCAAATTCTTACATTTAATCAGTGAATTAGAATAATTCAACATTTGGGCTGTTACCAAACAAATGAAATCAACACAGAAGCTGCATCTGAAGTGGCATTTAGATGTGTTTAATGCAAGACGTGAATGCATTTAACTGCAATTACAAATGCATAAATAATGCTTTGATATATTAAACATAAAACGTTAAATACTGATATTTGAAATGATTTAAAACATGAAAAAAAATCGAGATGTGTAATTAAAACCGCCAGTAAGGTAACAGCAAATAACTCTTAATAAGTGAGTCGTTGAGATTTAACCGAATCCTTTAAACGATTGAATCATTCAGTGATTCAGGAATGAAACACCATCATGTTGCTCAGAGACACAAAACAGTTCTGCGGCTGTTTGGAATTATTTTTGTCAACAAAATAGAGCAAAAAAAGACAATATGGTGTCTGGAACTTAAGTCTCTTACTTAACTTTTAGTTTTTTGAGCTCTTGTAAAAAATCATTATCACATTTGTAATCATGGTCATTATTGGAAACAAATGTCACTCTTCATGTGAAATTGAATAACTAGATGAAGTGGTATAAATATATATTTAAATAGACTGAATCATGCAGTGAAAGAACACACCCTAAATGCGCTCTCATAGTCTAGACTTCACGTAGCCTAATGTAAGCATGCGCTCTGTAGGGGCGTTTTGAAAGGTTTTTGCAAAATACTCGATTATGTCAAATTGCACATCCTTAAAACAACAATTAAGATATTATCATAGACTATATATATCGCACATCCCTACCGCTGAGGCATCTCAGATGAGGAGATCTGTTATCTTGACTTTTTATCCTTGCAGCACCAAAGCAGAATTAATATAAGGTAATTATTTTACAACTTCTGTTATTGGAAAAATGCTGAGGTCCGGACCTCGGGGACCTCAATGGTGTGTACGGCCCTGGATACAGATGACAACAACATGTTTCAATACTTTCCTTTAGCTACAGCATTACACACAGGATTGTGGGACAATGATATATCTATGCTGCCCTCAACAACCAATCAATGAAGACATCTCAGCACATGTGACCCAAGGGCTGGAGGTGAGGGAACACATGTTATCAAGGCCACGCAGGAAAAACATATTGTACATCATTACAATAACAATATCACATTATGATACAGGATACTGTGTGTTGTTTGAAGTAATAATGCCCATAACGTTTCAGTTAGCTACACGCTAGAATACAGACCAATTTAGCCTATAGCTATTACCATATGTATTCAACAATTAGGCTATGTGAATGTAATCTTACTAACTGTGTGGTCTATTAGAAAGCATTAAAAGTCCAAATATTTCAGTTACAAAAAAAAAAAAAATGGTGATGTTTAGCTGTTTTATCATTATTATTTATTGCGTTTATCAAGTGAAATAAACCACATTATTTCCAATCTGTTTTATAGTAAGCATACATATAAATCTTGCTTGTTTGTATTTGGTATGTCTATTTTGAGGAAGACCGGCTCTGTGAGACAGTTATTATACAGTCCAGCAGATGATGATGTGTATCTGCATATACTCTTCATCATTATACTGACATGAGTTTTGCCCATTTTACACTTTGTCAGAAATGTGGCAATAAAATGAATTTAATCGAGATCAGTATTTTTTTGCAAAATAATATTATGTTAACCAAGGCATTTATTTGATTTTAATATACAATGAAATAATACTGTGACTTATTTCTTCGATTTAAAATAACTGTTTTTATGTGAATATATTGTAAAACGTAATTTATTGCTGAGAACAAAGCAGAATTTTCAGCATCATTGCTCCAATCTTCAGTGTCACATGATCTTTCAGAAATCATAATATCAATGTTAAAACACTTATGGTGCCTAATGAAACAACATTACAGTGTTTTTCTTTTCTCCATTTGATGAACAGAGAGTTTGAAGAACAGCATTTAATCGACGGAAATCTTTTGTAACATTATAAACACTTTCACTGTTATTTTAGATCAATTTAATAGGTCATTTTTAAATAGAAGTATCCATTAAAAATAACTAATACATTTTATTATATTATTCCAACACATAATAATAGGATATAAATCCCCAGTGAGCTATGATTCAAATAGTCTCTTGGCTTCTAAGTTGGATATAAATTAATTTCTTTAAACAGTTTTTGATCATTCTTAAGAATGACCAAAAATCATGTTTCTGTGCAGGTGCAGTTTAAGCAATGATCAGCATTAACAGTAGAGGGCAGCAGAGAACAATTCAAATCATATTTCTACACGAATGTCATTCACAGTGTGTGGGGGGGTTGAGATATCATACCATATCTTGTTACAACATCCCTTATTATCCTAAAATTATATGTGCACATAATTAAATTGAATAAGAAACATCCCAGATTCACAAATCAAATTTGTGGCATCAATATCAATATTAAACAATCTGAACATCTTACATTATGAAAAGATATCTGACTTTTAGTGTAAATATGTTAAAAATGTGATGATTGACTTTTTTGAGTATTTTTTTATTTATTTATATTAATTGAACTTTTTTTTAATTCTAAAACATTCTGTTTAATTAGAGGCTGAAATGGAAATAAATTCTCAGAGTCCACAGTAGTTTGTCATCTACACTCAGATAAAAGGCACAACGCTGTCACAGGCTGGTACCCTTTAGATAAAATGCTCTTTTAAAGAAATAATAAGTACCTTTAAGGTTCCTAATATACCATTTAGGTGTAAATTTGGTGCAAAAATTTACCTTTTATCTTTAAGGTTACCGCCCCAGTGACAGCTTTGTACCTTTTATTCTGTACAGCATACAAGCAATTGTATACATTTTGCTATCTATTATTCTTGTATACTCAAATTTAGGAAAAATTGTGTTTGTGTGTTTTGTGTGTGGTTGTATAGATATGTGTGTATAGCACAGCCGTGGGGTGAGTGTGTGTACGTCCTGTCCACAATAGTACCCCTCTCACAGACAATGAGGCCCGGCAGAGAGCGGCCCGCGCTCTATTATACCCATAATCCCGTGGCTTTGTGCTCTGCCGAGAGAGAGAGAGCGAGAGAGACAGAAAGAGAGAAAGAGGGAGGAGGGACAAACGTGAGCTCATCCTAAACACCTCTCATCCAGGGTCTGATTCACAGAGAGACACAAAGAAACAATCGCAGAGACACATCTGAAACGAACGAGATGGACAGGAAATGAAGCCAACTAAAACTATAGGTTTTACACAAGAAAACATGAATGCTGCTTGATGCAAAACTTGCCAATGATATTAGTGTGTTCTTGGTTGATCTGGTGGTTCATTCACATTGAATTGCTCAAAGTAAAACAAAAAAAGAGTTCTTTTTATTCATCTTATTCATCAAGAATAGTTTTTAGTATTTATATTTTTTTCCCCCTAAAGTGTTTTATTATTTATTAATTTTTCAAATTTAGTTTGACTTGTATGTTGTGGCCCCAGTTAATCTGATTACTGTCTCTTTAAGAAGGGTTAAGCGCACCTCTTTAAGAGGTTTTGGACACATGCAGTAATAAAACACAGACCAGACGGGAGTGCTGAGCAGTGTGGTTCTTTTGAGACCTGTCAAGTTATCCCTTGTTAAAATTAAGTTCACTTTAGCATACCTTAAAAATAGTACTTATTATGTCAGTAATATACTTTAACCCTTGTGCTGCATGAGCTGAAAATATTTTACCAGTAAAAATGACAGGCCTTATATCTGTGGACTGTTTCGCCAGAAAGCGAGTTGCATAAGCTCAGATCAATGGCTCAACAATCATTCAGTTTCAAAAAGAATGACAAAATCTGTGCTAATCGAACACAGGTTGATGAACAGATTGAATTCATTATTTGCTAATAATATATCATAATGAGATCTACAACCTTTTTTATGTGGGCTGGTCATATTTGAATGGTTACACAACAATTTACATTTAGTCATTTTGCAGATGCTTTTCTCCAAAGCAACTTACAAATGAGGAAAATAGAAGCAATCAAACCAACAAAAGAGCAATAATATGTAAGTGCTGTGACTAGTCTTGATTAGTCTAACACAGTACATGTAGTAAGGTTTTTTAAATAATAAATACAAATAAAATAGTAGATATAATTGAAAAATAATAGAGAACACTGGTGTTAAAGGGACCAGTTTTTTTTAGAATAAAAATAGAATAGATAGTGCAAGTGGTATAGAGTCAAGTGTAGATGAAAGATATGTATTTATCTGTTTCTTGAACAGTTAAGACAAGAGTCCGTGAAAGTGATTTTGTGCCTCTTTGGCATGGCACTACAATGCACCGTTCACTTGTAGAACGCAAGCTTCTAGAGGGCATATAAATCTGAAGTAATGAATTTAGGTAAACAGGTGCAGAGCCAGTCGTGGTTTTGTTGTAAAATCATCAATGGCTTGAATGTTATGTGAGTGGTTATTGGTAGCCAGTGCAAACTGATGAACAGAGGTGTGACATGCGTTCTTTTTAGCTTGTTAAAGACTACTCTTGCTGCCGCATTCTGGATTAGTTGCAGGGGTTTGATAAAACTGTCAGGAAGACCTCACAAGAGGGTGTTGCAATATAGGACAGAACTAGAGCTTGAACAAGCAGTTCTGTCTTGGCAAGGTTGAGTTGAAGGTGATGGTCTTCATCCAGAAAGAAATGTATGTTAGACATGCTGAGATGCGAGCAGCTACCTTCAGATCATCAGGATGAAATGAGAGGTAGAGCTGAGTGTCATCAGCATAGCAGTGATATGAAAAGCCATGTTTATGAATGACATAACCTAGTGAAGCCATGTAGACAGAGAAGAGAAGTGGTCCAAGAACTGAGCCCTGAGGCACCCCAGTAGCTTGATGTTGGGTCTTGGACTTCTTACCCCTTCGAAAGAACTTGAAGGACCTATCCTATCTAATGAGAGAGGACAACAGGAGATGGACTTTTTCAAATGTTCTAATGATGGATTGGTTTCTTATAAACACCCAGCTTTTCACTTCAAAGGATGTTAACTGATGGACTGAAGTGGTGTGGATTACTTGTGATGTTTTTTATCAGCTGTTTGGACTCTCATTCTGATGGTACCCATTATCTGCAGAGGATCCATTGGTGAGCAAGTGATGCAATGCTTATTTTTACATCTAATTTAGAAAACTAATTTACATCTTTGATGGCCTGCGAGTGAGTAAATTTTTGTTTTTGGGTGAACTATTCCTTTAAAGGAAAAGAAGCCCCAACAGGGTTGAAAATGGTCATGACTTGATCAAACGGACCTCAGGGAAAACAGTAAAATAAAATAAAATATGACACGTCAGATGAATAAATAAGTTGTACAGTTCACAATCTTTGGTAAAATCATTAATGGTAAAAGTATGTTTATTCCATAAGAAACCACTACAAACAGAGCATAATGAATATAATCATTATGATTATAATATGTTACATTCTTATAATATGTTTTATCCTGCTACAAAATATTAATTAATACACACTATCAAATGAACACAATTATCACATAACAAACAAAGAATAAATACTGTGAATAAATAATGAAAATAGCCAGATACATTTTCATTCATAATCCTATGGCGAGCCAAGTAAACCTCCTAGAAAAGTCTAGGTCTATATAGGCATCTACTAACACCCACAGTGACCAGCTCTGTGAATTGCTAAATTAAATTGATGTCACAGTTAAATTACACTCTTAACTTAGTCATAAAATATAACTTCCAAAGACACAGTCACTCAAAGTTATGTAATGATTTTCACTTTGTTTGTGTTTGGTTGTTGATTGCAATGTTTTTCAGTGAGTTGCAGTAGTTACTATGAAAATATCACACAGATGGCTTATACTACACATAATCATAGATTCTACATGTGTTGCATTCTTGTTTAAAAAGTCAGCGGTTCTTCATAGATTTATATCTCTAACAGTAATTTTGGTGAATGCCAAATACATGTGCTAATGTAACTCTCGTAAGAACTAAACTCATCATGACAAATAGCTCAATACAATGAGATAGCAAGCCTTTTGTGCTACCACGGGTGATCTCATTCGTATACATAGGTATTAGCAGAAAATGTGCACACATACTTTTTTGTATGTTTAGACACTAAAACTGTACAATATCAATAGCAATTAAAATGTAAATGTTTTTACACAAGTACACAAGTCTTGTCCTTAAAAAAATTCCACCAGGAATCCTCCAACAAATGAGAATACCATTTGATTATTACACTCTGGTAAATGATGGAAAATCAGTTTTTTTAGTTAAATGTATTCATAAATTAAATCTGGATGGGCCTTATAAAAGCAACCCAAAGACTTAACAGTTCACCGAAAATGGAAATTCTGTCATTATTTGCTCACCCTGATGTTGTTTTAAACCTGTGTGAATTTCTCTCTTCTGCTCAACACAAAATAAGAGATTTTGAAGAATGTAACCAAACAGTTCATGAAAGCCATTCACTTCTATAGTATTTTTTCCATACTGCCAAAGAGAGAAATTCATACAGGTTTAGAAAAAAACATCAGGGAGTAAATGATGACAGAATTACATTTTTTTGGTGAACTGTCCATTTAAGTAATATGCAGGCTTTCTATGGCTGAATCATCAAGGATATACAATGTTACTAATTTATTGATTCATACAGAATAAAATGAAACATAATTTCAAAAATTGTGAATGTGTTAAATAAACAAATAGCCAACATATATAAATAAATCTTATTTATTGTAAAAAACAATAAAATCCACCTATTAATTCAGTAGTTTATGATCCTCATAGTGTTCGTTATAAATATGTAAAATACTTTATGTTTTAAATGCTGTAATTACTTTGATTCTGTACATTTCCGTGTCTATCCAAATGTCAAAATGTGCTAGAATCCTTTTGTGTATGAATACCTATGAATGCTAATGAAATCATGTTGGTGCTACACAAGCTCACAATGGGCAAAAACACAATCCCATCAGCAGTAGCATGACGCCATTATGTCACAATCCAGGTCCACCTCACAATCAACCCGCTTTGGTTTATTAGCTTATTTTAAGTTGAGTTGTAGTCACAGCTCTATTGAATTACTTTCACTCATCGCTGTAATCAGCTCTCCTTCAACTCTCTTCTGTACAATGTTAATTTTGTCACAAAAAGTAATCCGGGGGAGTAGGAGAAGGCGAGGTGTTGGGATGGGAAGGCTGAGTCTCGTTTGAACTGATGAGCTTCTCGTAACGAGCTTTGTATGTGTCTCGCTCTCTCAACACTCGAGACAGCTCACACTGCAGCTGCTCCAGCTAGAAGAACCAAAACAGAGAGAAATCGTATTTTATATACTAAAATAGTGTTGATTGCTGTTAACTTTCTAATGGAAATAGTGATACACTTTTCTTTACTACTGTTATACATATTATTTCATAGTGAAACCGCTTCTTCAAATGATAAAAAGTGTAGGATAGGACTTGATTCTGTTTTGGACTTGAATGCTTTTGATTAAAGATTGTGAAAAAAAAATTATACGTAATGTAAAATAAAAAAGGCAATATTCCATTAAAATTTCATTGTGACTTAAAAACTTAGCCAAATAAAGACTTTCCATACTTTCCAGGTAGGCAGATTACTAGGTTTTGGAAGAGAGTTATGTTCTCTATTGTCTATTCTCTATTTTGATTGTCTTATTATTATTATAATTGCCTGCTTTGTTTTAATCAGTGTTGAGGGTCACACATTATAAGTAATGCAAGTTATGTATTAAGATTACTTAATTAGTAAAGTAATGCATTACTTTTTAATGTGCAAGAAAACATCTGTGTAGCTTCGTCAAATAAATGATGCCAATTTGTGTGCGCTGTGTGAACATGATGGTTACTGTAATTCTAGACAAAAAATGCAATGTTTGCAGTTTTCCTTAAAATGAATAAAAACAGTCAACAGCAAACTCAGAATATTATGCAAACCTGAAATAATAATTAAATGTTAAAACAAAAACCCTTTATATATTTAATCCCATTTTATTAACCAATGCTGACCTTCAATCATCCAGTTCAACCATACTAATAAGCAAAAATTATTTTAGATAAAAAAAATAACATTGGTGTTTAGTTATTCAATTTTTATTTGTTGTGTGATTGAGAAAAAAAGTATTGAACTTTCTTCTCTCACGTCCTATTCATTATGCAATCCAGCTGTGCTTTTCCCAAAAGCAACTATAGTCGCAAGTTCGGTCATTATGAATAGAGTTCAATGGAACTAATGACCATAGTTAACGATTGGTTTGGGAAATGCACCCAAGAATGGCAGCACAGCTGAAAGATTTGTTTGATCTTTCTATTCATTTCATGAGTGAAAGAGCTTCATATTTCATGAGTGAAAGAGCTTTTACATATTTTCAAAAATATATTTTTTTTAGAACCTATAAAATCAAACAAGCAAGCAGATGAGAAAATGTAGCACAAAAGTAACGTAATGCATTACTTTACGTTACTTTAAAGTTACCTTTATAGTGAGTAACACAATATTGTAATGCATTAGACTACTTTTAGCAACTTTCCCCAACACTGGTTACAATTGACTTTTGTTATTTTTGTCTAATTTCTGTCATATTTCAGTGCTTGATGTGTGTGTGTGTGTGTGTGTGTGTGTGTGTAGTGTACCTGCTGTGTGAGAATGTGTTTCTCGGACTCAAGCGCGTGCCGGTGCTGGAGTCGTTTGTAACGGCAGGACTGGGCGTAACCGCGGTTCTTCAGCGTCCGTCTTTTCTGTTTCAAACGGACAACCTCATCTTTGCTTACCCCACGCAAATATCTGTTCAGCTCTCGCACTGACAGATTTACCAACTGCTCATCAGAAAAACGCTCATCCATCCCGCACTGAAAGAAAAGAGACAATAAGAGGTAAGTCTGAGAGATTTGTCATGGAATGGACACAAAGTCTGATAATAACAATCAAAGCTTCATCAAGCACTCACATGGACAAAACAGATAAATGATTAGTACACAGCGGTTGACATGACTGATGTACTGAACAGTCAGATGAAAACAGCATAGTTATATAAAAGTATTATTTATTTAGTGTAGTTTGTTTTTGCCTCATCGCTTTTGTGGTGCTGACGCTAAAAGAATTGTATTCAAACCAGTTGATATCAACAACTGTAAACACCATGACATGATAAAAGTTATAAAATATTTATTCAAAGAAGGCTTAAGCGTGTATCTTAACAGAAGAAGCACTAGTAGGGGCGTTTCCATTACCCTTCAAATTGCGCAAATAAAAATGGCGAATTGAAAATACGCCTAATTAAACATAATATATTGCAAAAAAAAAAAATACGCTCACATGTGGTGGTTTTTCAGGCAATGCGGAATAGCCTAATTCACAAAAGTGCGATGGATTTTTTTTCTCGCATTTCACATGCCGTAGTAAAAGTCATTTAACCATTCTTCAATGTAGTATAACCTCCAAGAAATATTTCATACGTGGTCGCTCTTGAATATAAGAGGTTTTCCCTGCCATTAATGCTCAGGTAATTTACACTGCACATGTCTGCGGCGCACTGAAGCGGACTGCGGCCAGTCTAGTCAATGCTTGTGTTTATTCCAATCACACCACGCATGTTATGAAGCGTCTCTTCTCACTGCTTCTGTAAAGATACACGCTTACACCTCCTTTGAATAAATATAGCCAAAATCCGTCAAATCTCACCAAAATCCATCAAATCTCACCAAAATCCGTCAAATCTCACCAAAATCCGTTGCCATGACTTATCGCGAGAGGCAAAAGGTTACGTTTTAGTTGAATAATATTGTTCAATGGATACGCTGTCATTTCGGGAATACTTTTTTATCGACATTTGTAAAATATCGCCAGAGTTTTGCGCAAATTGGTAATGGAAACGTGCCTAGTGACACAAAAGCCATGAGGCAAAACAAACTTCGCTCACTACTTGCCACCAAACTAAATGATTTACACTATAATATATGACTGCTGTTTTCTCATGACATCACATTGAATAATATAGTAATAAAACATAAATGTGTGCGCTTTTTGCGTATGCGTGTAACATAGTTTGGCCTAGAGGTGTAGTGTATGTGTGTGTGTGATTTTGGCAGCACACACATACACACAGATTTCCATACAGCATAATCTGACTAATTGTAAGTGACAGTGATAAGGATTACATCACAATTATAGTAGATATTACTATAATCTGATAGCGCTGCTCTACATTTAGAGACCAGCCACATCCATCAAATTGCTTTCAACACACTTCAAAACAAAATCACCAACCATTTATAGTTCAAAATGTGAAACAAGGCAGGCATTCTCATTGAATTTGTGCAAACCCTTGTGAAAAAGACTTAATTGTATTCAGATATTCAAACTATATTTAGTTTGACACCAGCAACTGTTGTGTTACATATATTTCCAAAATATATTTCCTTGTGATGATAGAATTTTCATTTTTTGGGGGAAACTATCCCTAAATATGTAAAGACCACTTAAAGGCAAATAAAGTAAGTACAATTTCATAACTATGTTTCTTAATACTGTCAAATAAACTTTTAAAAGAGTTTTCTAACTTTTTCCTCACTTTTGGAAGCGTTTCCTGAAAAGCTGTAAATTATTTTGGGAACTTCACAGCTGACGAAATCTGACTGTACATGCATGTGACAGTGTTTTTTTTTTTTTGCATGTGGCAACCATATTACGAGGATAAATTAATGACTGTAAGTACCTGAGTGGCTTGCAGATGATGATGATGATGATGATGATAATAATGGCCTTGCATTGGATGGTGTGGGTGATGGAGGCAGCTCTGTGGACTGAGGGGTTGTGAGAAGGGACTGGTGGATGTGTTAACATTGGAGAGAGATGGAGGGGTGGAAGAAACGACCAGCATAGGCCGGTGACACATGTCTGATGGCTTGCTAAGAACAACATCAACACCGCTGTCACTACTGGAGTCTCCCATGTGACTGCTGCTCGAACTCTGGGACAAGACAGGGAACTGTGAAAGAGCAGAGGAGATGCAAAGAGCACATTACAAACTAATTACAATGAAAATGGCAAATTTGGCCGGTGGTTCTCAACCCTACTCTCAGAAGGAAAAAAAAGCAAGTTTTGTGCATTTCTCTAATCGAAAACACCTGAATCAGGTCATTAGCTCATTAGTAGAGAACCCAAGATTGAAATTGGTGTGAGATAAATGAGACAAGTGTTGAGGGGGCTCCTAAACCAGGATTGAGAACTTATACAATAAGAAATCATGCATATAAACTGTGATGGAAATACATTTATAAATTAAGTTCCTTGATACACAAGAAAAAAACTCATGTGACTGCCTCAACAGATCATGTGATTGGATAACTAGACCAACAAGTGGATTGATCTCATCGCAAACATTGTTTTAATAACCCGAGTGAAAGAACACCATCAAAATTATTTTGTATAATTACCTTCCAGAACTGTCTCACAAGATTGCATTCCCAAATATCTTCTGCCTCCTAACACGAGATAACATGTCACAGATTGTTATTGTGTTTCGTCTGAGGCTCAGGCAATTTACTATATATCCTGAACAAAATTATAAAAGCAACACTTTTGTTTTTGCCCCCATTTTTCATGAGCTGAACTCAAAGATCTAAGACTTTTTCTATGTACACAAAAGGCCTTTTTTTGTCCAAGGGGGTTCAGAAACCAGTCAGTATCTGTGACCACCATTTGCCTCACGCAGTGCAACACATCTCCTTCACATAGAGTTGATCAGGTTGTTGATTGTGGCCTGTGGGATGTTGGTCCACTCCTCTTCAATGGCTGTGTGAAGTTGCTGGATATTGGCAGGAACTGGAACACGCTGTCGTAAATGCCGATCCAGAGCATCCCAAACATGCTCAATGGGTGACATGTCCGGTGAGTATGCTGGCCATGCAAGAACTGGGATGGTTTTAGCTTCAGTAATTGTGTACAGATCCTTGCAACATGGGGCCGTGCATTATCATGCTGCAACATGAGGTGATGGTCGTGGATGAATGACACAACAATGGGGCTCAGGATCTCGTCACGGTATCTCTGTGCATTCAAAATGCACCTGTGTTCGTTGTCCATAACATACGCCACCATGGGCCACTCGATCCACAACGTTGACATCAGCAAACCGCTCACCCGCTTTCTGCCATCTGCCCTGTACAGTGAAACCCGGGATTCATCCATGAAGAGAACACCTCTCCAAAGTGCCAGACGCCATCAAATGTGAGCATTTGCCCACTCAAGTCGGTTATGATGACGAACTGCAGTCAGGTCAAGACCCCAATAAGGACGACGAGCATGCAGATGAGCTTCCCTGAGACGGTTTTTGACAGTTTATGCAGAAATTCTTTGGTTATGCAAACCGATTGTTGCAGCAGCTGTCCGGGTGGCTGGTCTCAGACGATCTTGGCGGTGAAGATGCTGGATGTGGAAGTCCTGGGCTGGTGTGGTTACACGTGGTCTGCGTTTGTGAGGCCAATTGGATGTACTGCCAAATTCTCTGAAACGCCTTTGGAGACGGCTTATGGTAGAGAAATGAACATTCAATTCACAGGCAACAGCTCTGGTGGACATCCTGCAGTCACCATGACAATTGCAAGCTCCCTCAAAACTTGCAACATCTGTGGCATTGTGCTGTGTGATAAAACTGCACATTCTAGAGTGGCCTTTTATTGTGGACAGCCTAAGACACACCTGTGCAATAATCATGCTGTCTAATCAGCATCTTGATATGCCACACCTGTGAGGTGGATGGCTTATCTCGGCAAAGGAGAAGTGCTCACTAACACAGATTTAGACAGATTTGTGAATTTGTTAATTTTAAAGGATACATTGGATGCAATTGTCTTAGTAGTGAGTAGACACAACCACTCTACAATGATAAAAATACCTGCACTCCTTTTTTCTAACACTCTGGTGCTGTTCGGTAATTTATAAAAATCGCTACTTCATCGGAATGGTACGAAACTTGGTGACTTTTATGGTAGTCGCTATGTGACCACAAAAAAAAAGAAAAAAAGACTTGACTCTAAAAAGCTAAATGGCGGGGGGAAAATTGTCTCACTTGTGTTGTTTACGGTCAAAAATGATCGCTATTGGAAATATGCAAAAAAATATGCAAAATATGCAAAAAATATAGTCATTGGTCTTGTGTTTGGTGATGAATTTTTGGCTCAAGGTCTGCATTTAAAGTCACACCAGAGGTGTTCAGCTGCTTTCTGCAGACCAGTCAAGTTCTTCCACACTGACTGAATCATCATTTCTCTTTGATCCTTGTCTTATACACAGAGACACTGTCATGTTAGAATAGAAAAGGGTCCTGTCCAAACTGTTGATATAAAATTAGAAGCACACAATTCCCTACAATATCATTATATGCTTAAACATTAAGATTTGTACTCATGGAAATTACTAAAGTAGTCAAACCTTTCATTAGAAGGGGGACCCAATACTTTTGGCAATATAGTGTATATACAGATCCACAACTTAATAAAAATAAGTATTTACGCCTAAAAACCACTAGAAAGTTTATAAGCCTTTTATATAGAGCTATATAGGAATCTATGGGCTTAACCATGGAATTGCAGATGTTTTTCTTTTTTTACTCCGACAAGATGACACTAATATGACTCTATTTTAACATGAGATATTGCCATAATTTAAAAGCAATATCAAAATCTTAGAAAACAAAATCATTATTTTCAATGGGAAAATATTGATCATAAATATTGCATAAATATTAAGTAGTACGATGAAATTCTCTCAAAATACAAAGCAAAAAAGAAAACAATATTATGGAACAAAAATATATTACATTGATTTTACTGAAAATTTTAAAAGTTACATTTTGGGTGTTCGGTCTATTTTTGACCAAGAACAACACAAGTGTAACCCCCAAATGAACAATACCAGAGGGTTAATCCCCCCAAAACCTAAACAATTATCAAGCAAATCTGATGTCATATTGCTTAGGCCGCTCCCATGACCGCTGACGGATTGTCTTGTATTAGCATATTTCCACCCTCATCCAGTTGTACGAAGTCCGTCATTTTCTCCGCTTTTGAGCAGCTGTAGTGACAACAATGTCTTGTAAACAATGCAGGTGTTTTGTTGTTCGATGTTAACAGATGTAACCCCCTTAGTAATCCTTTAAATTTTCATAAGTAACTGTAATTGAATTACATATTTTTTCTCAGTAAATGTAACTTATTACAGTTACTTTTATTTTGTAATTAAATTACGTAATTCCGTTACATGTAACTAGTTACTCCCCAACACTGGTAATAAGCAAAGTTTATGTGCCTTGTAGGCCCGCATATAGGCGCATATTATTAACGCGCTCTTTAAATAACAAAAACAATAGATATTGAGGCATTGCCTTTAGACCAGGTTTCAGTTGGTCAATGGCATGGTCTATTTCAGTTGCTTCAAAATAGCAACGCACCAACAATGCACCTGAACACACCTCGTATTCAGACCAGCATGCCCATGAGCAAACGAATGGGCGCAAATACATTTGCTATTTAAACAACGTGGCGCAGGACGTGAAAATGATAACTGCGTCAGGCTGAAATTAGAAAGAAACACTTGCCTGGCGCTGCATTGCACCGGGTGTATAAGAGGGCCCTCAAAGTTAGAAGTGATTTTCTTCACTCACATGGAAAAAACAAATACATTGTCCAAATATCTTAGATCATACCTGTGAGGTTACAGCGGCTGCAGCAGAGTTCAGCAGGGCCTCCACTGCATCCTCACATCCCAGAAACCCTCCTCGATCCCGGTCCCCTCGATCCGGCACTCCTCCAAGAGCTCCCAGTAGAGACGGGGCTCCTCCGGGCTCCCCACCGAACTGCTGCTGCAGTGCAGCCAACCAGAGCAGGTCCTCCAAGGAGGTGGGGTTTGAACACGGCGTGGGGCCTCCAGCTGCTGGGCTCCCATCCAGGTTTCCTTGAGAGCCGGAGCTCTGGCCTGACATGTACCCGGTGGAGATGGACAGCGGGAACGAGAGAGAGGAGGAAGAGGAGGATGCAGATGGTGGCGGGTGTCCATCACTGAGCGTGGGTGACGGAGGAAGGGAGGTGTAGGGACTGGAGTTGAGGCTGGAGTCAGGAGCAGGGTGAGGAGCATACGGAGAACCGGTCGTCTCTTGATGGACGCCTGGTTTGGGGTATAGGCAGGTTGGAGGAGGTGGAGGGGTGTCAGGCTTCACTTCAAACTTTAGCAGGTCGAAGTCGTTGAGATACTCCATGGCCAGGGGGCTTGGAGGCAAAGAGGGCAGTGGCAGAGACGAAGACATTGCTGTGTCGAAAGGAAGTATGGAAGTTGTTGTCTTTGAGTTTTCAAGGCGAACAACAACAGACTTCAGTTTTTACACAGAGATGGAAACAATAATGTGCCAAATTAGACTTGTTGTTAAAATGCCTGTTCCTATGAACTGAAGGCTTCCAGTTTTATCATCTGAAACTGGCAAAAAGTAAGACATAAAAAAATGGTGATTAGCCACAGTCTTCAACAGCTATACAGTGCAGATACTATATTATATACTATATGATTTGGTATATATACACACATATATATATATATATATATATATCAACCTGTGACCAATAATAGTAGGAATGCATTAGCAGGTGACTAACATACTGACTGATGTTCTGGAAGGTTATGTCACATGTTAGACAAGAAAATTCCAAAGCCTGGCCTGATATTACAGTAAAGCCTGATAGTGACACCTTTATTAAAGAATCAACACATAAAAAAGCAATGTATTTATTTTCATGAAAAATTACAGAACATTTGTGATACATGGCTGTTCGTGTATTGGCTCATTATATATCCTGTTGATGTATGGGTTGCAAACAGTTTCAGATTAATAGAGGAAAGGCCTAAATCCAATCCCATAATCTTAATCCATCAATCTAGTTATTCCACTGAACAGTTGCTCCTTAATACTAGTGTTATGTATAACTCAAACAATATTTAATGTTGTCAGGACTGATGAAATACAAGTCAAAGTATTCATTATAGGGTAACAGACACAGACCAGCTGATCTTATCTACAGAGAAAACCACCATTAAAAGCATGTTGTCTTAAGAACCGAACACTATAGCATTTTGAGATAACACAAGTTTACA